>CM062642.1:650000-849651 GCA_025617555.3 Puccinia polysora | reverse complement strand
TTATAAAGCATCAGGGACTACCACATGTTTCCAAGGGCAGTAAGCAATTTTAAATTTTTACTTGGAGAGTTATTTGGCCCAAAGTTCCTGTCTGTGTGTAAGGAATTTTGAGCTCATAAAATATCAAGAGAATTCTTATCATTTAAGACCTCAAAAGGTTCCATAAGACTCAAAAGGTAAGAAAACCATTTCTTCAAGCAATAAAAAATTGCAAGAAGTTCCTTGTCATTATGATCATAGTTAATTTCTTCAAAAAGCAGTTTGCAAGACTCAAAGTCTATGGGATGAAAAAAATTGGAAAAAGAAAAAACCTGAAGATTACTCCTGAAGCTGCTGTCACATGGTGTTATGTGACACCATAAAAACTGCCAAGTGGACTGGCTTTCATCCAGTCTCATATCATTTTGGTTATGCCTTGCCTCTAAGTTGGTTTTTCAGTTGTGCAAGGTATGATAGTAGACTGGATAAAACTTTTTCAGGTTCAATATTCAATGAGGAAAAGTTATGGGAATTGCTTTCTCCTCTGTCTCTTTTTGGGTTTTTTTCCTGTCAACAGCAAGACTCCCAAGTCTTGGTGGCTCCTTATAGTGTTCAGGAGTGCTTCTGAATATGGCTCCATGTTTGCAGAGTGATGGGTTAGTGCAATCGGGCCATACACACTTTGGGAAAAGGTGTCATTAAACCCAGGGGTACTGTCACAAAGTGGTACATGAAAACATAATAACTGAAAAGTGGCCAGGCTTTTATCTATTCTCACAGTCTTTTTGTTAGGCCTTGCCTTTCAGTTGGTTTCCAGTTGTGCAAGGTATGGTAACTGCATAGTCACTTGTGTTTGTTTCCACAACAGGTCAAGATAGCTTTTTGAAGTGAGGAATCATTGGAGAAGTTTTAAAAGCCTTTTTCAGAGATTCAAACTCCAAAGGCAATTTTTCAGAAAAATTAAATTAGTCTCTATTTTAACAAGATTAGTAAGAGTCACAGTCTTTTTGGCATAGTGCTCAATAAAACTCCTGTAAACATAATAAATCCAAGGAACACTTGAAGGGATTTGACTGAGGACTTTGTGGGCCAGTCCAATAGGTTTTGGGTTTTGGCTTGGTCCATCAATATTCCTTTTTGCAAAACTATAACACCCAAAAACTGAAGAAGATGAGTATTAAATTTGCACCTGGATGAGGAAAATATGATTGATCACCAAGACCAGACTAGATTTGATTTCAAATGGAGAAGAATGAGTATGAGACTTCATGATAACAAAAAAAAGAAATGCAATGAGAAAGAAAAGAGAGGGATAATCTGGCTGAGATCAGAGAGCTAGTGATTTAATTGAGGTAAGAGAGATAAGCCAGAGTAGGAAGAGACATGCTAAATAGAAATTTTTGATAGCTTCTACAAGGCGCCTTGAACTATCTGGATAAGAAATTGATGAGTTTGAGTTGATTGACAAGTTGATGAATGTGTTCTCATGGTGATCAAACTGGCTGCCTGTGTATTAAAATTGGATTTAGCTTGAGAGATGTCAAGTTGAGGATAGGAAAAGAGTGTTGAGTTGATGAACAGTTTTTGCATATTGGTTGTTTGTTTTGTTGTCATCCAGGTTTTTATGGAGGTTTAGGTTGATTTTGAATATTGAAGTGTCTGCGCAGGAAACTGATGGAAATTTGTGAAATGTGAGATGTAGAAGGATCAAGACAACAGAAGTAGAATAAAATAAAGAAATTTGAAAAGAGCAAAACACCAACAGTGTGCACATAACAACAATAGGTAATCCAATGATAATAAATTGAAATTGAGTTAAAGAACATCTGCAAGAAAGAACAGAGAAGCATAAGACTTAGATTCCAACAGCCTTGCTCAACTCATTAATCAATGAAACAGAGAGCAAAACGAATTTACAAGCCAATTTGTAGAATTTTTAGTTGTGGCCTTAGTCAAAGCATCCGCAGTCATTGAGAGAGAAGGGATTAGTATGAGTTTGATCAGGCCATTCTCATAGTTGTTTCAAAGGCTTTTGGTTTTGAGATCAATATGCTTTGCTTTTGAGATGGATCCAAACTTTTTTATTTTGTCATCTAGTCCTTTATTGTCAATGAGATGAAGAGGAAATTTGAACTCAGTTCAATAGATCTCTTCAATGAATTCCTGCAACCAGCAAGCTTTGTGGTGGCAGCTGAATACGGCCACACACTGAGACTTGGTGGATAAGTGTGTAATTTTTTGTCGTCTTCTGCTTTTCCAGTATAATGGGCTGCCTTTGAAGGAAAAAATGAACCTGATTATAGAGATCCTCAATAGGGGATCATCAGCCCATGTGGTGTTGCTAAAGCAAATGAGTTGGTCTGAGATCAATCAATGTCCTAGGGTAAGGCTTAAGTCTTTGGTGTGATATAGATACTTCCACACGTGGCAAACTTTGTTCCAGTGACTTAAACATGTTTTTTCATAGTTTTTTGCTAGGCTTGATACAGCAAAGCTGATTTCTGGAAAAGAGAGACCAGCAATGAAGTTCAACTGATCAATCAGAGAACAATAAATGAAATTCAAGTATAATAATTTTTGGTGGTTTTCATCATTTGCTTGCGGTAGGTGGAGGCCAGGAGTGAGAGGAGTGGACACAGCTCTGAAATTGATCATTTACATTTTTATCAGACCTTTCTCAATGTGGAGAAGTAATGAAAATTGAATGAGTCCATCCTTGCAAGCAACCTTTATTCCTAGTAGAGTGTTTGGTTTGTGAGCTGATGAATTTTTGAATTTGCCAAGAAAGGCCTCTTTGAAGCGATCAACGTCCCCTGCCACCAACAGATTGTCCACAAGAAAGAAGACAGTGGAGCTCCCATCATTCCCAATGTATAGGCACGGGTCACAATTTGATTCATTTAATCCTTGAGATTTGATCCAGTCACTCAACATGCAGTACCAGTTTCAAGGAGCTTGTTTGACTCCAGATAAAGACTTTGAGTTTCAGGTATTTGGATTTGCAATTTCAACCAAATGTAGTTTTGATGAAAACTTGTTTTTCAAGTTTTGAATGCAAGAACGCGCCCTTGAAATTGAGTTTTAATAGCTTTAGACCTCTGTTGGAAGCATAAGTTAGGACTGCACGTAGAGAATCCAATTTACCGGTGGGTGCATAAATTTCAAGGTAATCAAAACTGTATCTTTGACTGAATCCTTGAACACATATTTGGGTTTTGTAGGTTTCAGTTTCACCATGTGAATTTTGTTTGATCTTGCAAATGGGAAATGTGTTCAGAGGTTTAGTGACCTCATCATCCTCTACTTCCTCCAAGAAGCCTTGATCTTCAATCTTGGTTAATTCTTTAGCTGAAGATTATTGCCAGTGCATGATCTGCATAGCTTCTTCAAGACTCTTGGGTATCTTATCTGAGAATAATCCATATTGATATGGTTTGGAGAGTTTGTCTTGATTTTTTAATATGGGTTGCAGATTGCGCTTGACCAACAATTCACAAACAGAGCTGTTGTTGCTACAAAACTCTGAGGTCTCACTCTGTGATTCATCTTTGATTTTACAGATCTCTTGAGAAGTAGACTTGTGGGGTGAAGTGACCAAGAGAGGTTTTGGAGATTCTATAGGATTGTTTTTGTTGAAAATTTTAATAGGTTTTTGATTGTTGAAGATGATGTGCTTTGTATCAATTCTTTTCTGTGTATAGTTGATTATTTTTTAAGAGAGAAGATGCGGATTGAAACCAATTAGGATCCCCTGATTCTCCTTTTTCATCTAGCTTGTACTGTATGTCAGTATGATTGAGCTTGTAGGTGAGAGAGGTGCCTATGGGTTTGATATAATCTTTTGGTAGATCTTTCCTGTGTATCTTCACCCAAGGTGAGTCTCCATCCTTTTGTTTTGGAATTTGGTTTAGCACGAGAAAGCATCCTTCAATTACCTCATGAAAACAGGATTTTGGCTGTTCCAAGTCAGAGATGGTGGCTCTTGCAGCCTCAATCACTGTTCTATTAGCTTGCTTGACCCTGCTTTTGTGTTGTGAGTGGTATGGTTTGCTGATGATTTTATTGATTGGGTTTGCTTGGTAGTAGTTTTGAAGTTTGGAACTCACAAACTGCCCACCTCCATTGGAGCAAACTTCCTTGGGGTAGCAATTTTTCTTTCAATGTTGGTTTTCAATGATGAAAATGATTAAATTGGCCAAGTTACTTTTTTCTTTGAGTGGAAAACTTGCCAGGTATCCAGAATATGATTAAATTAGATTTAAGATGTATTTGAAGCCTCCTTTCAAAAGAGGATTGATTGGTCTGACTAGATCCAGGTGTATTTTGTCAAAAAAGTTGGAGGCAGTGGTCTGCTGAAGGGAGAACAGCTTTTGATTTACTTTGGCCTTGTAAAAGCTTAGAAATTTCAATGCATCTTTATCAGCAGATAGAATGGTATATTTCATAAATTTCTCCATTCTTCCTAAATTGGTTTGTCCCAGAGAGCAATGAACATTCATAAGTTTGGCTGGAGAGTAGGAGCAAGCTCTGGCTTCAGACATCATGTCTATAACAAACAGGTTATTGCTAATAGTACCTGATAGAAGAGTCTGTCTGCCTTTGTGTAGTTTGAAGGTACTTGGTTTGCAATTTGAGTTGATTTTGAGCAAGGCACCTTTGATCATGAGAGCTCCTAGAAATACAAGATTGAATGTTGCCTTGGGAACCCATATGGCTTCAGATAGAACAATAAACAAGTCCTTGGTAGCTATTGCAGCCTCTCCGGTTTCCTGTATGGTGATTGAACCATTCTTCTTTCCAGTTAAAATTTTTTCAAGTCTGTCACTAAGTTGAATTCTGTTGAAGTTATCCTTGTTGGTGATCATATGTACCAAGCATCCAGAGTCAAGAATGTATCAATTGGGGAGGTCTTCTGTGTTGACACTCATTCTGCAAAAGAAGGGATAGAAATGGGCCTTTTATGGCTGTTTCTGTTTGGATTTCTTCTGCAATTGTGATGTTTTGACAGTTTGAGCTTGGGAAACTCAAACCAACAGGAAATGGCTGAGTGTGAGGTAATGGCCTGGTTGTGTTTGCTATTCTTGCACCTGAGGCCACAATACAAGGCTACATGGACAGGATGGCACGTTCCTCTTGAGAAATCACTTCACTCTTGTGCTGAATGAGATAGTTGAGTACAAGATAAATTTTCATTTCCCTTGTTGCATGCATAATTTGTGATTTCATATTTTTCATTGAGGAGGGGAATTTGAAGAGAAACCTATAAGAAATTATGTTGGTAGGAAGTTTGATCCCCACTTTGGTCATTTCCTTGAGATAAACCTTTATAGAAGTAACAAAAGCATCTTTGTTTGATTCCATGGTTAGGTGGAGGAAACCATTGAAAACTCTAGCCCTTTTTGCAGACTGAGATAACGCAAACTGATTTTGAGTTGAAATCCAGATAAGTTTTGCATTGTCTTTGTTGGCATTGTTGATTACATTTTCATAAGTTTTGGAGTCCAATTTGGCCATGATATGAGCCACAAACTCCTGATTAATTTCTCCATCTAGGAGTATCAACTCTTAAGGATTGTCCATGATATTGAAAATGCCCCAATATAGTTTGAATAGCTTCTCAAATTTCTTTCTCCAAATGCTATAGTTGTCCACTGTGAGTAGAGGAGTGGATTTTATTAGCAATTTAATGGCTAGAGACTTGTAATTCATGGATGTTTCCCCCCCTGGTCCTGGCATTGTTGATAACCCCAGTTGATCCATTTTGAGTGGATAGGCTTTTAACTGTGAGGAAAATAAGGTTGGTCACCAAGACCAGACTAGATTTGATTTCTGTAAAAAATGAAAAGAGCTAAAGCTCAAATCAGGTAGAAGGATTAACAAAATGAGTGATAGGGGCTTGTAACGTCAAGCTTAACCAACCTGAGGACAGGAGGAAAAGGACACTCCAGTTGATTTGGTAAATGAAAAAATGATGAATTCCACTTGAAAGCACCAGTGTTTATATAGACTAAATACAAAACTGGCTGACAAGTGGTTGGGTACAGAATGAATAATGTAAAATCAACCTAAGCTAAGTGACATGGCAAGTGAAATGCAATGACTAAAAAGTCTGATAGCCATGACTAAACAGTCTGATAATCACAATAATACAGCAAAGCCTAGTTACATTTTACCCATTGTTTTAGTACTTTAAGGCTGACAATAATAACTTAAAATCAATCCAATCAATTTTACTTTAATCTCCAGTGAAAGTCAAATATATTAAACTCAAATTCTAACACACCTGCTTGACTTGCGCTGGAGGAAGCTACTGTCCTAAATAGGAAGCTAACTCTTTTTCTTCAATTAACATAATTTTCTACTAACTGTTGGAATAATTCAACATACAGGTTAGTGACTGATTAATAAGATGAGCTGAATGAGTTGTAATCTTCCTGGGGCATATTTAAATTCAACTGCAATCTTAAAGTATAATTTCTACTATTTGCTGGAAAATTCTTCAGTTGAAATTGTGAATGACTTATGAGATGCAATGAATTTGTTCAAGGCTGGGCTTGATGGCGTAGAATTCATAAACATGATTGAGTTTTTTTTGCTTTTGGGTTTGAATAATGAAATGAGTGTTAGATTTATGGATGATTAAAAAAAATAAAGTGTAGGTAGTGTTTGAACGCAGCAGGCAAACAACATTCCAATCCTCCCAGGACAAATTGATGTGATGTTGAGATTGATGGTGATCAGGTCGAGTCGTTGGACAGTAGACCAATCCTCCCAAGGAGTCATTGGCAAGATTTCAAAAATGCTGGTTATCAGGAAAAGTTGGCAAAAGCAAGAGTGCTGGTGACTGGAAGAAGGTGGTGGGAAAGGTAAGGGATCTCAAGGATTGTGCTTGGTTGACCGCCGGGATCATAGCTGGGTCTCATTGGGCCTTCTAATCTTGCTCGGTGCTCCCGTACTTTACCAACTCGGGCCAATCTTGTCTGAGAGACACCTCAATGATGATGATTCAGTTTGAAATTGATCTCAAGTCGTTATGAGTTGCGAGTCTTGTCAATCGGGCTTGATGCCAAATGATTGACTGTGGTCAATTTTGCGATTGAATTTGCTCCGGTGGATAGATAAGAGCATGATGAAAATAGTGATAGGGTCAACAATTATTGGTGTCTAACAAATCTTGAACCAATTGATCGAACAGTCCGCTCACTTGTCAAATTTAGTGATTTAATTTGAACTGATGAAAAGCAAATTGTGTATTTGGTCGTACCCAAACTTGAGCCGAGATTTGACCCTCAAAGAGTGTTCGAAGTGTAGGTCTGAGCCGTCCACCCAACGATCATGATCAAGATTGTCCACCGAATTGTGGAAATTGAGTAATAATTTTTATATTTGCTGAACCTGCGGCAATGTATTGCAAATCCGAGGGAGACGTAGCATTGATGGCTTTGGTTAGTTTGCTGCTTTGATCGATCTCCAGGACAGGATTATTGAGCACCAGCGACTGATTGTTGTTGCCGTTGTCATCAGCGTTGGCGTCAGTAGGAAGGTAATTGATTCAAGTCAGCATTGACATGGAAATCGCGTTGATACTCCAGACTGTTAGCGTGTGACCCAGCCCACAGTTACAACTAGGGACCCACAATCGTGCCGCTTCAGCCCAGGCACTGTCATCCCTGATCCCGCGCCCCAACCTGAACCCCCGGCTCACCCCTTCTCCCTTCTCCCAAGCCCCCCTTCTTTCCATCGTCTTCCTTCTCTCTCCTCACGACCTCCCGTGTCGCTCAACTGAAGGCTCAAGCTCCAACCCCCCTCCTTGTTGGTACTACGGCTCAACAACCTCGACCGCTACTCTCGACAGCACTCAGGAGGAGCTAGGAATAGGTCCAGCAGAGGTACCCGCTGCAACCCACATTGTCCTGCACTTCATCCCCACTCAGTCCTGCTGTTCTAACCTGGTTTCCTTTGTCTATGTCTGCCTCAAGGGTCTTGTCTCTTATCTTCCGCCCAATCCTCCTCGCTGATCGTCTGATAGTCATAGGTCCCTCCAGTTAAGCTCCACAAGCAAGGTACTACTCCCAGACCAATCTGTTGTCCCAGTTTCTTTCCCGTCATCCGTCAGCTCACCTGTGAATCTACTGTCCCTCATCACAAAGAGGTCTTATTACTATAAGAGTGTTGTTACGTTCTGAATGCCCTATACACGTCACTGCAATGAAGAATCTCTTAACATAATCTGTCACAGACATGCGTCCTTGATGGCCAATCTTCACTCGGTCTCTCCACTTGATCCTTCTTGCTCCTTCTATTGCGTTTATTGGACATGGATGTATGGTAGGAATGAAAGTGAATAGTAACTATTTAAAAGGGTTCCTTGGTTCAAATTGGTTGAGTTGGATTGAATACAGCAGAATCTGGCTTGCCAAGTTGACCCTTCCAGAATGGACTGTCCTCATCAACATCCAATACGTGTTTGACTTGAACTTGCTTCATTTCTTTTTTTTTGGTATTGTCCTGGGATGGATGCAGCTGGCTTCACTCTGAAGTTTGCTTACTTCCACTTGATGATTTGACTGCTTTCAAGATAATCCCATGCCCAAGTGGACGATTTCTTGCTTGTTTTGACTCCCAGTTAGCTTCTATCCTAGCCATCCATTGACTACAAAAGGTCAGTCTGATGATCTTGAGGATGGTGATTGATTACTTCTGAGATGCTTATGCCTAACGTTGAAGTGGATGGATAGGATGAGCATGAATGTCAAATGACAAGGCTCATTCCCATCTCACCCCCTTGCCAAAAGAGTCAAAAGTCAATATTGGCAATGAGACTAATGAAGGCAAACCAGTTTGAATGGAAGGTGGTTAGCTCAGCTTGAGCATAGGCTTTTGACTGTGTAAATGATGAAAGGAGCTAAAGCTCAAATCAGGTAAAAGGATTAACAAAATGAGTGAAAGGGGCTTGTAACGTCAAGCTTAACCAACCTGAGGACAGGAGGAAAAGGACACTCCAGTTGATTTGGTAAAAGAAAAGATGATGAATTCCACTTGAAAGCACCAGTGTTTATATAGACCAAAAAAAAACTGGCTGACAAGTGGTTGGGTACAAAATGAATAAGGTAAAATCAACATAAGCAATTTAAGTGACATGGCAAGTGAAATGCAATGACTAAAGAGTCTGATAGCCATGAATAAACAGTCTGATCCTCACAATAATACAGCACTGCCTAGTTACATTTTAACCATTGTTTTAGTACTTTAAGGTTGACAATAATAACCCAAAACCAATCCAATCAATTTTACTTTAAACTCCAGTGAAAGTCAAAGATATGAAATTCAAATTCTAACAATTTCAAATGGAGAAGAATGAGTATGAGACTTCATGATAACAAAATAAAGAAATTAAATGAGAGAAACAAACAGAGGGCTAATTGGCTGAGATCAGAGAGCTTTTTATTGAATTGAGGTAAGAGAGATCAGCCAGAGTAGGCAGAGAAAAGCTAAAGAGAAATTGTTGATAGCTTCTAAAAGGTGCCTTGAACAATTGGGATAAGAAATGGATGAGTTTGAGTTGATGAATGTGTTCTTACAGTGACCAAAATGGCTGCCTGTGTATTACAATTGGGTTTAGCTTGAGAGATTTCAAGTTGAGGATAGGAAACAGGATTTGAGTTGATGAATGGTTTTAAGTATTGGTTGTTGGTTTTGTTTTCCTCCACATTGTCTTGGAAGTTCAGATTCATTTTGAACATTGAAGTTTTGGCGCAAGACACTGAGGGACATTGGTGACATGTGAGATGTAGAAGGATTGAGACAACAGAAGTAGAATAAAATAAAGAAATTTAAAAGAGAAATGCACCAACAGTGTGCAAATAACAACACGTGATCCAATGATAATAAATTGAAATAAAGTTAAAGAAAATCTGCAAGAAAGAACAGAGAAGAGTAATACTTAGAGTCCAACATAAGAAAATCCTTTCAATATAATTTTGGCAATGTATTCTTGAAGTCTGCTTCAAGAGAGTGTAAACTGGTCTGGCTTCCAGAGGTGAGCCAGTGAGTT
Source organism: Puccinia polysora (assembly GCA_025617555.3). Taxonomy (NCBI): domain Eukaryota; kingdom Fungi; phylum Basidiomycota; class Pucciniomycetes; order Pucciniales; family Pucciniaceae; genus Puccinia; species Puccinia polysora. The sequence continues at coordinate 839,618 of CM062642.1, read as the reverse complement.
CAATACTGTGAACATAAGAATGGGAAGGAGGTATTTTTTGTGCATTTAAAGCTGAAATGACCTCAGAAAATTAATGGTAAACCAAAGGTAAAAACCCTCAAATGATTTCTAAATCTTCAATCTTGTCATCTTCAAGCATTGGGTTTGAATTATTTGCACAATTTAAGAGGATTGGGGAGCTCAAAATACACTTTTTGGTAGGTGCCTGTTTCTCTTCAAAGAGAAAAGGAAGAGGTAAGTAGGACAAATCAGCAATCACTCCTAAATCTGAAGAGGGAAATTGGGAGTGAAGTTTGGGATATTTCAAATATACTGCCAGAAATTTTCCATCCAACTCAATGGAAGTGTCAGGTAGGCATTTTAATTCCTCTTTGAAAAAAACTTTATTTTCCTGGGGTTTCAAGATTTTAAGGTTAATCAATCCTTCTTGCCATTTTAAACCCCAATTCCAGTAGACAAGAAAGTCATGGCCTAGAATTGTGTTTTCCATGCTGGGGATGTCCAAGACAAATAAGTCCCATTTGAAGCTGGGGAAATTTGAAAATTCAAAGTTAAATTTTGTCTTCTGGGTAAGCCAACGGGACAGATTGGTTTCACTAATTACTGAATAGAAGGGAAATTTATCTATCTGGGAACATGTAACATCTTTGGAAGTCTAAAAAGATGAACTACTAAAAGAAACATCAGTGCCAGAATCAAGTAAGAAATGATAAGGATTATTTTCAAAATCAAAAAGGAAAAATCTCAAACTGAAAGCATTAAGTGACTTGAAATTGCAAATATTTACTTGCTGATATTTAGATAATGTGTAATATTCCATTTGAGTATCATAAAAAATACAAAATAATTTTTTGACAGTTGAGCTACTTCATGTGCTAGCCTCTCTGCACAAATATTGAAATCATTAATTCCTCCACAATACATACAAAACCCTTCCTTCTCCCTCCTTTTCCATTCCTTGTTACAGAGCATCCTGGTTTCTTGATTCATAAAATTTGGAGTTTTTGCAACAGTCTTACCTTTTGAGTAGGAGTCCAAATTTGGGTTTGTTTTGGATTTTATTTCATTTTTTGAATTTTTCTTTGAAGGTTTTTCTGCCTTTAATACCAAGGCTGACAATCCATGGTAGTATTTTGAAGAGGGGTTCTTATTTTGATAGGCATTATCAAGCTTTATCACCCAATCTATTAGCTGCTGAAGGGAGGTTGTCTTATGTCCCCCAAATGAAATATATTTGATTAGATTTTCCTGTAAACTCTTTCACAAATGAAATAAAAGTGCAGCCTTGTTCCATTGGATGCAATACTGAAAGGTTTGAAATTGAGAGATATAAACAGAAACCCTAATAATTTCCTTCATTAATAGGCTTTTAGGTTTGTATTGGGAATTTTGAACTTTGTTGGGTTGTTTAAAAGGGTGAAACATTTTTGCTAAAAACTTTTCTCCTTTTTGAGAATACAAGTGGGACTGGTGTTGCATAATAGTTTGAAAAAAGGTTCAGGATGAAGGGTCATGAACTTGTTTATATTGAAGGGAAAGTTGTTGGGATTGTTGGAAAATATGATTTTACAAGACTTCAGATAGGATCTAAGCTTATGTGAATGTTATCCCCTAAAGTGATCAGGCTGCTTCACACCCAAAGTGTAAAAACTAGGACCACTACTGCCAGGTTTCAAGTTATTTTGGTTTAGAGCCTGGATCAAAGCAGAGATGAGTGTTTGAGCTTTCATCTAGGGAGCACTTGTGTGAACCCGTGACCTACCACAAGTCAAGGTTTCATTTGAGGAGTGTTTTGAATCTTTTATTTGCTCCAGAGGATCCACCAAGCCTTTGGAGCAAGTCCAAGTGGCAAGGGGTTCATTGAGGAATTAAAAAAAAGGAAATTTAGAAGAAGGAACAGGATGTAAGGGTTTTTGGGCCCATGCAGCGCTGGATTGCACTACCCTATTGATATCATCCTTATAACGGGTGAGGGAAGTGTTCCTTGTCAAGCAAGTATATCAAATTGTAAATTAAATATACTACAGGGGGTCAACTATGATATATGAGTTGAGTTAGTCAATTTACTGTCACACCACCACCCCACATACTATTGCAAAATATTTAGATGATTGTGAGCGCAAATGGTAGATTCTGAGTGGGAGGAAGGATTTCAGATAGCAAGGCTAACTGAAAAGTGAAAACAGATGGTTCAATGGCTCACAAAAAGCATGAGGAATGAATTTTATTCAATGGAAAGAAACTAGGCAAACTTAAATGTGATGACCTAATTGTAGCAAATTTGGGAACATATGAAATAAACTAAATGAGTAAAACAATCTTCAGGAAGATGGTTTAGTCCTTATAAGGTAATGCAGTGTTTACTTGATAAAACCAGATGGAAGTTTTTCTACAGCAAGAGAGAAATGATGCAATAGACAACAGGAAAGCAATGGGAACAAGGAATAAAATTTACAATTGTTCCTGAGGTCATAGCACAGTTGCAAGACAATTAAGTGTAAGAGTACATGTGTGTAATGGGTGGCACATGGAGGGAATGATGTGGGAAGACAGTTCAAATGAATAGATGTAGTAATTCAGGGAAGGGAGCTGGTCCATCGGCAGAACTATACAGTTGATGTGGCTATAACTGCAAAGATTACAAGTATAGACTGAGTCACCAAAATTGGAAGGTCATTTATGCAAGCCAGAGGTATTAAGCCGAAGGAACTATTGGTTTTTTGGTCTATTTGTGTCACAAATATGGAATGAGGTAGATGTTACTGAGGAAAAGGATATGTAAAATTGGTGAAGAAAGCAACAATTAAGCTTGTAGTGTCAAACAGTTGAATCATGCACATATAAATTTAAATGGCAGAAGAGAGTGGCAGGGTAATAAAAAAACACAGAGAGGAGGGCCAGGTAAAATTTACTGAAAAATATGAATGAAAATTCAAATTTAAACGGCAGAAGAGAGTTGAAGGGTAATAAAAAAAACACAGAGAGGAGGGCCAGGGAAAATTTACTGAAACACATTAATGCACATGTAAATTTAAATGGCAGCAGAGAGTGGCAGGGTAATAAAAAAAACACAGAGAGGAGGGCCAGGGAAAATTTACTGAAACACATGACACAATGGGAAGGTGTAAATGGCATCATAGGCAGATATATCCAATAAAAGTAGATAGTGATCCTGGGAGAAGGTGGAGGAAGAAGTATATTAAGCAGAACTATCCAGTGGTTGGAACAGGATTAAATACTTTCTTGGGCTTGAGCTCAGGTTGATGAGAGATTTAATTGGCTTAGTGAGTGGATTTTAAGTTGTGGTATGACAGGGAAATGTTGAATTTGCAACCTCACAACCTAAAAAGGGTTGTGTGGTGCAATTTGAAACCCATTTTGGGTTTTGACAGGCCACTGAAAACCCATATCTTTTGTGAAAGTTGGCTCACAACTCATTTTAGTTCTGAGCAGACTTCTTGCAGCCCATTTTTGGAAAAAAATTAAATTAAAAAAAAAGAAATTGAAAATAAGTAAAAATAAATAAAAATAACTGAAAATAAATAAAAATAAATAAAGTTCCCATATATAAAAATATGTAAATATAAATATAAATAAATAAAACTAAATAAATAAAAATAAATAGATAAATGAAAGTAAATAAATAAAAATAAATAAATAAAAAGAAATAAAAATAAAAATAAAAAATATTTTCATTTATTAACAGAAAAACCAAAAAAGGGAAAAAAATGAAAAAATGCTAGTAAGTTTAACTTGATTAGCTCTAAAGTAGAAAAACCAAAAATTAAATAAACCATGAAAGAGTCTATGGAGCAGCCCTAAATTAAAAGTGCCAAAAAATGGTAATTATTTTGGTTCCTAAAATCAAAAATCACTGAGCCAGAATTCTAATCTTATTAAAGGAAACAACACTCACCAAAGATAAGCTTCTGTTTGAATCCTCCATTTCTTCTTCTTCCTCCTTCAAAAAGGAATCTGATTCCAATGGAATGGAACCTAATGAACTTTCAGTCTCTTCACTCAACTGTGAAATTCAGATAAAGAGCCTTTCTTGCACTACAGAAATCATTTTCCCATCAGTTCATTGAACCATGAAACTGAAAATCTCTCAAAATGAAAGAGTTACCATTGTTGGTCTTTTTGGTCCCTTTTGATCCTTTTTTTTCCTTTTAATTTCCCTTTTGAATTTCTCAAATTTTGAAATATCACACCAAGTTTCTTTCAATTAGGGTTGAACGCGGCTGGACCTCAACACAGCTGGCTCAAGCCTTGGCTTGTAAATCAAAGGCACTGTAAGCTTGAGCATTGTCACCCTTCAAGGTTAAGGGTAATTGCCTGCCATTCCTTCAAAATATACTTTTCCTCAGTACCATCTACCTCAGTGAATAAGCATAATACAAACAAAGCAAAACATCCATGGTGCTGTCCGCTTACCACCTTTTGCTTGTGTAACAACCTTCCAATCTTGGCAAATCAGTATCTAATTGAAAATCTTGCAGTTAACTCTAAATACTGGTCAACCATCCATTTAAACTTTGTCCTTGTACCCTGGATATCATCAATCATTGAACTTCAATTCTTGGTCACGCACTAAAACAAGTTTGCACTCATGCCTAGAAAGCCACATCAACTGTATAGTTTGCAAATGGACTATTCCCTTACCCTGCATAAACTAAATCTTCATATTTGAATTCTCTTCACATGTCCTTCATTCCGGTCTTATCCATTACCTCCTTGTACACTCAGATTCTATTTTCTCGCATCTACCCTAAGGCCTCTGAAACAACACTACTGTTATTTCATTTCCCATTCTGTTCCTGTCATTCATTTCCTTGTTGCTCTCTAGATGTAGTTGGAAATCCATTGTGTTGGATCTAGTCATCTTTGGATTACCTTTTAAAAGCTGCATTGCCTGCCTTAAGCTTGTCTCCTCAATTAGTTAATTTGATATTTTCTTGCATTTTGATAAATCCATTCATAAAATTGGGTCTGGGTTTGTTTTCCTTTCCATTGGAGAATCTCATTTCTCTTGCTGTTTTTTGAGCCATCAAAAAAAAATTTTGCACTTTGCAGTTAGCCACACTACCTCCCAACTTTCCTTGAACTCAGTCCTCTCATTTGCACTCACAATCATCTGAGATTGCCCTATATTATGTGGGGTGGTTGTGTGACATTAGATTAACTAACTCAAATCCTGTATTGTAGTTTTCCAATCTATAATAGATTCTTCTTTTCCAATGTCACATACTTGCTCAACTTGGAACACTTCCCTCACCCCTTATAATGATGATATTCCCTGGGTAGGCAGATCCAGAGCTTCATGGGCCTGAAAACCTTTGGATACCATTCCTTCTTCTAAATCTACTTTGTTTGAAAACCTTGAGGATCCCCTTGCTCCTCAATGGAAATCTCTGGTGGTTCCTCTCAAAGAAATCAAATAGGGAAAAAATTCCTCCAATGAAACCTCAACTTGTGGTAGATCAAGGGTTTGCACTACTGCTCCCAAGACCTAATTTAAAGTCTAAACCTTACTATTGACCTTGATGCAGGCTCTCAATCCAAATTCCTTGAAATCTGGAACAAGTGGTCCTAGTTTCCTTACTCCAGGCATTAAGCAGCCTGATCACTTGAAGGGAGAACACTTGTTAGAATAGTCAGAATGTCATAACCAGTGGGGCGCACTTCCAAAAAAATGACCACAATCTCAAATCCTGCGCCCAAAACAACCACATCCTGAGTAAAACCACTGCAATCTCAATCTTGACCAAACTGGAGTCTCTTCTTGATAAAAAGACCATTACTCGCAAAAACACTCAATCCACCTCACCTAAATTTCAACCTATCCCCCTCACTTCTTTCCTCATCCACTCAAAACACCACTTCCTTACTCACTCATCAACCTATGGAACTTAAACTCAACAACTAACTCAACAACTCAAACCAAACAAACTCAAACCCAAAAAACTCAAAAACTTTTTCATCACTCTGCCAAGTCAGAAAGACCCTTGTGCCATGTCTTCCTGGTGAGACTCACCATCTTTTTCTTTATCTTCAGTCTTGTCAAAGCCACATGTTATTTTGTTTATGTTCTTGGTCATCTAATCACGCTATTTTGCTCTCAGTCTGTTTTATGTTCCTTGGTTTCTGGAAATTGAACCCTAAAAATTTCTTCAACACTCCCATGAACTTGCATCTTATTTGCAGTCTTGAAAATTAATAATCTCCAAAACAATCCTAAAAATTTTCCTTCTGATAAACATAAAGTTATTTACACATCCTGATTCTTAGGGGGAAGAGCCTTGCAGTGTTTCAAACTGTATATTGAACTGTTATCCAATACTTGTCCCACTTGTATCCTTAAAAATTTAAACAAGTTCGAGAAACAACAGTTCAACCTGTTTGGAAACCCAAACAAAGTGCAAAAAAACAAATACAAACTTAATAATCTGGTTATGAAAGAGAATAGTAGAGTTTCTGTTTATATCTTCCATTTCAAAAACTTGGTATTTCATCCAATGGAACAAGGCAGCACTTTTATTTAACTTTTGAAAATGTGAAATGCCATGCCTAATCAAACAGCTTGCAGTTGGAGGACATAAGACAAACTCCCTTCAGCATTTAATCAACCATGTGATTGTGCTTGATAATAGCCATGAAGACAAGAACTACTCTTGGCAAAAAAACCATGGATTTTAAACCTTGGCTCCAAAGGCAGGCAAATCTTTCAAGCAATTTTTGAAGAACCCAAAACATTCCAAACCAAATCCAACCTCAAACTCCAACCCAAAGAGGAAAGCCATCACCAAAAATCCAAAAATTCCTGGACAAGAAAACCAGGATGCTCCGGAACAAGGAACAATAAAGGAGGTAAAAGTTGGGGTTATTTATTTATTCTGGAGGAACACATGATGTCAAAAGTCATGGACAGTAGCTAGCCCTTGAAGCAGCCAAAAATTCAAAAAATTGGCTTGTAGTTTTTCTGGTACTGGCAAGGAAAACTAAAAATTATCTAAATTGCAGCAAGTAAATTTTTTCACTTGCAAGTCACTTGGTGCTCCAATTTCAAGATTCCTCTTCCATTCAAAAAATAATCCTTATTGTGTTTTAATTGATTCTTGCACTAATTTTTCTTTTATAAGTTCATCATTTTCCACTTCTCAAAATCTTATGCATTCCAAGATAGATAAATTCCCCGTCTATTTAGTAAGTAGTGAAACCAAGCTGTCTCATTGGGTTACCCATAAGGCAAAATGGACCTTTGCATTTTCCAATTTACCCAGCTTCAAATGTGACTTGTTTGTCTTGGATATCCCCAGAATGGAAAACATCATTCAAGGCTATAACTTCCTAGTTTACTGCAATCTGGATGTGAATTGGCAAGAAGGAGTAATTAACCTTTGAACCTAGAAAACCCGGGAAACTAACCTTTCATCCCAAAAGGAATGAAAAAGACTAACTGAAACTGTCATTGAGTTGGATGAAAATGTGCTTCAAGGAGATTTTCAATATCCTGACCTTCATTCCCAAGTTCCCTCTTCAGATTTAGGAGTTATTGCTTATTTGTCCAAATTACCTCTTCCTTTTTCTTTGGAGAAAAAAAGGACCCAAACAAATGGTGTATTTTGAGCTCCCTAATCCTATTGGAATGTGAAAGCACTTAAAATCCAATGCTCAAATATGACAAGATTGAAGATTTAGTGATCATTTTAGAGTCTTTACCTTTTTTCAACCATGACTTGACTTACTTATTTTCTCTGAAAATTATGGCCAGAAATCAGCTTAGTGACAGGAGGAGCAGTGATTGAATAAAAATAAATCCTGCAAAACTTGTGTCTATAAACGCTAATGTTTTCTCACAATGGGGCAATATATTGGATAATTGATTAGATGAATTCAAATGGATATAATAGAAAACAGCAGGGAGAAGGGCTCCTAAAGTAAAAGAGATTTTCCTCTTCTGTGCTCATTATAAAACAGGTGAAAAGGCAAAATTTTCACCCCAAAAGAGCTCTACAAGCCTTTTTATTTGGTTTGGGCTACATAAGCCCACATGGAGTCAGTCCCTGTACCCTTAAAAACAGCCTATTCTGAATAAATTTGGTGTTTCCACCCTCACATGGCTGAACCAGCCCCTTTCCTTTTCAATCCCCTGGCTTGTTGCCCCTTAAACCAGCCCAGTTACTCTTGTGACCTCACAAACAGGGTGGTTGACTCATGCAACCAGCCCCTGGCCCCTCATATGGACAATGTGGGACCCAGAATTCATCTGGGTCCAGTCTCAAGCTCAAAAAGGAGTGTGAAACGTGGACATTCCACCCCCCCTCTTCCTGTCAATTCCCTGGAGGGGGGATTCAAATTGGGAGGGGGGCAGAGTGCCTGTTGTTGGTGGGAGGGTGTTCAGGTCCCCTCACAGCCGGTTGCATTGTTGCAACAGGCCAGGTCACTTCTTGAATGTTGGGAGGGTGATCAAGTCCCCCCCACCGCCATTTTACTTGTTGCAACCAGGCTTTCCCACTCCTCCCCTCCCCTGCTGCAATGAAGGTGAGGGGATGGGGGGAGGTGGTCTTGCTCCCTTCACTGCCATCGCAACCGGACTGGTTGCACTGGCTCCTCAAGCGCGGCCTCAACAACCAAACAGGGTATAGGGAATCCAAATTAGTCCCTCCACCCCCCACAATGGCCCTGCACGGGCCAAGATCAAGAAAAAGTGGCCCCAAGCGGGCCAAAACAAGGGCAATGGCCCCAAACAGGCCTTCCCAGCCCAAAAACCTAAAATGACTACTTTGGAGGGCCAGCCTGGCTGGCAAAGTATGTTCAAAATGAACCTTGGGTCCAATAATGCCCATGAAAGCCCATCAGGCTGTGGTTGCCCATCCATCCCAATGGGTCCATGGTGGCCCGTGTACCAAATGAATTATTTTACATGTTTTGAGGCCAGTTTTCCCAAATCTGTGACATCCACATGGGCCTGTGTGGTCCAGACATTTTTCCAATGGGCTGTCAAGGCCAATATTTGCATGCCATTTGGATTACACCTATATGTGGCACATGTAAGTGCCTACATATTTTACCACACCCCCTTAATCTAAAAGGGGTCAAATAAGCATATTAGAGACAAAGCCTTGATGCTTTTTTCTATCTAATACCTCATTAAATGATATCTGCAGTCATTTCTCCAGTATTAATTTACCTCAAAACTATCTATTTGCATTTAAATACATCAGGTATACAGTTATAGTGAACATCAATATGTTTTTTTCTTGAATGGAACACTTGATTCTTGCCCAATGCAATGGCACTCTGGTTATCAGAATACAACAAAACAAACCCTTGTGGCTTATTTTTATCCTCTAAGACCTTTCTCAACCTCTTTTACTCCTGAGTTGCCAACAATCATGCTCTTTACTCTGCTTCAGTTGATGAAAGACTTATTTCTGACAACTTCTTGGACATCCATGACACTAGATTCTTACCTACAAATAATACAAAACCACTTGTTGATTCCCTAGTGTTCCCATCTTCCCAGCTTGCATCAGAATAACCAATTTAATCAAAGTTTTCTGAGTTTGAAGCCTTTAGTCCCAGAATATTTTTACCTTTAAGATAGCTCATAACCCTTATAAACACTACCCAATGCCTCATTCATGGTTCCTCAAAGTTTTGTGATCAAACCCCAATTTCAAATGAAATAGCTGGTCTTTTACACTTTCCCAAATAATACAGAAACCCAATAGCTGACCTATAATCATTCCCTGACTGAAAAAACTCAAGATGCTCTTCATCTGTGCACTTCTCCCAACAAAATTGACTGAATTGGAGTAACAAACTACTTTGCATCTTCTAAGCCATACTGCTTAAGAAGTGCTGCAAAATAATGGCTTTGATCCAATTTGATGCAATAATTAAACTTAGTAACCTTCATTCCTAGGACCTGTTGTGCAAAATCAAGATCTTTTATCTTGGAATATTTCTTGAGTGTCTCCATCATTTTAGCCTTACAATTCCCAGTTATGATAATTTCATCTACCCAAGCTAATAGTATATCATCCTTTCTAACAAATAGAAATGGATCAGCCTCACTAGTTTTGAAATCTATCTCTACAAGTTTCTGACTCATTTTATTATACCATGGCCTAGCTGAATGCTTCAATCCATACAGCAATCACTCCAGCTTGGGGAAAAATTCCCCTTTATCTGCAGATATGAAAATTCTTATGCATACTTTTTTAATGGTTTCTGGTTTGGTTTCAACCAACCATTCTCTAAAACCATCAAGAATTCACATATACACAGTCTTCTCCTCCTCAAGTTTTGCATTCAACTATGCTGTTACACAATCAGCTTGCCTGATCTATTCACCCATATCTACTGCAAGAGCAATGATAAACCTGAAGGTGGACAAACTTCCAGTTGGAGAGAAAGTTTCTTGGTAATCTTTGCCCTCTCTCTTTTTGAAGCCTTGTGCAACACATCTTTCCTTGAATCTCTTCAAAAATACATTAGTGTCAACCTACTTATTCAAAACTCATCTAGACCCATCAATGTCTTTCCTTTTTGAACTAATTCCCACTTAACCACTTCAAAAAAAGTATTATTCCCCAAAGAATCAAAATCTTCATAAATAGCATTCTTCCAATTGGCTCTCTCATCAGAATTCATAGCTTGGCCATAGCCATTTAGGTTAACCCTGTTACCCATCTCTGAACTCAATTATGGAATTTCATTAAGCATACACTGTTCCCTGAATTTATCTTCCTCATATTCTGCAGAAAAATAATGGGAATTCCATGCACCATACCTATCAACCATTACTATCATCCTACCACTCCTTCTAACAGGAGGTGAAGTATCATCAGTTTCCCAATTAATGGACTCCCCTGAAGCAGGTAATGAAGCCTCTGGTGGCACATCTACCATCCCCTCATAATATGGAACTACATGTTCCACAGCCTTTGCTGGTGAAATAGGCTCTAATTATATTTCTTTCTGCAATTTATCAACAGCAACGTCTTCACTCCTTTTGAGTTTAAAGGTACTTTCCTTAAATTCTACATCCCTACTACAGATAAACTTTCTAGATTATGGAAAATATATCCTATATGGCTTAATTATTAAATAATAACCAACAAGAAACCTTGTTCTTTCTCTAGGATTCAATTTGCCAATCACCTCATTATGGTGAACACCATTATACACCAAAAAACCAATTGTTCTAAGGTGGGACATTTTGGGCTCTTGATTCCAAAACTGAAAGTGGGGAATCTTCTCATTAACACTCACAATATTATGAAAAAGACAAAATGTACATAACAATTCAGACCATAAGTACTTTGGTAGACCATATGGACAATAATAGTTCTGAATTTATCCAACAAAGTCCTATTCATTCTCTCAACTATTGCATTATTTTGTGGATTCATTGCAGTTCTAAAAATATGCCTGATAAAATAATCACTTAACAAATTCTCAAAATCCTTACTCACAAACTCACCCCCTCAATCAATGATTACCCTTTTGATCTCCCTTATTAAACCATTCTTTTTCAGGACTTTGAAGATTACTGAATTGTCCTCTGTGGTTTGATCCTTTGATCTTATTGGTTTTACCCATAAAAAAAAAGTTGCTGTATCAACTAAATTGATGAAGTAATTTTCCCCTCCAAGAGAAATTGGGTTGAATGGCCCTTCAAAATCAGTAGAAAATTCCTCTCTAGGAATAATAGTTATTTCTCTACTCTTTGAGGAAAAATTCCTAGCCTTTGCCCCTAAGGTAAAACTATCAAAGTTGTTGTCCTTCACCTTATGGCCAGTTCTACAGTGAACCACTGTGCTCAGAGCTGAAATCTTAAATAAATCTGCAAAAATCAATTTATTCAAAAATTTTCCAAATATAACAGTTCTCTTTTTCAAATAATAAACAACAAACCTATCATCTTTCAGGTATCTAATTTTGTAACCTTCCTTCCATAAAACACCCAAAGATATGAGATTATGGGGCAAATAATGCAGGTAGAAAACATTTTCAAAATTTAATAAGAAACCATCTTTGTTTGCAAGAATAAATTTTCCTATCCCTTTGATTTATATTTTCCTTCCTTTCTGACCAATATTTACCAGTCCATCAAAATCTCCAAGATCATGAAATAACTTTGAATCAAGAAACATGTGATCTGTGCATTCAGAGTCAATTGAAACTAGAACTGAGAGATTATATGAAAAATATTTATTGCAGTCACGTGTATGATTTAAGTAGCTCTTATAGAAATAAGATACTGAATGGAAGAACACATTGAGGACAGACATGAGTAAGACTGAGGGGTGATTGATAGAACAACAAAATTGATGGAACACTAAGAGAAATTGGCAAGAACAAGAAGAAATGTGAGAGTGATGAAGATTACCTCCTGACGCCGCTCAACTAGCTTGATCTTGTCCTGATGAGACATATATGGGTGAAGAAGAGGAGTGTTGGTGTTACTCCTCCTAGACCGGCTTATCTTGACAAGATTCTGGTTTGGAGAGCCAAGTGATGTTTTGGAAATTTGACTTGAGCTTGAGACAGGACAAATCCTTGAGTCCTTTTTCCTTCCCTGCTCCTCCTCTTTTCTCTATTTTCGTCTGTTCTTATGAGCTCAGAGCACTAAGCTTCTTGTTGCCCGGAGCGGGCGGGTCTTGCCGCTGCAGCATGATTCGCAGCCAGGGAATCAGCTAACACTCCTCCTTGATCCGGCTGGGATAAGGCTGATCAACTTACAAGCTTGAACAGCCTTGACATACCCTAGCGGCTTGGTGAGAGTGTTGGCAATCATCTTGTCCAAAGGGCAGTGGGAGACAGTGAGCATTTTGTTGGCCACTAGCTTGCGGAGATATTGATATTGGACTTCAATATGCCCAGAGTTGGGGTTCAGCTGTGCCTCCTTACTCAAGAAGTTAGCGCCACAGTTGTTGTGAATGATGGCTGGATGAGAGATTGACACGCCAAGACCCAGGAGTAAGTTGGAAAGACACCTTACCTGCGTAGCGCACACGTTCATGGAGATAAACTCCGCCTCTGTTGTGGACTGGGCAACAACAGATTGCTTCCTGGTGGCCCAGCAAATAGGTTTACCGTATAAGGTGATAACATACCCAGTGGTCAACTTGCAGCTAATAGCGGAGGTGGCGTAGTCGGAGTCTGCCCACCCCCGGAGTTCAGCGCCAGTGTTGGCGATTTGTTTGAAGTGCAACCCCACAGACGAGGTGCCCTTGAGGTATTGCAGCAGGGTTTTAACTATACTCCAGTGAGCCTTGGTCGGACTGTTGGCATAGCGCAATAGCATGTTGACCGCAAAGGTGATGTTGGGCCGTGTATGGGTGGACAAGTGAATCAGCATCCCTATGGCTTTCTGCATGGTCTTCATGTCAAAGGCTGGGGAGTTGCAGGAGATGAGGTGATGGAGATTCAGCGGGACGGAAGCCTTGACTGGGTTGGAGGTATCCATCTTGAGCTTGTGTAGTGTTTTGAGGCAGAAGTCATGTTGGTGAAGAATGAGAGACTTTTCAGGTTGCCACTCAAGAGTGTAGCCAAGATGCTGTACTGGGGGTTCTTGAGTCCAAATAGTATAGCTTTCCACAAGACAGTTGAGAAGTGCCAGGAGTTGATTGCAATTTGAACCTACAAGGAGCCCATTTTCAATGTGAATATGGAGCATAACTGATTTGTCACTGTTTACAAAGAGGGATTCATTGCCTTGAGATGGGACAAGTCCCAGAGTGGCTAGAGTTGCAGAGAAATTGGACTTCCAGCATCTGGGAGCCTGTTTAGTTCCATATAGCGACTTATTCAACTTCCACACCCACTTCTCCTTACCTGGCACTTCAAATCCAGCTAACTGGGCCACCTAGATGGTCGCATTGATGTCGCCATACATAAAGGCGGTTTTGAAGTTGAACTGAAAGACGTGCAGGCTGTGTTGGACAGCAATTGATAGAAGCAACTTGAGGGATTTGGTGTGACCAACAGAAAAGTAGGTGTCCAAGTAATGGCGGGGAAACTGCTGATGATTGCCAAAACACACCCAACAAGATTTGCGGCGTATGACCTCCCCAAATTTGGTTTTCTTCCTGACCAGATGCCACATGCCTCCAATTACAATGTCATTGTTGGGAGGCGGTACAAGCGTGCCGGTATTTCAATTAATCAGTGAGGTATTCTCCCCGGCCATGGATTCCAACCACAAAGGACTCTCCGCGGGGTTGTCAAAGACTTCTTTGACTGAGATCACCTCAGAAAGAAGTGCATCAACATCATTGTCATCATCTCCAGTGAGGTTGGCGGAAGGGTGGCTTGATCTTACAGAAGATTGGGTTCTAGCAGGAAGGATGGCTGATGGATCCATGGAGCTTGATATTTCTCTTGGCGCGGTAGCAGAGTAGGGTACATAGACATGGTGTTTTGACGTGGAGGCTGGTAGATTGGTGGAAGTGAGCATGGGGCGCTCAAGATTGCTGGAAGACGGAGAGGGTTGGTGTGCTCTGTTGTCAGGGACACTTGATGACGGTGCGGGAACAGCTGGTGGCGGTTATTTGGCACCAGCTGAAGTGACTGATTTCTGGCTTGAGCCCTGTAGTATCACAGTAACCTTTGTTGCATCAGCAGGTGAGGAAAGCTCCTTGTTGGGAAGGGAAATGGGTGACTTTGTCAGCGCAAGTGGATTCCCATAGCCAAACTTTGCCCAAGGATGGATGAAGTCTCTGCTGATCATCACATTCTTTTTCATTGGATTAAGAAAGAGACCTGCATCAGAGTAAGGTTCATAGCAAAGGAACAGGAGAGGGGAGGAGCAAGGGAGTATCTTGGATGATGATGGTTGGTGGATGTGTACCTTAAGCTCAAATGGGATCAGTTTAGCTATGTCCCTCACTGGTTCAATGGTGCAGTTGTGTGCAAGCAGGAACTGAATGGGGGACAACCACTTGATAGCCTTGGAGGGAAGGAGATTAATGAGGGAGGAGAATTAGCAAGCCGCCTTGTCTCAGTAGGAGATAGGAACCAAGGACTGAGCCAGTACGCAACGGATCTTGGTAAGAAGAGCCTGGTTGAATTGTTCAGCTAAGCCATTTGTTTGCGGGGAATTTTCTGGAACTTGTTTGAGCACTATTCCTTGTGATTGAAGAAATGAGAGAAGCTTGGCGGAGCAAAACTCACCCCCACAATTGCAGTGAAGGAATGCAGGAGTGATGCCAAGTTGATTCCTGACCTCATGGATGAACAAGATGATTCGGGCTTCAGAGTCCGATTTGTGTCTCATGACATAGATCCGATTGAAGCAAGAAAAGTCATCTATTATGTGGAGGACGTACAGCATGACATTCTTGGACGGGGGGAGATTTGAAGGACATTGAGATGCAGTTGATGAAAACGAGAGGGGGAAGTTGGCAATGGATTCATGTGAGAAAATTGCTTGATTTTGCAGGTTTTAAATACCTCACAGTTAGCTGAGGAATGCTCCGAGTTATGGTTTGTGATAGAGTGAAGATAAAGGAAACGCTTCAGATACTCATCCAAGGGATTTCCTAATTTCAGGTGCCAGTCAACCTTGTGATGTGGATGAGTCACCAAATATGCGATGAGGGATTGGGAGGAATTGAGACAGGCAACGTATAGATTACCAACTCAAAGAAAGCAAAAAATGATCTTCTCCAACAGCTTGATTAGTATGGTTTGATGCTGATGCATGATTTTCCGGCCCTGATCTTTGAGTTGAGTTGCCAAAATCAAGTTCCTAGGACCCTTGGGAGCGTAGTAC
This sequence comes from Puccinia polysora, assembly GCA_025617555.3. Lineage (NCBI taxonomy): Eukaryota > Fungi > Basidiomycota > Pucciniomycetes > Pucciniales > Pucciniaceae > Puccinia > Puccinia polysora. The sequence continues at coordinate 823,831 of CM062642.1, read as the reverse complement.
ACCGGGTAGATGAGAGTCCCTCCAATTTCCAGCTTTCCCACATGGGTGATTTGAACCTGACCGCCATTGGTGTTGAGGTTCTTTGCAAGGGGAGTTGGATTGCAAAGAAGGGCAAAGTTGCATACTTTTTAGCGGGAGGTGCCAGAGTCATATATCAGCTCCAGACGGGACTTTGAGGAAGTTGTTGTGCTATATAAGCCATCTTTGTGGATGTGAAATCTGGTGACTTCCTGGTTCAAGTTGTCTTTGCTTACTACATCCGCTGTTTCTGCTTGTGCGGCCTCTTCCTCCTTGTTGACAACGTTGAGTGAGAGCTGGGACTTGAGTCGTTTGATTGCCTTGGAGAGTTGCTTGACCTGAGAACAAACGTTGGAGTCTTTGTTAGACGGAAGCCTTTTAGTCGGAGCAACTGACCTAGGCAAAGATGTGCCTGATTTTATAGGAGGATTCTTCTCTGGCTCATTTGATCTTGAGCTTCTTAATTTTCCTTTTGAGGTTCTTGTAGACGAGTGGGCTAGATAGGATTTTTGCGAGTTGTGCGATTTGCGTTGACTGTCTTCCAACATGATTTGGTTTCTCACGATTTCAAGCGTGAATGGGGTGAGGTTGTAGGAAGATTGAACCAGAGGGGACAGTGTGGAGTCATGACAGAGGGACTTGAGGAAGAGAATGGCGGCCATACCTTGGGAGACGTCTAGAAAACAGAGTTTGGGAGTTTTTCCTTCTATGGTTTTGACAAGGTCCACATACTGATTTTTGAATAAGGCAACATGATCTTGGAGCGGGGTACCCTGTTTGTAAGCCAGATGGATGAGACAAAACAGCATGTCACTGGCAACTATGATTGATTTTTTGCCGCAAGCCTTGGCAAGCAATTGGTAGTCCACTGAGAACTTGTTTTGGGACAACTTGATTTCCGATTGGAGGTCACGTTCTACCATCTTGTACAAGAGACTGATGGCGTACAAGTTCTTCTTGCAATAGACCTTGGTATCTTGGTGAGCTTCTATCCACTTTCTATAAAGGATTTCTTTGTGGCCCTTTCCTATTAGTAAGTGTTTGAATTGGGATTTCCAGTTGTTCCAGTTGTGTTGATTGAGTTTGACCAGCCTCACCGTGGTGGAATAGTTGTCATCGGACTGGTTACTCGACAAGTCCTTAATTTGGATATTGTGACCTTTTTCTTGCAAGCTTGCCATTGTTTGTATGCCTGTCACTAAGCGCCGGGGTTTCTTTTTCTTAAGAGCTACCTAGTGACCAAGATTTGACTCTTGCTACCATGAGAGATTATATGAAGAATCTTTATTGAAGTCACTTGTATAATTTAAGTATCTCTTATAGAAATAAGATACTGAATGGGACAACACATTGAGGACACATGAGTAAGACTGAGGGGTGATTGATAGAAAAAGAAACTTGATGAACCACTAAGAGAAATGGGCAAGAACAAGAAGAAATTTGAGAGTGATGAAGATTACCTCCTGACGCCGCTCAACTAGCTTGATCTTGTCCTGATGAGACTTATACGGGTGAAGAAGAGGAGTGTTGATTTTACTCCTCCTAGACCCGCTTATCTTGACAAGATGCTGGTTTGGAGAGCAAAGTTATGTTTTGGCAATTTGACTTGAGCTTGAGAAGGGAAAAATCCTTGAGTCCTTTTTCCTTCCCTTCTCCTCCTCTTTTCTCTCTTGTTGTCCATTCTTATGAGCTCAGAGCACTAAGCTGCTTGTTGCGCAGAGAAGGTGCGTCTCTCCGCGTCAGCCTGATTTGCAGCCGGGGCATCAGCTAACAAGAACTTCCTCATTAAATCCTCCTAAAGATAAATGAAATTTATCAGTCACTGATGAACTGTGAGTTTTGACTTCTAGATTACCCACCTGTTAATTAATCCAGTCAAGTGCAAGGTCTTCATCTACCCTTGCCCTCTTTTGGGGGAATTCTTCCTCTAACATAGGTTCTTCTACCACAGTTGAGCTGCCCCCAAAAGGTCCTCCAATCGATCCCACTACTACCAAGGCCAAATTCTTCATTTCAATATTGAAATCCTTGTCATATTCCACTGAATTCCTCTTCTTTGCCTCCTTGCAGTCCCTTCCATAATTTCCCTTCTTCTGAAAGTTGTAGCATAAAACATTGGAATAGTCTTTCTTGGCACCCTTGCAAGAAGACTTTCCAAATTTTCCAACCAAAGCTGTCCCAATATTGCCCTTCATCTTGAACTGAATGTCATCCTTTTCAATTCTATTAAGAAAATTCTTTTCTCCAGGAAGAAGATACAATTGGGAAATGAATCTCACTAAGGATCCATACTCTTTTTGGAGCTTCAAAAGAATTAAGAGTGACAAACAATCCGGATCCATTTTAATCCCTGATGACATGGACTTAGCAATACCTGAAATAGCTTCTCCAAAAAATTGTGTACAATTTGAAAATTGTAGCTTTAAAGGTTTCTTGAAAGCTATACACTTCTGATGAAAAGAATCACCAGCATACTTGGCTTTGACCAATTTCCAAAGAACACTCCCCTTCCTCTTCTCATTTTCTCTCAGAGTATCAGCAACCCAAGTTACATGATTCTCATCATGATTACTAAGAATGAGATGATAGGAATACTTCCAAACTGAGTTCTGAATGCTGTAAGATGTTCATTGCCTTCCTTAATTCAAAGGAGATTTTAAGCACCCCTGAGGTCAATCATTGAGAAAATGGTAGAACCGGAAAAGACTTTTAATAAGTGAGTCATGGGAGGAATAGGATACCAATTCTTGCAAGCAAAAGCATTAATTTTGCAATTGTCAACACAGAACCTCAAACCACCATCCTTCTTTTTCACAAAGAGCACAGGTGCTCCACTGCTTGAAGTGCTGGCGCAAATGAAACCTTTCTCTATATTTTCCACTATATAGGCTTGTAGGGCCTCCTTCTTGTGTTGACTGAGGGAGTAGATAAGACCAACTGGAGTTAAAGGGCCTTCCAGTTCAATATGGTGATTTTAAGCACAGTGAGGAGGTGGTTTATCAGCTTTAACCTTGGAAAAAAACATCTAAAAAGGCATGGTAAGCTTCTGGAACTCTCTCCATCACAGTTTCAATTTCATCATTTCCTCATCTTCATCTAGTCCTTCAGCAGTAGTCTGCTTTGGGGCAGAGTTGGAAGTGGAAATAATCATATGCAAGATTTGAATGGATAGATCATACTCTATATCCTCCAAACATTTCAGAGAATTACAAAAGAATATCCTGTTCACAGAAGTGGTGGTTGAACTCAAGGGAAAGTGTTGTGAGTGCATAGATTCTGAAGAGGGAGCAGGAGCAGTGATCTGTAGATTCACTGGATAGATTCTGAAGAGGGAGCAGGAGCAGTGATCTGTAGATTCACTGGCAGAAGATGAGTAGTGGCCAAAAAGATTTCAAAAGAAGGGGAATTATCCAAAGTTGGTTGGTGCCTTGGGGTGATCAATCCCAATTGCCAGTTTACCCCTGGGTTCCATAAATGGAGGAATTCAATAACTAGAATAATACCTTCTTTTGGAGGAGTATAAACGACCAATAAATCCCATTCTAAGTTGTGAAAGGAAGGTAGGGAGAGTTTAAAGGAAACCTTATGAGTGATCTCCTGGGAAAGTGATTCAGAAGGGTTGAAGTTAAACAGAAAGATAGGAGTTTTCAAAGGTTTGGGAGAAAGAGAAAAATTTTTAAACCATAGATTTTGAAACAACAGATTGAGTTTCTCCACAGTCAACAAGTACGCTATAGGCCTTATTATTGAAGAGACAAATAAAAAGTAAGTTTTTAGTAGGGAGGTTAGAGTCTTTCCCTTCCAAAGTTTGTACTTGAATGGTGGAGGGGTGATGGTCATGGAGTACCACATTTCCATCACCTAGTCTTTTCCCTGTTTGGGTTTACCAGGAGTGGAATTTTGGCCAGGTTTAAAGTTTGGAATTTTCCTGCAGAGGATAAACTTGTGAGCACCTCAAAAGTAGTTACACCAACCGTCTATTTCCCTTCTAGCCTTTTCTTCAGCCTTAGGGTGTCCATCCTCACCCATATTGGGAATGGGATCATACGTTGGAGCAGCATTAGTAGGGTTTTCCTTTGCTTTCCCCTTGAACCTACCTTGTTGGCTGGGCTGTTGATATTTTTGAGGATTGGAAGAGTTGGGTCCAGGTCTTGAGGTCTGATGGGAGCTGAAGGACTTTTCACAGATCTTTTCATGGTAGCGGGTATCATACTTAAGTACTATGTCCATTAGTTCTTGCAAGGTTTCTTGAGGTCCATCATAACCAGCCAGTTGGTCCAGTAGTCTGGCTGGGAGTCCCTGTCTAAAATGGAAGAAAAAAGCTTTATCACCCCATCCAGAGACCTTAGTCATAAGGTTCCTGAATTCAGTGATATAGTTAGTGGCATAACCAGTATCTTTCATCTTAAGGAGGGTTAGTTCCTTCTTTGCACATTGGATTTCCAGATAATCCCCAAAAAGGGTATGGAGCTGTTGATTAAATAGAAAGCAAGAGTAAATTATGAAATCTGGCTCATGATTACCAATGTGAGAAAGATAAGGTTGGATCCATTGACTAGCATTTCCTGTAAGGTAAGTGACTGTAAAGGATAATTTCTTTCTGTCATTAGCAAAAACCCTCTCATCATTAGCAAAGATAAGTTCACAAGCTTGGAGGAAGGTTCTGAGCTTGGTTGGGTTTCCCCATCAAATTTTTCTGGAGAATTGATAGATGGAGATTTAAAGTTAGTAGAAGGTTCATGGTCAGCAGGTTTAGAGAGATGGGTCATTTCAGTGGTCATTTTCTGAAAAATGGCCAGCAGAGCAAGGTCAGTTGAAGGGCCCTGAGAGGTGGAAGGAAGTTTAGTGGCTGGGGAAGTTGAAGGGACTGATGTTGCATTAGAAGTTGGGCTAGGATTACCCACTGGGGAGGGTGAATCCAAGCCACTCAAGATTCTGGAATCAAATCCTGAGTCCTCATAATCATCATCATCATCATCTTCTTCTTCTCCTGTGATTGGGACCATGCTGGCATTGTAGGCAGGGGAGTCCAAGTCATGGTAGCCCGGAATTGGAAACTGACCCAAGACCCTGTGGAGGCTAGCATTGTCAGAAGAAGGGATAGTAGAAAAATATACTTGTGGTATAGGCTCCAATAAGCCAGTATCCATAGGAGTGGAAGTGGTAGCCACTGGCGCTGGAAGGTTAGAAAAGGTTCTACCACAAGCCTGGGAGTAGAAGGGTCAGTAGTTTCATTTGCAACTCTCCCTCTGGAGTTACAGGTGACAGCTGGGCTAGAGATGTGAGAAAAGATAGTATGTTGTGGGGGCATTCTTATTATTGAGGATAAACAAGTAACCAAAAGTTGTTCTTCACCTTAGAACAAGAATAAAATGATTAAAAAGACTTTTTCCTGATTACCTCAATTATTAGTCAAATTAACCATCAAAGTACCTTGTCTAAGTGTTGAAGTGTCAAAGAATCAAGGTTTTGAAGTGTTGAAGTGTTGAAGGGTTGAAGTGTTGAAGCGTCAAAGAGGAACTTAGATTGTAAATGTGGGCCTTTTATGGAGGTTTGACAGTAAGGTAAGGTGTACAATGAAAATTGCCACAAATCAAATAGAAAAGTTCAAGGTTGGGGAAGGAAGAAAAGCAAAAAAAAATTGCCACAACTCAATAGCAAGATTTGATGCTGTCTAAAGAAAAAGGAATGTGGTTGGTGAAGAAGGGGTTATTGGAGAAGAAATCATTTTAATGTCACAAGGGCTGCTGAATGCAAGCAGGGCTTGGCACAGAGGGGAGTCAACTCTCAGTTGGCTTGGGGGAAATAACACTGGAAGATGCTACAAGGAGTAGAGTAGGATTGAATTGGAGTTAAGGTGCTGAATGAAACTTGTTGGGGTGGCTTCCAAGTAAGAAGTATAAAACTGATTTCTGGGGGGAAAATCAGGAAGATGAAGAGAAGGGCTGCTTAAATAGAAAGGAGGCTGGACTAAAACAGAGGTAAAGGTGACTTGGGGCTCAGACTACATATGAGATGACAAGGGAGCAGTCAAGTTAACAGAGAGAGCTGATCAGGTATGCTACTACATTGGGGTTAGGCTTCTTGTTACATTGGGTCTAGACTACAGGTCTGGCTGTGTAAGTTGGGAATGTAAAGTGAGAGGATGTACAGTGTGCATGGAGTTCATGACACTATGTACTAAGTATAGAGATTTTGTGATACAATCTGCAAGAGGATGTACATAAGGATTCCCAAAGGATGAACCATAATGAAGTATGGGATAGACAAGGTGAAGAAGGTTAGAGGATATGCAGAACCTAAGAGATTCAGTATTTGCAAGCCTAGGGAGTCTATATGTACTATGCATTTCAAAAAAATTGTCCTGAAGTTTTGAGGCTCATTTCTGGATTGGCCAGCTGCTGAAAAATCAGGACAGCAGGGGGGCAATAAGTCTTTCATAGGATTACCCATAAAAGGTCACATTTTTTGGGTTTCCTGTCTGGTTTTTGCTTAAACCGGACACAAGACCGCGCCTGGGATCCAACTTTCTTCAATCACCAATCACATGGAAGGAGACACCACATATGCATCACATTAAGTAAGTAAGTCCCCTCAAGTTGTAAGTAAGTAATTCCTTTTGAATTTTTCAATGATTTAAGTACTTAACTAAGTGAGATTACTCAGTTCCTTTTACTTTTTTTTATTAAGTACTTAATCAGATCAACATCAAAAATGGAAAACAAATCTGCCAATGAGGAAGATGGAGTTCCAAATTATGATGATTAGGCACAACAGTACCAGGCCAAAATTGAATCAAATTCAAGTGCCATCCAAGAGGCTCATCGAAAACTTCTTGCAAATCAGCACTTATTGAGGGCATTCGAGAGCCTGGGTCAAAAAAATAAAGAAAAGCAAAAATGATCCAAGGCCCAGAAAAGTCAACCACAAACACCACATCAACCAATTAGTGGTGATGTGAAGGCATTGGTTGAAAACCAAGTTTTGATTGAAAACAAAATCCAGGTTGAAGTAGCCAAAACATTTGGCATGTCCAAAAATTGTGGCAGTGTTTTATAGACACAAGTTGGTATTATAATAATGACCAGCAATTAGCTTAGGCAAATGAGCAGTATTTAAAGCAAAAGAAATGCTGGACACCTTGTGTCAATAATTGCTGATGGGCTCTCACAATGGGGCAATATGTTGGATGATACTGGTGATGAATTTGATTGGATGATAAATGGATGGTGGAAAACAGCAGGGAGAAGAGCTCCTTAAGTACAGAAGATTGGCCTCTTGTGAGCCCATGATACAACAAGCCAAAATGCAAATTTTCCGCTCCAAAAGAGCTCTAAAGGCTCTACAGTCCTTGTTACTTGGTTTGGGCTACATCAGCCCGCATGGCATCAGTCCCTGTACCCTTAAAACCAGCCTATTCCAGTTTTTTCTGGTTTTTCCACCTCAATGGGGCTGAACCAGCCCCTTAGCTGTTCAAACCCTGGAAGGTTGTCTATTACAACCAGCCTGTTACCTCTCATGCTGGCTGTTTTCCTCATGCAACCAGCCCCTGGCCATACAAATTGCCAGGAGGGACCCAGGAAACACCTGGGTCCGGTCTCAGACACCCATGGGGGGGGGTGTAACTGGCAGAAATGCAGCCCCCCCCTTTTTCTCTCAAATCCCTGGAGGGGGTGGTCAAATCCCCCTACCAGGGGCCCTGGAGGTTGATTTCCCCAGGGCGTCATCATGCTAGGTGGGCTGGGGGGTGGTCAGGTCCCTTCCAGCCCATTGCTCCTCCCCCTTGGTAAAGGGGGGGGTAGAATGCCCCTTTGATGGTGGGGGGGTGGTCAATTCCCCCCCACCGCTGGTTTCCTCAATGCAACTGGCCTAGCCACCTCTTTTGGTGGGGGGGTGATCAAGTCCCCCCCACCATGACCGGTCACCCCTTGCAACTGGTCGCTGGCTGGTTCCATCCAGCTAGCCCTCCCCCTCCTCCTTGCAATTGCAAGCAAGGGGAGGGAGAGGACCCAAGGCCTCCAGCCCCGCGGCAGCCGCAATGGGCTCAACAGCTGCAACTGGGGTGGGGGGCTCCATTTTGGGTCCCTCTTCCCCCTAAAATGGCCCCCCGCGGGCTGTTGGGCCCCATAAACAGGCCATAAGCAAAAAAAGCGGCCACGAGTGGGGCGCAACACAGGCGGCAGCCCCAAATGGGCTGCAACACGGGCGGCAGCCCCAATGGGCCGCCCCCATGCCCAAAATGTGAATTTAACATACTTTTACAGGCCAGCCCGTCTGGCCAAGTATGTCCAAAATGAACCTTGGGCCCAGTTATCCCCATGCAAGCCCATCTGGATGTATTTGCCCATATACCCCACCAGGCCTTTTAAGGCCTGTTTCATGCGTTTTGAGGCCAGTTTTGAAAAATCTGTGACATCCAAACAGGCACGTATGGTCCATGTGTGTGTCCAATGGGCCACAGAGGCCCTCATGTACATCCCATTTGGATTACAATCATACGTAGCACATGCATAAGTGCTTACGTATTTTAACACCCCCCCTTAATACAAAAGGGGTTACTTTTGCAGGTTAGTCACAAAGCCTTGATGCTTTCTCCTATCTAAAGCCTTAGTCAAGATATCTGCAATCATTGCTCCAGTAGCCATGTACCTCAACACAATCTCCTTGCAGTTAACCGCATTGCGGATATAGTTGTAGTGAACATTGATATGTTTTTTTCTTGAATGGAACACTTGGTTTTGCGCCAACGCAATGGCACTCTGGTTATCAGAATACAACAACACAAACCCTTGTGGCTTATGTGTATCCTCTAAGACTTTCCTCAACCATTTTGCTTCCTGTGAAGCTGCTAAGTAAGATCTATACTCAGCCTCTGTTGATGAAAGACTTATTGCTGATATCTTCTTGGACATCCATGACACCAGATTCTTACCTAAGAAGAATATGAAACCACTTGTTGATTCCCTAGTGTTACCATCTGCCCAACTTGCATCAGAATAACCAACCAAATCAAAGTTTTCTGACTTTGTAAACAGCATTCCCAGACTGTGCATTCCTTTAAGATAACTCATAACTCTCTTAAAGCTGACCAATGCCTCATGCTTGGCTTCTCTAAGTGTTGCAAAAAGACACCAATTGCAAAGGCAATATTGGGCCTTATACACTGCCCCAAATAATTAAGCAATCCAATTGCTGACCTTTAGTTGCTCCCAGATTGAACAAACTCCAGATACTCCTCATCTGTAGACTTCTCTAAACAAATTTTTGACTGCATGGGAGTACCAAACTCCTTTGCATCTTCTAAGAAATATTGCTTAAGAAGAGCTGTTACGTAGTGGCTCTGGTCTAACTTAATACCATTCTTTCTCTTACTGACTTTCATTACTAGCACCTGTTGCCCCAGACCAAGATCTTTTATGTTGAATTCCTTTTTGAGTGTCTTCATGACTCTCTCTTTACCATTGCTAATGATGATAATTTCATCAAACCATACAAAAAAAATGCCTCCTTTCTTACAAAAAGACAAGGGTTTGCCTCAGACATCTTGAAACAGATCTGTATCAGTTTCTCACTCATGGTATTATACCACAACCTAGCTGCTTGCTTCAATCCATACAGGGATCTAAACAGCTTGAGGAAATATTTCCCTTTATCTTCTGAAAGAAAACTTCTAAAACAGATTTTCTTGATGGCTTCTGCTTTAGTCTCTACTAACCATTCACAAAAACCATCAGGAATTAAGATATAAACAGTCTCCTCTTCTCCAAGTTTTGCATTCAAGTATGCTGTTACAAAATCAGCTTTTCTGATTTCTTCACCCAACTCCACGGCCAGAGCAATGATGTACCTGAAGGTAGACAGCCTTCCAGTTTGTGAGAAAGTTTCTTGCTCATCAATACCCTCTCTCTGCTTGAAGCCCTGTGCAACGCATCTAGCTTTGAACCTCTTCAAAACTCCATTTGTGTCAAACTTCTTGTTTAACACCAATCTAGACCCCACAATGGTCTTTCCTTTTGGAACAGAATCACGCTTAACTACTTCCAAGACACTATTATTCTCCATAGAATCAAATTGCTCAAAAATAGCACTCTTCCAGTTGGCTCTCTCATCAGAATTCATAGATTTGCCAAAGCTATTTGCGTTAACCCTGTTACCCATTTCTGAACTCAACTCTAGGACTTCATTGAGCATACACTGTTCCTGAAATGTATCTTCCTCATATCCTGCGGCAGCATAATGGGACTTCCATTCCCCGTACCTATCAACTGGCACTCTAACCCTTCCACTCCTTCTAACTGGAGGTGGAGGCTCATCAGGTTCCAAATTAAGGGACTCCCCTGAAGCAAGTACTAAACCCTCTGGTGGCATGTCTTCCATTTCTTCATCTTCTGGAATCACATGTTCCTCAGCTTCTGCTGGTGAAATAGTTGATAATTCTATTTCTTGCTGTGTCTTATTCACAACAACATATTCACTCTTTTTAAGTGGGAAGGTACTTTCTTCAAATTTTACATCACTACTAGGGATAACCTTTCTTGTCCCTGGACAATAGATCCTATACAATTTACTTATTAAATCATAGCCTACAAGTGCCCCTGTTCTGGCTCTTTTTAGAATTATGGCCAGCAATTAGCTAAGGGAAATGAGCAGTATTTAAAGCAAAATAAATTCTGGACACTGGGTGTCAATATTGGCTAATGGGGCTCTCGAAATGGGCAATATGTTGGATGAATTTGATTGGAATGATGAATGAATGGATGTAAAACAGCAGGGAGAAGAGCTCCTTAAGTACAAAAGATTGGCCTCTTATGAGCCCATGATACAACAAGCCAAAAGGCAAATTTTCCGCCCCAAAAGAGCTCTACAGGCTCTACTGGCCTTGTTAATTGGTTTGGACTACATCAGCCCACATGGCATCAGTCCCTGTACCCTTACAACCAGCGTATTCCGGTTATTTCTGTTGTTTCCACCTCAATGGGGCTGAACCAGCCCCTTAACTGTTCAATCCCCTTTGCTGGTTGTCTTTTACAACCAGCCACAATGACCTCATTGCTTTGTTTACGGGCTGGTTGCCTCATGCAGCCAGCCCCTGGCCCCTCAAATGGGCCAGGTGGCACCCAGGGCACACCTGGGTCCGGTCTCAGACTCACATGGGGGGGGGGGGGTGTGACCAGCAGACATGCTGTCCCCCCCCTCTTTCTCTCAAATCCCTGGTGGGGGCGGTCAAATCCCCTCACCAGGAGCCCTGGGGGTCAATACCCCCAGGGCGTCGTCAAGAAGGTTGGCCTGGGAGGTGATCAGGTCCCCCCAGGCCCATCGCTCCTCCCCCTTGGTAAAGGGGGGGGAGAGCGCCCCTCTTGGTTGCTTCACGAGTTCAATGGTGGAGGGGTGATGAATTCCCCCCCAACTTCCGGTCGCTAAGCTTGCAACCAGCACCGCCACCTCCTTGGGCAAGGGGGTGGTCAGGTCCCCCCTGCCATGACCAACCGCACTGTTGCGGTTGGTCATTTGCTGGTTCAACCCAGCCAGCTTGCCCCCATCCCCCTTGCGATGGCAAGCAAGGGGAGGGGGAGCGAGCCGGGGCCGCAAGCCCCAGCTCCGCAGCGCTGGTTGCCAGGGGAGACCAGCTGGGCCTGCGCAGGATCCTTTGGCCGCGCAACAGCCCCGCGCAGGATCCCTTGGCCGCGCAACAGCCCCGCGCGGGCCGTCGGGCTCCACGTGGGCCATACCAAGGAACACAGGGGGCCCCAAACGGGCCGCGACAGGGGCAGCAGCCCCAATGGGCCGCCCCAAGCCCAAATCGTGAGAATTACATACTTTGGCGGGCCAGCCTGTCTGGCCAAGTATGTCCATAATAAAGCTTGGGCCCTTTTATCCCCAAATAAGCCCATCTGGCTTGGGTGGCCCATCCACCCTGGAGGGCCCGTGAGGGCCCGTGTCCCAAAAGACCATAAAAACGTGTTTTGGCGCCCAAATGCCCAAAACCAATAACACCCACATAGGCCCACGTGGCCCACGTGATGTCCAATGGGCCGTGGAGGCCCATTTTTGCATCCCATTTGGATTACACACTCCTATGCACATTACCTGAGTGCATCCGCATTTTAACCCACCCCCTTAATCCAAAAGGGATGCCATACGCATACTATACACAAAACCTTCATGTTTGTTCCTATCTAACGCCTTAGTTAAGATATCCACAATCATTTCCCCAGTAGGCAGGTACCCCAACACTATCTCTTTGCAGTTAACTGCATCCCGTATATAGTTATAATGAACATCAATATGTTTTGTTCTAGAATGGAACACTTGATTTTCTGCCAATGCAATGGCACTCTGGTTATCAGAATACAAAAACGCAAAACCTTGTGGTTTATGAGTATCCTCTAAGACCTTTCTCAACCATTTTGCTTCCTGTGAAGCTGACAAGTACGCTCTGTACTCTGCTTCTGTTGACAAAAGACTTATTGCTGACACCTTTTTAGACATACAAGACACTAGATTCTTTCCTAAGAAGAATACAAAACCACTTGTTGATTCCCTAGTGTTACCATCTGCCCAACTTGCATCAGAATAACCAACCAAGTCAAAGTTCAATGACTTTGAAAACTGCAGTTAAGATACCTCATAACTCTCTTAAAAGCTGACCGATGCCTCATGCATGGTTTCTCTAAGTGTTGTGACAAAATCCCAATCGCATAAGTAATATCTGGCCTTTTTCACTGTCCCAAGTAATTCAAAGATCCAATAGCTGATCTATAATCATTCCCAGATTGAACAAAATCTAGATGCTCTTCATCTTTAGACTTTTCTAACCAAATGTTAGACTGCATTGGAGTACCAAACTCCTTTGCATCTTCTAAGCCATACTGCTTAAGTAGAGCTGACACATAATGGTTCTGATCAAACCTGATCCCATTGTTTCTCTTAATAACTTTAATTCCCAGCACCTGCTGTGCCAGACCAAGATCTTTTATCTTGAACTCCTTTTTGAGTGTCTCCATAACTCTCTCCTTACCATTCCTAATAATGCTAATTTCATTGAACCATACAAACAAAATTGCATTCTTTCTCACAAAGCAACAAGGGTCAGCCAAACTTGTTTTGAAACCAATCTCTATCAGTTTCATGCTCATAGTATTATACCATGACCTAGCTGCTTGCTTCAATCCATACAGGGATCTACACAGCTTGAGGACATACTCCCCTTTATCTGCTGAGAGGAAACTTCTCACAAAGATTTTCTTCATAGTTTCTGGCTTGGTCTCAACCAGCCATTCCTTGAAACCATCAGGAATTGACATATAAACAGTATCTTCCTCTCCAAGTTTTGCATTCAAGTATGCAGTCACAAAATCAGCCTGTATGATTTCTTCACCCAACCCCCCTGCCAAAGCAATGATGTACCTGAAGGTGGAAAGCCTTCCAGTTGGCGAGAAAGTCTCCTGGTAATCAATACCCTCTCTCTGTTTGAATCCCTGTGCAATGCATCTAGCCTTGAACCTCTTCAAAACTCCATTAGTATCAAACTTCTTTGTTAACACTAATCTAGACCCAACAATGGTCTTTCCTTTTGGAACAGAATCCCGCTTAACCACTTCAAACACACTATTATTCTCTAGAGAATAAAATTCCTCAAAAATAGCTGTCTTCCAATTGGCTCTCTCATCAGAATTCATAGCTTGGCCAAAGCTATTTGGGTTAACTCTATTACCCATTTCTGAACTCAACTGTAGAATCTCATTTAGCATACACTGTTCCTGAAGTGTATCTTCTTCATATTCCGCAGAACCATAATGGGACTTCCATTCCCCATACCTATCAACAGGCATTCTCATCCTGCCACTCCTTCTAACTGGAGGTGGAGGCTCATCAGTTTCTGATTCCACAGACTCCCCTGAAGTGGGTACTAAACCCTCCTGTGGTACGTCTGCCACCTCAATATCATCACTAATGATATTCTCTCCAGCCTCTGCTGGGGAAATAGGCTCCAATTCTATTTCCTGCTGTGATTCCTGAACAGCACTAGGTTCACCCCTTTTGAGTGGAAAGGTACTTTCTTCAAATTTTACATCCCTACTACGGATAACCTTTCTTGTCCCTGGAAAATAAATCCTGTATGACTTACTTATTAAGTCATAGCCCACAAGTGCCCTGGTTCTGGCTCTGGGATCTAACTTTCCAACCATCTCATTATTGTGGACACTATGATACACAAAGCAACCAATTGTTCTTAGGCGTGATTTTTTGGGGTACAACTTCCAAAACTGATAATGACAACACTTCCCATTAACACTTACAATATTGTGCAACAGACACACTGTGCACACCAACTCAGCCCATAAAAACTTTGGTAGACCAGATTGAGCCATGATAGCTCTGACTTTGTCCAATAGAGTCCTATTCATCCTCTCAACTATTCCATTGTTTTGTGGAGTACTAGCAGTAGTAACTATATGACTGATACCATAATCATTCAATAGTTTCTCAAAATCTTTACTCACAAACTCACCCCCTCCATCAGTAATAACCCTCTTGATCTCCCTCATCAAACCGTTCTGTTTCCAGACTTTGAAGATTACTCAAACCTCCTCTGTGGTTTGATCCTTTGATCTTATTGGTTTTACCCAAACAAAATGAAATGCTGTATCAACCAAATTGATGAAGTATCTTGCCCCTCCAAGAGACACTGGTGAAAATGGCCCTGCCAAATCAATGGAGAATTCCTCTCTAGGAACTTCTGTGTGGTCTCTACTCTTTGAGAACACATTCCTGGCCTTGGCCCCTAAGATACAACTCTCACAGTTGCTTTCCTTTACCTTATGGCCACTTTGTTTGTGAGCAACAGTGCTCAGAGCTGAAATCTTGGACAAGTCAGCACAAAGAAACTTATTCCAAACTTGTCCACTCAGGATAGTTCTCCCATTCAAATCAATAACAAACTTATCTTCTTTAAGATAACAAATCTGGAAACCCTTTTTCCAGAGCACTCTAAGAGACACAAGGTTATAAGGCAAATCTGGTACATAGAGCACTTTCTCAAAAATTATTTTAAAACCCATGTGATTTGCAGGAATAACTTTTCCAATCCCCTTAATCTGGATTGTTCTTCCTTTTTGGCCAATGTTTGCAACACCATCAAAATCTCTAATATTTGAAATCAAATTTGGCTCAAAAAACATGTGGTCTGTACAACCAGAATCAATCAAAACAAGAACATCCTCCTTCAACAATCCTCCTTTAAGGAATGAAGAATTATCAGCCACTGATAAGTTCTCATTTTCAAGGTTAAGATTACATACTTCATAATAAATCAAGTCCATCTCTTGATCCTCTTTGATTTTAGCCTTCTTGTTGGTGACTTGTTCCACAACAGCTTGTTCCATTGATACATCCAATGCCACCATAGCAACATTTTCCATGGCAAGGTTGACCTCTTTGTCTTCCTTTTCACTTTCCTCGGATTTCTTCCTCTTCTTGGCCTGCTTGCAATCCTTTGCATAGTGCCCCTTCTTCTGACAATTATAACACAAGACCTTTGATAAATCCTTTTTGGCCTTTGCCTTCTTCCCAGATTTTCCTGTCTTGCCCACCAGAGCATTTCCTGTGCTCTCCTTCATCTTGAATTGAAGATCATCCTTTTCAATCCTTCTAAGCACATCCTCTTCTCCTGGAAGGGGTTCCAACTGAGATATGATCCTGACCAAGGACTCATATTCTTTTGGAAGCTTTTGAAGAATTAAGAGTGACAAAACACTCAGGATCCATGTTCAGCCCAGATGACTTGAACTTAGCAATACTAGATCTAGCTTCCCACACAAATTGTTTACAGTTGCCAAATTTCAACTTAAACAATCTATTGAAAGAAATCCCCTTTTGATGAACAGAGTCACCAGCATACTTTGACTTGAGCATTTTCCATAAAACACTCCCCTTCCTCTTCTGTTCCTCCAACAGAGTATCAGCAACCCATGTTACATGATGCTCATCCAAGTGTCTAAGAATAAGATGATAGGCCTTCTTGTCTTCCTCTGAACTGATCAAAGTATCATCTCCTTTCATAATATCCCCACAACAGATGTTATCCAACTCACTGTCAATAAGGACAGCCCAAGAATTATAGTTCTGACTATTCAAAACTAACTTGGTGGAGCTGGACTCTGGGATATAAGACATTTTCTTGGAAAACTTGAGGTCCTTGAGGTTGTCCAAAGTAAGGTATAAGGGTCTATCTTGCTTGGAAATAATGATGATGATGGTACTGATAATGTGTTAGAATTATGGCCAGCAATTAGCTTAGGCAAATTAGCAGTATTTAAAGCAAAAGAAATGCTGGACACTGGGTGTCAATATTGTCTAATGGGGCTCTCACAATGGGGCAATATGTTGGATGAATTTGATTGGAATGATGAATGAATGGATGGAAAACAGCAGGGAGAAGAGCTCCTTAAGTACAAAAGATTGGCCTCTTGTGAGCCCATGATACAACAAGCCAAAAGGCAAATTTTCCGCCCCAAAAGAGCTCTACAGTCTCTACTGGCCTTGTTACTTGGTTGGGACTAAATCAGCCCGCATGGCGTCAGTTCCTGAACCCTTACGACCGGCCTATTCCGGTCCATTCCAGTGTTTCCACTGTTACGGGGCTGAAACAGCCCCTTTCTGTTAAATCCCCTTGGCTGTTTGTCTGTTACAACCAGCCATGATGACCTCATTACGTTGTTTACGGGCTGGTTGCCTCATGCAGCCAGCCCCTGGCCCCTCAAATGGGCCAGGTGGGACCCAGGGCACACCTGGGTCCGGTCTCAGACTCACATGGGGGGGTGTGACCAGCGGACATGCTGTCCCCCCCCTCTTTCTCTCAAATCCCTGGTGGGGGCGGTCAAATCCCCTCACCAGGGGCCCCGGGGGTTGATACCCCCAGGGTGTCGCCAAGAAAGTTGGCCTTGGAGGTGACCAGGTCCCCCCAGGCCCGTCGCTCCTCCCCCTCGTTAAAGGGGGGGGGAGAGCGCCCCTGCTTGGTTGCCTTGCACACTCAATGGTGGAGGGGTGATGAATTCCCCCCCACCTGCCGGTCACTACCCTTGCGGCCAGCACCGCCACCTCCTTGGGCAAGGGGGTGGTCAGGTCACCCCTGCCCTGACTGACCGCATTTTTGCGGCCGGTCGCTGGCTGGTTCAACCCAGCCAGCTCACCCCCATCCCCCTTGCAACAGCAAGCGAGGGGAGGGGGAGTGAGCCGGGGCCGCAAGCCCCAGCTGTGCGGCACTGGTTTCCGGGAGCAACCAGCCGGGACCGCCTGGCATCCCACCGCATGGGATCACTCGGTGGCGCAACAGCCCCGTGCGGGCCGTTGGGCCCCACTTGGGCCGTACCGAGGAACACAGGCGGCCCCAAGCGGGCCGCCCCTAGCCCACATTGTGAGAATTACATACTTTGGCGGGCCAGCCCGTCTGGCCAAGTATGTCCATAATAAAGCTTGGGCCCTTTTATGCTCAAATAAGCCCATCTGGCTTGGGTGGCCCATCCACCCTGGCGGGCCTGTGAGGGCCCGTGTCCCAAAAGACCATAAAAACATGTTTTGGCGCCCAAATTCCCAAAACCAATAACACCCACATAGGCCCATGTGGCCCACGTGATGTCCAATGGGCCTTGGAGGCCCATTTTTGCACCCCATTTGGATTACACACTCCTATGCACATTACCTGAGTGCATCCGCATTTTAACAATATGAATGCAGGGCTGCGCGCGGGAATTGTGACACAACACTAATTGGCCAGTAACTCCTAAAATATACACAACACTTCAATTCTGACTGAATTTTAGTTGTGAAACCTAAACATGGCATTATTTCTGAAATATTTGAATTGCCAAAAAAAGGTGCCATAGTGGTGTCATGGTTTATTGGTCTTTTCTTCTGAAATTATTAAAAAATTTAAGGAGTTGGAATTCAAGGGTGGGGTCAGTGAGTGACCCTACCTATGTTTGGGTGAGAATCCATTTCTGTAATAATATATATGGATTTCCTACTCCTTTCAATTTTATTTTTTATTTTCTTTTTCTAATCTGCTTTGACAGGTTGCTCTCGTCAACTAGCAAGCTGACAAAGGATTTATAGATCTTCGTCAGTCAAAATATGTTTTCAGCGCGGCACAATCCACCTCCTCACATTGGGGGACCGCTTCCCCTGTCAAATCTGCCCATGCCATGGTTATACAAATACTGGGGGGACAGGTTACATTGGTGGTTGGGGTGCAATAACATGACAAGGGACCTCAAGGAGGGATTTGTTTGACCGGTGGGAATGGGATTAATGTTTCCAATGGGCAAGCAGATCTCCACTGAACCTGGGAATCCAACTTTCATGGAGCAAGTGCATGCGCAAGGCCAGGAATTGGGGGTAACTGCTCAAGCTTTTCTTGGGATTTTCACTGGTCCCAGAGTATGGAAACCACCTTGCGTGAAAGTGGAAGTGAGGGTACTAGCAAAAGAGGAGCCGCCGGCGGTGGAAAGGATGGATGTAAATTCTAAAGAGCGGGTACCGCCAGTAGCTCCTAAGCCAGAAGCGTGCTTTCCAGAGACAGAAAGGCAGCTGTTCAATCCTGTAGGGAAGAAGAAGGCGGTGGAGATTTTGCGCAGAGTGATGGGGAATGAAACAACTATTCCCTTGAAATTGAAGGAGTTGGTGGCGGTGTTGCTGGTGGTAGTGGATGAGATGGTTCAAGCATTGAAGGATTGCAGACAAAATAGGATTCCTCCAAGGGTCCAGTGGTTGAATGTGGCTTGGGATGATGCAGAGAAAAAACTAGCAGGTATGAAGTTGGTTTCAACTCCGCTGGCTTATGTTCCAATCAGGATTTCTGGAAGGAAGGTATGGGCGCTGGTGGGTAGCAGTTCCATGGTGAACCTCCTTCTATCTATATTGGTTAATGAATTGGGATTGGTTTGGCAGAAATGCGCAATGGGGCTTTGCAGGCTTAATTTCAGGGCATGTTGCGTGGATGGGGTTGTTGAGGATAAAGAGGTTGAGGTTTCATGGGTCCTTAAACCACTTTCTTTGCTATTTGTTGATTGCGGGAGGCTATTTTAGGTAGGCCATTCATGTTTGGGTTTCAAGCGTGAATGACATTTGATCAAGAGGAGGGGAAGGAAGCTTTGATGGTGGAACATTTTTCCAGAAGGTGATTCAAAACCACAATCTGCAATGAAGGGTTGGGGAAGTGGATGCAGTATTTGGCAAGAGAACAGGAGGAAAACCCCATTGCGGACTGGGTTTGCAAGGGTAGGCCTGAGGTGGATTTCAACTAGTTGGCTGAGGTTACTGCACGGGGAAAGCTCTGGTTTTATGCAGGCAGTTTACTAGCAAGGAGCGGGTGGGAAGTAGGGAAGAAGTGCGGGATGCGCGGGTGCTGGAAGTAAGTCCCCTTCCTCAGTATGCATTGCCGGGAGGTACCTTTCAAAAACACTATCATTGTTCCACTCTCATGAGCAAAGGCAAAAGCCATGGTTTGGTTTTGAGTAGGACTTATGGAAATGGATGCATGCGGATGGTGCAGTGCAATGTTGGGAAGTATAAGCTGGTTTCATGGAAGGTCTGTCCCAAAAATGAAGGGATGCCCCAGCATCTGAACAGACCACTGCAACCAAGCCCTTGATTGCGGAATCCTTGGGAATCTCCGCTGAAGGTGTTTGGATGGGTGATGGGCTCAGAGCGGATTATGGATGAGCAAGTTTCTGCCCTTAACTTTGGACCGCCGGGTTGGTTAAGCATGGAGAAAAGGGATTTTCTGATGTTGGTACTTGTCCTCCAGGAAAAAGGGCTTTCCTTTGGGCCTGAAGAGCAGGGACTGTTAAAGAGAAAGATAGGAGACCCTTATGTGATTCCAAGGGTTCTGCATGAGCCTTGGCAGATCAAGCCAATTCCGATTCCGCAGGCGGTTTGGGGGCCCTTTTTGAATCTGGTGCGCAAGCATGTAGTGATGGGCCTTTAAAAGCAATCAAAATCAAGTTACTTGAGTCCAATCTTTGCGGTGGTCAAGCAGGATGAGGATTCATTACAGATTGTTCATGATTTGCAGCGGCTGAATTTGTTTACAATCTGAGATGCAGGACAACCTCCACGCGTGGATGAGTTTTTGGAATCTATGGCAGGGTGCGTGCTATGGGTCGGTGGATTTGATGGGTTGGTATGATCAGTGCAAACTCAATTGGAGTTGGTGGCCAATGACTACCTTTGAAACTGGATTTGGTAGGATGCAACTGATGCAACTTCCGCAAGGTGCAAATAACTTGGTTGTGGTTTACCAAGCACAGATGACCTGTATTCTGAAGGAAAATGTTTGGGAGGGGGTGCAGATTTTCATTGATGGTGTGGGCATCAAAGGCCCAAAGACCAATTATGGAGGGGAAACACTTATCAACACTCTGGGAATTCACCAATTTGTCTGGGAATTTGCGCAAAAGTTGGAATGGATCTTTTTCCGGATTGAGGAAGCAGGGCTTACGGTGTGGGGGAGAAAGTTAGTGTTCTGCACACCCGCCCTGGAGGTTCTAGGGCATGTGGTGGCTTCTGACGGAAGGCGGATTGCGGAAAAGAAGCACAAAAAAGTCCTTAAGTTGCCAATTTGGAAGACTTTATTGAAAATTCTCCAGTTCTCAGGATTTTGTATCTATGTGCAAATGTTCATCAAGCGGTTTTCAGAGTTTGCTAGTCTGTTGTGGTCATTGACGCATAAGGGCGTGGAATGGGCCTGGGGTTTGAAATGTGACAACGCCTTTGCAAAACTCAAGGAGATTTTCGGACACAACATTATGCTGTGGGACTTTGATTAAGACTCCGGGGAAATTAAGTTGGCTATGGATTCAATCAAGCTTGGGGTGGCGGCGGTGCTGACACAGGAAAATGAGGGGAAAGATTTGATAAAGTTAGAGGCAACTAAAACCACGATCAATTGCCTTCAGAGACAGAAGATGAACAAAAGAAACAACTGAAGAGGAAGGCAGAGCGGAATAATAACCTAAAACCAGGATTTGACAAGGTGAGGCTGCAGAAGATCCTTAAAAGGAGTAGGAAATAACATTTAAAATGGAAAACCCTGACTCAAACTTATTTAGAGTTGACAATAGTTAGATCAAGAAGATTCAGATAGAAAGAGTTTAAGAAAGAAGCTTACCTGACTCAAAGCACCCTCAATCCTATGACACAACCAACGTAGTTGTGTGAGGAAAGAGGAAGGAAGAGTGCGCGAGTCAGGACACTGGTAGTGTCTGAGGAGTAATCCAAACTGAAGTATCAGAACTGGTGTGTGCTTGTGAGGGATGAAGGAACGCGCGCAGGGACCTGATAACTTCTCTAGCACACATAAACGTGAAAATAAAAGGAAAGAATAAAAGTATAAATGAAAGGAAAGAATGAAATAAAGGACTGAGGAGGTAGATTAATGAAACTGAGAGATGAAAAATATATCAGAGATTCAACAAGATTGACCGGTTCTTTATGAGTCTGTTATGTTTACGCCAACAGAGAGCCAGTATTTGCAGCCAAATTTGGAGCTTTGCCAGGTCACTAAAATTGTGCGGAGGTTGCAGCATTTGCTATGGGGGATTCACTTCATGCTTCTGATGGATTCAGAGGTGCTGGCATGGATGATCAATTTGCTGATTCTGCCAAACGCGCCTATGACCAGGTAGGTTGCATTCCTTCAGTTGTTTTCTTTCAAGGTAGTACATGTTCCAGGGAAGGCTTTTACAATGCTGGATGCGCTGTGTTGGTACCCACAAAATGATCTTTACAAAGGCGTGGAACCACTAGATGTGGAGGCTCTGAAGGTTAAATTGGGTGTTTGAATTCCGCTCCAACAGTACGGGAGGTACGCGGTCCTCAGGTTGTTATTGCAGGATCTTTGGTTGCTAGATGATATGTGTCACACAACCACCCCACATACTATAGGGCAAATGTTAGATGATTGTGAGCGCAGAGGAATGCTGAATGCAAGGGCAAGTGCGAATAGCAAGACTGAGTTGCAAAGTACAAACTTAGTGATGCCACTCAACAAACGGCAAGAGGAATGGAGTGTGTTCCAAGGAGGGAAACTCAACCCGAGTCCGATGTGATAACTGGGTTGTAGTAAAATGCCAGAACTTATGAAATTAACTAACTTAAAAGACAATCATCAGGCAAGGGGGTAGCCCTTATAAGGTAATCCGAAGTGACTAGATACAACCTGATGAGGAGCCAACTACAGTTGAAGGTGGTGAGGCAAATGAGTGACAGGAACGGGATAGAAAATAGAGCAATAGTACAATCATATCTGAGGTCATGGCGTAAGTGCAAGACAATAGAATCTGAGTGTACAAATGTATGATGAATTGAGACAGGAGCAAATGACGTTGAAGGTAATACAAGTGAGAATTAATAGTGTATGCAGGGTAGGGACTAGTCCAATTGCAAACTTTACAGTAATGATGGCTTAATTAGACATAGATGCGTATTAACAAACAGTGCGTGACCGGAGATGGAATTCCAAGGCTGTTGATGGGCCAGGGAAAGAGATTGGATCTTGTAATGGATGGCTGACCGGTATGGAGTTAACTGCAAAGTTTGCAAGTATATACTGAGTTGGTTGCCAAGATTGGAAGGTCAACGCAAGCCAGAGGAAGTAAGCGGATTGCACCATTGATGTTGTGCTTTATTTGTGTCACGCTTATAGACTGAGGTAGATGGTACTGAGGAGAGGATATGTCAAAGTTATGAAGACAATAATCCCTAAGTGCAAGGTGTGACAGTTGCCCGGGTATAAAGACATGAGCTCCTGAAAGCATTCAGATAAATTTTCCCATTGATTTCAAGTTGTTGATAATAATGTATACCCTTATTATTATTTACTTCATTACTTGTTAGACTTATAAGTTAGATAAAATTTTGTCATCATCATCCCGCCGTTGCAAAAACTGTATTTGGCAAAACAAGAGGTGTATCCCTAGTATTGCTGTCAGAGGTCTTTGAGGCAAGTGCAAGCAGTGTTGTCTTTGCAAGGTTGCTTGTACCTTCCCCATAAATAGAGAGTCGTCTGTCAATGCTCCCACAGAGTCATCAAGAGAGATGCAGAGTTGTAGGTCCGCGCCAAGGGTTAATTACGAGATACCACCTTTGCCGGAGATTGAATTCTCAATTTCACTCGTCTTGCTAGTGTTGCCCCGTTTCCAGAGGTATACCACGAACACACCACCGCCACCACCACCTTATTGGGGACCGCCAACTGAATTTCCGGGAGTCCAGATGAATACTGAGGTGTGAGATGAAGTGCCAGGTGCGGAACCAATTGGGGTCATAGCCGAGGAAGTGAGGGAGGAAGGAAGGAATGAAACAGAAAGGGAATTGGGAAATGGAGAAGATGGAGACAGAAGTGGAGGAAGAGAGGGAACGGAACAAGAAGAGGGGGCTGTAACGGAACAAATGGGAGAAGGGAATGGAGGAGATGGGGAACACAGGCGGCCCCAAGCGGGCCGCCCCTAGCCCACATTGTGAGAATTACATACTTTGGCGGGCCAGCCCGTCTGGCCAAGTATGTCCATAATAAAGCTTGGGCCCTTTTATGCTCAAATAAGCCCATCTGGCTTGGGTGGCCCATCCACCCTGGCGGGCCTGTGAGGGCCCGTGTCCCAAAAGACCATAAAAACATGTTTTGGCGCCCAAATTCCCAAAACCAATAACACCCACATAGGCCCATGTGGCCCACGTGATGTCCAATGGGCCTTGGAGGCCCATTTTTGCACCCCATTTGGATTACACACTCCTATGCACATTACCTGAGTGCATCCGCATTTTAACAATATGAATGCAGGGCTGCGCGCGGGAATTGTGACACAACACTAATTGGCCAGTAACTCCTAAAATATACACAACACTTCAATTCTGACTGAATTTTAGTTGTGAAACCTAAACATGGCATTATTTCTGAAATATTTGAATTGCCAAAAAAAGGTGCCATAGTGGTGTCATGGTTTATTGGTCTTTTCTTCTGAAATTATTAAAAAATTTAAGGAGTTGGAATTCAAGGGTGGGGTCAGTGAGTGACCCTACCTATGTTTGGGTGAGAATCCATTTCTTTAATAATATATATGGATTTCCTACTCCTTTCAATTTTATTTTTTATTTTCTTTTTCTAATCTGCTTTGACAGGTTGCTCTCGTCAACTAGCAAGCTGACAAAGGATTTATAGATCTTCGTCAGTCAAAATATGTTTTCAGCGCGGCACAATCCACCTCCTCACATTGGGGGACCGCTTCCCCTGTCAAATCTGCCCATGCCATGGTTATACAAATACTGGGGGGACAGGTTACATTGGTGGTTGGGGTGCAATAACATGACAAGGGACCTCAAGGAGGGATTTGTTTGACCGGTGGGAATGGGATTAATGTTTCCAATGGGCAAGCAGATCTCCACTGAACCTGGGAATCCAACTTTCATGGAGCAAGTGCATGCGCAAGGCCAGGAATTGGGGGTAACTGCTCAAGCTTTTCTTGGGATTTTCACTGGTCCCAGAGTATGGAAACCACCTTGCGTGAAAGTGGAAGTGAGGGTACTAGCAAAAGAGGAGCCGCCGGCGGTGGAAAGGATGGATGTAAATTCTAAAGAGCGGGTACCGCCAGTAGCTCCTAAGCCAGAAGCGTGCTTTCCAGAGACAGAAAGGCAGCTGTTCAATCCTGTAGGGAAGAAGAAGGCGGTGGAGATTTTGCGCAGAGTGATGGGGAATGAAACAACTATTCCCTTGAAATTGAAGGAGTTGGTGGCGGTGTTGCTGGTGGTAGTGGATGAGATGGTTCAAGCATTGAAGGATTGCAGACAAAATAGGATTCCTCCAAGGGTCCAGTGGTTGAATGTGGCTTGGGATGATGCAGAGAAAAAACTAGCAGGTATGAAGTTGGTTTCAACTCCGCTGGCTTATGTTCCAATCAGGATTTCTGGAAGGAAGGTATGGGCGCTGGTGGGTAGCAGTTCCATGGTGAACCTCCTTCTATCTATATTGGTTAATGAATTGGGATTGGTTTGGCAGAAATGCGCAATGGGGCTTTGCAGGCTTAATTTCAGGGCATGTTGCGTGGATGGGGTTGTTGAGGATAAAGAGGTTGAGGTTTCATGGGTCCTTAAACCACTTTCTTTGCTATTTGTTGATTGCGGGAGGCTATTTTAGGTAGGCCATTCATGTTTGGGTTTCAAGCGTGAATGACATTTGATCAAGAGGAGGGGAAGGAAGCTTTGATGGTGGAACATTTTTCCAGAAGGTGATTCAAAACCACAATCTGCAATGAAGGGTTGGGGAAGTGGATGCAGTATTTGGCAAGAGAACAGGAGGAAAACCCCATTGCGGACTGGGTTTGCAAGGGTAGGCCTGAGGTGGATTTCAACTAGTTGGCTGAGGTTACTGCACGGGGAAAGCTCTGGTTTTATGCAGGCAGTTTACTAGCAAGGAGCGGGTGGGAAGTAGGGAAGAAGTGCGGGATGCGCGGGTGCTGGAAGTAAGTCCCCTTCCTCAGTATGCATTGCCGGGAGGTACCTTTCAAAAACACTATCATTGTTCCACTCTCATGAGCAAAGGCAAAAGCCATGGTTTGGTTTTGAGTAGGACTTATGGAAATGGATGCATGCGGATGGTGCAGTGCAATGTTGGGAAGTATAAGCTGGTTTCATGGAAGGTCTGTCCCAAAAATGAAGGGATGCCCCAGCATCTGAACAGACCACTGCAACCAAGCCCTTGATTGCGGAATCCTTGGGAATCTCCGCTGAAGGTGTTTGGATGGGTGATGGGCTCAGAGCGGATTATGGATGAGCAAGTTTCTGCCCTTAACTTTGGACCGCCGGGTTGGTTAAGCATGGAGAAAAGGGATTTTCTGATGTTGGTACTTGTCCTCCAGGAAAAAGGGCTTTCCTTTGGGCCTGAAGAGCAGGGACTGTTAAAGAGAAAGATAGGAGACCCTTATGTGATTCCAAGGGTTCTGCATGAGCCTTGGCAGATCAAGCCAATTCCGATTCCGCAGGCGGTTTGGGGGCCCTTTTTGAATCTGGTGCGCAAGCATGTAGTGATGGGCCTTTAAAAGCAATCAAAATCAAGTTACTTGAGTCCAATCTTTGCGGTGGTCAAGCAGGATGAGGATTCATTACAGATTGTTCATGATTTGCAGCGGCTGAATTTGTTTACAATCTGAGATGCAGGACAACCTCCACGCGTGGATGAGTTTTTGGAATCTATGGCAGGGTGCGTGCTATGGGTCGGTGGATTTGATGGGTTGGTATGATCAGTGCAAACTCAATTGGAGTTGGTGGCCAATGACTACCTTTGAAACTGGATTTGGTAGGATGCAACTGATGCAACTTCCGCAAGGTGCAAATAACTTGGTTGTGGTTTACCAAGCACAGATGACCTGTATTCTGAAGGAAAATGTTTGGGAGGGGGTGCAGATTTTCATTGATGGTGTGGGCATCAAAGGCCCAAAGACCAATTATGGAGGGGAAACACTTATCAACACTCTGGGAATTCACCAATTTGTCTGGGAATTTGCGCAAAAGTTGGAATGGATCTTGTTCCGGATTGAGGAAGCAGGGCTTACGGTGTGGGGGAGAAAGTTAGTGTTCTGCACACCCGCCCTGGAGGTTCTAGGGCATGTGGTGGCTTCTGACGGAAGGCGGATTGCGGAAAAGAAGCACAAAAAAGTCCTTAAGTTGCCAATTTGGAAGACTTTATTGAAAATTCTCCAGTTCTCAGGATTTTGTATCTATGTGCAAATGTTCATCAAGCGGTTTTCAGAGTTTGCTAGTCTGTTGTGGTCATTGACGCATAAGGGCGTGGAATGGGCCTGGGGTTTGAAATGTGACAACGCCTTTGCAAAACTCAAGGAGATTTTCGGACACAACATTATGCTGTGGGACTTTGATTAAGACTCCGGGGAAATTAAGTTGGCTATGGATTCAATCAAGCTTGGGGTGGCGGCGGTGCTGACACAGGAAAATGAGGGGAAAGATTTGATAAAGTTAGAGGCAACTAAAACCACAATCAATTGCCTTCAGAGACAGAAGATGAACAAAAGAAACAACTGAAGAGGAAGGCAGAGCGGAATAATAACCTAAAACCAGGATTTGACAAGGTGAGGCTGCAGAAGATCCTTAAAAGGAGTAGGAAATAACATTTAAAATGGAAAACCCTGACTCAAACTTATTTAGAGTTGACAATAGTTAGATCAAGAAGATTCAGATAGAAAGAGTTTAAGAAAGAAGCTTACCTGACTCAAAGCACCCTCAATCCTATGACACAACCAACGTAGTTGTGTGAGGAAAGAGGAAGGAAGAGTGCGCGAGTCAGGACACTGGTAGTGTCTGAGGAGTAATCCAAACTGAAGTATCAGAACTGGTGTGTGCTTGTGAGGGATGAAGGAACGCGCGCAGGGACCTGATAACTTCTCTAGCACACATAAACTTGAAAATAAAAGGAAAGAATAAAAGTATAAATGAAAGGAAAGAATGAAATAAAGGACTGAGGAGGTAGATTAATGAAACTGAGAGATGAAAAATATATCAGAGATTCAACAAGATTGACCGGTTCTTTATGAGTCTGTTATGTTTACGCCAACAGAGAGCCAGTATTTGCAGCCAAATTTGGAGCTTTGCCAGGTCACTAAAATTGTGCGGAGGTTGCAGCATTTGCTATGGGGGATTCACTTCATGCTTCTGATGGATTCAGAGGTGCTGGCATGGATGATCAATTTGCTGATTCTGCCAAACGCGCCTATGACCAGGTAGGTTGCATTCCTTCAGTTGTTTTCTTTCAAGGTAGTACATGTTCCAGGGAAGGCTTTTACAATGCTGGATGCGCTGTGTTGGTACCCACAAAATGATCTTTACAAAGGCGTGGAACCACTAGATGTGGAGGCTCTGAAGGTTAAATTGGGTGTTTGAATTCCGCTCCAACAGTACGGGAGGTACGCGGTCCTCAGGTTGTTATTGCAGGATCTTTGGTTGCTAGATGATATGTGTCACACAACCACCCCACATACTATAGGGCAAATGTTAGATGATTGTGAGCGCAGAGGAATGCTGAATGCAAGGGCAAGTGCGAATAGCAAGACTGAGTTGCAAAGTACAAACTTAGTGATGCCACTCAACAAACGGCAAGAGGAATGGAGTGTGTTCCAAGGAGGGAAACTCAACCCGAGTCCGATGTGATAACTGGGTTGTAGTAAAATGCCAGAACTTATGAAATTAACTAACTTAAAAGACAATCATCAGGCAAGGGGGTAGCCCTTATAAGGTAATCCGAAGTGACTAGATACAACCTGATGAGGAGCCAACTACAGTTGAAGGTGGTGAGGCAAATGAGTGACAGGAACGGGATAGAAAATAGAGCAATAGTACAATCATATCTGAGGTCATGGCGTAAGTGCAAGACAATAGAATCTGAGTGTACAAATGTATGATGAATTGAGACAGGAGCAAATGACGTTGAAGGTAATACAAGTGAGAATTAATAGTGTATGCAGGGTAGGGACTAGTCCAATTGCAAACTTTACAGTAATGATGGCTTAATTAGACATAGATGCGTATTAACAAACAGTGCGTGACCGGAGATGGAATTCCAAGGCTGTTGATGGGCCAGGGAAAGAGATTGGATCTTGTAATGGATGGCTGACCGGTATGGAGTTAACTGCAAAGTTTGCAAGTATATACTGAGTTGGTTGCCAAGATTGGAAGGTCAACGCAAGCCAGAGGAAGTAAGCGGATTGCACCATTGATGTTGTGCTTTATTTGTGTCACGCTTATAGACTGAGGTAGATGGTACTGAGGAGAGGATATGTCAAAGTTATGAAGACAATAATCCCTAAGTGCAAGGTGTGACAGTTGCCCGGGTATAAAGACATGAGCTCCTGAAAGCATTCAGATAAATTTTCCCATTGATTTCAAGTTGTTGATAATAATGTATACCCTTATTATTATTTACTTCATTACTTGTTAGACTTATAAGTTAGATAAAATTTTGTCATCATCATCCCGCCGTTGCAAAAACTGTATTTGGCAAAACAAGAGGTGTATCCCTAGTATTGCTGTCAGAGGTCTTTGAGGCAAGTGCAAGCAGTGTTGTCTTTGCAAGGTTGCTTGTACCTTCCCCATAAATAGAGAGTCGTCTGTCAATGCTCCCACAGAGTCATCAAGAGAGATGCAGAGTTGTAGGTCCGCGCCAAGGGTTAATTACGAGATACCACCTTTGCCGGAGATTGAATTCTCAATTTCACTCGTCTTGCTAGTGTTGCCCCGTTTCCAGAGGTATACCACGAACACACCACCGCCACCACCACCTTATTGGGGACCGCCAACTGAATTTCCGGGAGTCCAGATGAATACTGAGGTGTGAGATGAAGTGCCAGGTGCGGAACCAATTGGGGTCATAGCCGAGGAAGTGAGGGAGGAAGGAAGGAATGAAACAGAAAGGGAATTGGGAAATGGAGAAGATGGAGACAGAAGTGGAGGAAGAGAGGGAACGGAACAAGAAGAGGGGGCTGTAACGGAACAAATGGGAGAAGGGAATGGAGGAGATGGAAGGGATGGAATGGATGGAATGGATGGAATGGAGGGCCAAGGCAAAGCAAACCCGTTGCAAGTCAAAGTTCCAATCAAGACTGATGCAAGGCAATTGACGGGAAATTTTGGGGAAGGTTTGTTGGGAGACCAAAGGAAGAGAGCATACAAGGAGCTCTTGGAGGAAGGTGGATGGAATGGGCGGCCAAAGCGAGCTTGAATTGCCAAGTGCGAGGAGATATTCAAGAGGCACATTGTAACAGAGGTGCTGGTTTTTCAAAGAATGTCTTCATTGATAAATGATGAAGACCTGGATGCCTTTTGATCCATGGTTGCGGAGTTGAATGCTAATTGGGAAGATGCGGAGAAAGAAATGAAGGAGACTTTGTAATTATTTTTATATATATTTTTTTTTTGTTGTATAAGGAATCGGAATATTATTTGGTAAGAATGAGAGGAGGATGAGAAGAAGGAATAATTCAATGAGATGGAGGGGTTGATTTATGGAATGGTGATGTGAAATGTAATGGGATTGGATGAGATGGAATGTGGGGTGGAATGGGATTGGATGGGATTGAATATGGAATGGAATGGGATTGGATGGGATGGAATCATGATTGTCAAGGTTTACGAGGGTAGCTCGCATGGAAATCTTGAATCAGATTGGGAAAATTTCAAAGGTGATGGGCTGGTTCCCATGAGGTGCGATCTTGGTTGGACTGGAAGCCAGACCATTCAACGAGGTATTGAAGTTTTCCTTTGCGTAACCTTGAATCCAGAATACGGCTTACTTCCCACTCTTGATGATTAAGGACAGTGACCGGTTTGGGAGGGGGATGAGTCTTGCCTGGGTATAGGAATCAAGCTGGCTCTAGGAGAGACACATGAAAGACCGGGTGGATACCTTTCCATTTTGCAGGTAAGGTGAGTTTAAAGGCGTTAGGGGAGATGACTGATTCTACTTTAAAGGGGCCAAGCTTTCTTTTGGAGAGTTTCCGGGTTGGGTGAGTACTGCAAATATTGTGAGCATTGAGCCACACTTGATCTCCTACTGCAAAGGTTGGAGCCATAGTGCAAAGTTGGTCTGCTTGCTCCTTATAGGGCTGGTTTGCTTCTTCAAGGTTGGTTTGAAGTTGCAATTGAAGGGATTTAATTTGTTCAAGGTAATTGGTAGCAGGTTGAGAAGGTGCTACGTGAAGGGAAGAGAAAGTTGGTTTTCTACCATAAAGATTTTGGAAGGGCAACTTTTTTGTGGAGGAATGAGTGGAGTTTTTGTAGGCAAACTTGGCTAGTGGGAGCCATTGCGACCAGTCATCTTGTTGATAGGCAACATACATTCAAAGATATTGTTTGAGAATCTGATTAACTTGCTTGGTTTTCCCGTCCGTTTCCGGGTGGTACGCCGTTGGTAAATTGCAAGTGATCTTCAAATGTCGGCATAGCAAGGTCCAGAAGCTCAAGACAAACAGAGATCCACAATCACTAACTATATTATCAGGAAGACCATGTTTCAAAAATACATATTCTATGAACAAGTTAGCTAAGTCTTCTAAAGAGGCCGTCACATTACTGCGCAGAAATAAAGCCATCTTTGAGAAGCAATCTACTACTACTAGAATAGCATCATATCCACTAGAAGAAGGTAATTGAGAGATGAAATCCATAGAAAAAAAGTTCCAAGGATGAGGTGGAATTGGAAGTGGCTGGAGCAGCCCATACTTCTGGTGTTTTGAGGACTTGTTACAATTGCAATCATAGCACGCGCTAACATAGTCTTTTACTTCTTTGGTCATACCAGGCCAGTAGAAGTCTCATGCAATCAATTGGTAGGTTTTATCCTGCCCATGATGACCAGCAAGCGGAGAATTGTGCCATGAATCAAAGATATCTAACTTAATGCAAGAATTATCTGGTACTAATATACAATTATCATAGACTAAGAAGTCATTATCATCAATACTGTAACTACTATCTAATAAGTTTGCACTCTTGCAAAGTTCAATGCACTTGGGATTGTTGCGTTGAGCTTGTTGGAGTTTGGAAGCCAAATCTTGTAAGTGAGCAATGATTGAACTGAGTTGGGAAGATTGGGTTGAGAAGAGTTTCCTAATGTTTTCAGGGTTGTTTTTGGCAAAGGTGCTCCCCCCCCTGGGTAAACTTTTTCCCAACGTGATAAAGCATCAGGGACTACCGCTTGTTTCCCAGGGCGGTATGTGATTGTAAAGTTAAACTCAGAGAGGTATTTGGCCCATCGTGCCTGTCTGCGTGTGAGGACTTTTGAGCTCATGAAATACTTTAAAGAATTATTATCAGTTAAAACCTCAAAGGATTCTCTAAGGCTCAAAAGGTATGAACGCCATTTCTTTAAGCAATAAACAATTGCAAGAAGTTCCTTGTCATGAATCTCATAGTTAAGCTCCGCAGCAAGCAACTTGTGAGACTCAAAAGCTATGGGGTGAAAGAGAGAAGTGGAGGAAGAGAACTGCGAGATTACTCCTGCAATTGCATAGTCGCTTGCGTCTGTTTTGACAATAGTGCAAGCCAGCTCATTGAAGTGAGTGATTATTGGAGCAGTGGTGAACGCTTTCTTCAGAGCTTCAAACTCCAAAGCAGCCTGTTTGGTATAAACAAAAGGAGTGTCTTTTTGAAGAAGGTTAGTAAGATTCACGGTTTTCTCGGCGTAACGCTCAATGAACCTTCTATAAAAATTACTGAAACCAAGGAAAACTTGAAGGGATTTAACGGAAGAAGGTGGGGCCAGTCCAATATGCGTTTGCCTTTGGCTGGGTCCATCAATAGTCCTTGCTGCAAGACTAAAACACCTAGAAACCAACGGGAAGAGGATTGGAATTCGCACTTAGAGGATTTTGCAAACAGGTCATTCTTGCAAAGTGGCTGCAGCACCTCTCGCACATGTGCAATGTGATCTTCAAGGTTCCTTGAGTAGACTAGTATATCATCTAGATATACCACAAGGTATTTACCTACAAGATTGGAGAAAATTTCATTGAAAAAATGTTGAAAAGTGGAAGGAGCGTTACAGAGGCCAAAAGGCATGACAGTATACTCATAAATGCCAAACAGGGTTCTCATTGCGGTCAAATACTCATGACCTTTTGTAATGCAAATTAGGTTATAGGCACCTCAAAGGTCTAACTTTGAGAAATAAGCAGCTCCATGGAAGAGGGTGAGGAGATGTGACATAGGCGGTACTGGATAGGCATTCTTCCGGGTTACCTGGTTCAGTTTCCTGTAGTAAACACAAAGGCAAATTCCACCGTCTTTTTTGGAACAAATAGGACAGGTGAACCGGTATTTGAATTTCTTTATCAAAGAAATCCTTTTGCTACATTTTCCGGAATGTAGTCTTGAAGCGAAATTAATTCTTGCGTTGAGAGAGAGTATACTGGTCCTGGTGCCAGAGGTGGGCCATTAAGTTTGATCTTGTGATTGTAAGAACGGGATGGAGGCAGTTTATCTGCTCTTGCATGTGAGAAGACGTCAGCAAAGTCATGATAAACTGAAGGTAAAGACTCTTGAATGATTTCTAAATCTTCAATCTTGTCATCTTTCAGAACGGGATTTGAGGTGCTTGCATGGTGCAAGAGGATTAGGGAGCTTGAGATACACCGTTTGGTTGGTGTCTGTTTCTCTTCAAAGGAACAGGAAAGAGGTAAGCTGGATAGGTAAGCAATGACTCCTAAATCTGAAGAGGGAACTTGGGAATGAAGGTCAGGATATTGCAAATCTCCTGGCAGAAAAGTGTCATCTAACTCAATGACAGTGTCAGGTAGGCTGTTTAATTCCTGTTTGATGGAAAGATTAGCATTCTGGGGGTGCAAGGTTTGAAGGTTAATTACTCCTTCTTGCCAATTCACATCCGGATTCCAGTAAACTAGGAAATCATGGCCTAGAATGATATCATCCATTCTGGGTATAGCCAAGACAAATAAATCCCATTCAAAGCTGGGAAAATTGGAGAATGCAAAGGTCCATTTTGTCTTTTGGGAGACCCAATAAGACGGTTTAGTCGCACTCTTTACTAAATAGATAGGAAATTTATCAATCTCGGAACGCATAAGATTTTTGGAAGTGGAAAAAGATTCACTGATGAAGGAAACATTAGCGCCGGAATCAAGTAAAAATTGATAAGGGGTGTTGTCAGAATGGAATAGGATAAATCTCAAACTAGGAGCACCTAGTGACTCGCAAGTGCAAACATTTACTCGCAGTGATTTAGATAATGTGTATTTTTCCTTGCAAGTATCAGAAAAACTACAAGCTAATTTTTTGACTGCTTAGCCGCTTCACGCGCTAACTGCTTTGCACAACTGTCAACATCATGTTTTCCTCCACAATACATACACAGCCCATTCTTCTCCCTCTGTAGCCGTTCCTCGTTCCGTAGCATCCCAGTTTCTTTGTCTAAGAACTTCGGAGTTTTGGTGATGGTTTTCCCTTTTGAGTTGGAGTTTGAAGTTGGGGTTGGTTTGTATGGTTTTGGGCTCCTCGCGTTTTGCTTCAAGGAGTTGTCCACTCTCAGAGCCAAGGTGGACGGTCCATGGTTGTTTTGCCAAGAGCAATTCTTGTTGTGATAGCCATTATCAAGCTCAATCACTCAATCGATTAGCTGCTGGAGCAAGGTTGTCTTATGCCCCCCAAATTCCAGCTGTTCAATTAAGCACGCCGGCAGACCCTTTCGGAAATGGAATAGAAGAGCGGCCTTGTTCCACTGGATGAAAGACTGCAAGGTTCAAAAGTGAGAAATATAAACAGAAGCTCTACTGTTTTCCTTCATAACTAGACTATTAAGTTTGTATTTGGCCTTTCAAACTTCATTGGGGTCCCCAAACAGGGTGAACAGTTGTTGCTTGAACCTGTCCCAGTTGTTGAGAATACACGTGGGACTTTTGTTGGACAAAAGTTTGAGGTACGGTTTGAACCACTGCAAGGCTCTACCTCCTAAGAAGGACAAATCACACATAACTTCATGTCTCTCAGAAGGGAAATTGTTGGAGTCTTTTGAGAAGATGATTTCACAGAACTGTAGGTAGGATCTAAGCTTATGAGGGTGTTCTCCCGTAAGGTGATCAGGTTACTTCATGCCCGGAGTGCAAAAGCTAGGAGTACTCGGACTAGATTGCGGGGCACCATGAGTGAGGGCCTGGATCAAAGTTGAAAGCAGGGTCAAAGCATTGGGCTTGGGAGCAGTAGTGTGAACCCCTTGTCTACCACGAGTCAAGGTTTCATTTGAAGAATGATTGGAATCTGTGAATTCTGCAGGAGGGTCCGCCGGAACATCCCGTGGAGGAGTCCAAGGATCATTGAGGGGTTCAACAGATGGCAATTTAGAAGGAGGAATGGGATCTAAGGGTTGTTGGGCCCAAGGAGCGCTTGTTCTCCCTACCCAATGGATATCATCATTGTAAGGGGCGAGGGAAGCGTTCCCGGTTGAGCGAGTATGTGACATCAAGAAGAAGAAGTCTACTATAGGTTGGCCAGCTACAATAGATGAGTTGAGTTAGTTAATTTACTGTCACACGACCACCCCACGTACTATAGGGCAATTCTTAGATGATCGTG
This sequence comes from Puccinia polysora, assembly GCA_025617555.3. Taxonomy (NCBI): domain Eukaryota; kingdom Fungi; phylum Basidiomycota; class Pucciniomycetes; order Pucciniales; family Pucciniaceae; genus Puccinia; species Puccinia polysora. Next base: position 788,671 of record CM062642.1, on the reverse strand, counting down.
AGCGCGGAGGAATGCTGAAGGCAAGGGCAAGTGCGAATAGCAACACTCAGTTGCGAAGTGCAAACTTAGTGATGCCACTAAACAAACGGCAAGAGGAATGGAGTGTGTTCCAAGGAGGGGAACTCAACCCGAGTCCAATGTGATGACTGGGTTGTAGTAAAATGCCAGAACTTATGAAATTAACTAACTTAAAAGACAATCATCAGGCAAGGGGGTAGCCCTTATAAGGTAATCCGAAGTGACTAGATACAACCTGATGAGGAGCCAACTACAGTTGAAGGTGGTGAGGCAAATGAGTGACAGGAACGGGATAGGAAATAGGGCAATAGTACAATCATATCCAAGGTCATGGCGTAAGTGCAAGACAATAGAATCTGATTGTACAAATGTATGATGAATTGAGAAAGGAGAAAATGACGTTGAAGGTAATACAAGTGAGAGGTAATAGTGTATGCAGGGTAGGGACTAGTCCAATTGAAAACTGTACGGTAATGAAGGCTTAATTAGAGGTAGATGCGTACTAACAAACAGTGCGTGACTGGAGATGGAAGTCCAAGGCTGTTGATGGGCCAGGGAAAGAGATTGGATCTTTTAATGGATGGCCAACCGGTATGGAGTTAACTGCAAAGTTTGCAAGTATATACTGAGTTGGTTGCCAAGATTGGAAGTTCAACGCAAGCCAGAGGAAGTAAGTGGATTGCACCATTGATTTTTTGCTTTATTTGTGTCATGCTTATAGACTGAGGTATATGGTACTGAGGAGAGGATATGCCAAAGTGATGAAGACAATAATCCCTAAGTGCAAGGCGTGAGAATACGCCAGCCAAAATTGTTGGATGGATTTGGCAGAGAGCCGGAAATTTCTACCTCCAAGGAGGACAGCTTTTGCGGCGGAGCCCGCTGGTACCGCTTGTGGTCAGCTTTTCAAGGGCGGATGTCACACTTTTATCTTAAGGACTATTGTCCTCCCACATTTACATACCCTTTTCCTCAGTATCATCTACCACAGTCCATAAGCGTGACAAACTAGAAGCACAAAATCAATGGTGCCTTCTGCTTATCAACCTTCCATTCTTGGCAAATGACTCAGCACCCACTTGCAAACCTTGCAGTCAACTCTACCTTGGTCAACCATCCATTTGGGCTTGGCCTTTTCACCCTGGGTATCAATAACCCTTGGGTTCCCATTTCCGGTCACATGCTCTTGCTAGTTTGCACTCACACTAGTCAAGCAAACTTGACTTTATAGTTTGCAAATGTACTAGTCCCTTACCCTGCATAAAATACACCTTCATATTTGCATTGCTTATGACATCACTCCCTCATGTCTCAACCATTACACTCCAATACATTTGTTCCCTATTGTCTTGCACTTATGCTAAGACCTTGGAAATGTTCATACTGTTATTTCATTTTTTACTCCGTTCATGTCATTCATTTCCTCATTGCTCAAAACTTCAGTTGACCGTCCATCAGTTTGTATCTAGTCATTTTGGATTACCTTATAGAGGCTACTCCGCTTGCCTGGTGGTTGTTTTCTCAGTTAGCTAATTTCATACATTCTTGCATTTGCTAAATCCAGTCGTCACATCAGGCTTGGGTTTTGTTCCCTTCCATTGGAACATTCATCCCTTTTGCTGTGTGTTAAGTTACTCCACCATAAGTTTGCACTTTGCAGTTAGCCCTTGCTACCTTGCCCTTTCACTCAGTTTTCTTTTTGCGCTCACAATCATCTAAGATTGCCCTATAGTATGTGGGGTGGTTGTGTGACAGTAAATTAACTAAATCAACAAATCTATTGTAGCCTGCCAACCTATGATAGATTTCTTTTACAATGTCACATACTCCCTCAACTGGCAACGCTTCCCTCACCCCTTACAATGATGATATCCATCAGGTAGGGAGATCCAGCATTTCTTGGGCCAGAAAAACTTTATATCCTGTCCCTTCTTCTAAATCTCCTTTGGTTGAACCTCTTGATTATCCCCTTGCTCCCTCTTGGGAAGAAGTGGACCATCTTGAAGAAATCAAAGTCTCTTCCAATGAAACCTTGACTTGTTGTAGATTGTGGGCATGCACTAATTCTCCCAAACCCAGCGCTTTGACCTTACTCACAACTCTGATCCAGGCGCTTAACAAAACTTCCTTGAAATCTGGTCCAAATGGTCCTATTTTTTGCACCCCAGGCCTGAAGCAGCCTGATTATTTTACTGGGGAACACCCTCATAAGCTTAGATCCTATTTACAGTCCTGCAAAATCATCTCCTCAAACCATCCTCACAATTTCCCTACTGATAGACCTAGAGTTAAGTATGCATCTTCCTTCCTTGGTGGAAGAGCCTTGCAGTGGTTCAAAACATACCTCAAACTATTATACAACACTAGCCCCACTTGTATTCTCAAAAATTGGCACAAGTTTGAGAAACAGCTGTTCACCCTGTTTGGAAACCCTAATGAAGTGTGAAATGCTGAATACAAACTCAATAATCTAGTCATGAAAGAAAATAGTAGAGCCTGTGTTTATATTTCCAATTTTTGAACTCTGCAGTCTTGCATCCAGCGGAAAAAGGCAGCCCTTCTATTTCATTTTTGAAAAGGTTTACCGGCTTGCCTAATTGAACAACTTGCAGTTGGGGGAAATAAGACAACCTCCCTTCAGCAGTTAATTGACCAGGCAATTGATCTTGATAATTGTTATCATGACAAGAACCGCTCTTTACAAAACAACCATGGACCATCAACTTTGGCTCCAAAGGCAGACAAATCCTCAAAACAATCTTCAAAGAATACAAAGAAATCCAGACCAAATCCAACCTTGCACTCCAAACCAAAAGGAAATCCCATCACCAAAACTCCAAGGTTTCTTGATAAAGAAACTGGGATGCTCTGGAATGAGAAACAGTTAAGGAGGTAAAAGAATGGGTTATGTATGTATTGTGGAGGTAAACATGATGTTGATAGTTGTGCAAAGTGGCTAGCGCATGAAGCGGCTAAACAGACAAAAAATTAGCTTGTATTTTTCCCAGAATTTGCAAGGAAGGCTACACATTATCTAAATTACAGCGAGTCAATCTTTGCACTTGTGAGTCACTAGGTGCTCCAAGTTCAAGATTTGTCCTTTTCCATTGCAAAAACTCTCCTTATCAAGTTTTACTCAATTCTGGCGCTAATTTTTCTTTTATAAGTGAATCTTTTGCCACTTCCAAAAACCTTACGCATTCTGAGATATATAATTTCCCTATATTTTTAGTAAGTAGTGCAACAGAGCCGTCTCATTGGGTTTCCCAAAAGTCAAAATTGACCTTTGAATTTTCTAACTTCCCCAGCTTTGAATAGGAGTTATTTGTCTTGGATATTCCCAGAATGGATGATACCATTCTAGGCCATGATTTCCTAGTCCACTGGAATCTGGATGTGAATTGGAAAGAAGGAGTAATTAATATTTGAACCTTGCAACCCCAGAAAACTCACCATTCCGTAAAACAGGAATGAAACAGCCTAACTGACACTGCCATTGAGTTGGATGACAATTTTCAGCCAGGAGATTTGCAATATCCTGACCTTCATTCCCAAGTCCCCTCTTCAGATTTAGGACTCATTGTTTATTTTTCCAACTTACCTCTTCCTTGTTTTTTTGAAGAGAAACAGGCACCAACCAAACAGTGTAAGACTCCAAACGGCGCAGGGCTTTGGCAGTTCTGTGGAGGGGATAGGTGCTTTTTTAGGCTGACCTCCTGAGTGTTACAAAAATATTCAAATGTAACCAGGATCAAGGTCCAGTAACCTTTTTTAATGGGGAATCAAATGGGATAGGGATAAGTAAATAGCAATGATATCTGAGGGGGGAAGCAGCACTACCTAAACCAAGATGATGAGGAGAAAGACTTTGAACAAAAGAAGTTAACGTTTTCTCAGAGTCCAATGGAACAAAGCAGTTGTAAGTAACGGCGTCCACACGCTAATAACTCTGGTTGTCAGCAGGTGCTTGGGAGCAATCAACTCAAACCCAATCAACCTCCAGGTTCTCAATGAACCTGCCCAACTCTCTGCAATCAAGCGCATGAAGGGTTCCAGATAACGGTGGGTGGCTGCACAAGACAATGCAATATGTTTATGGATCACTGAAACAAACAGTAACAATTTTGGACTAAGAGTAACCCAACAGTTCTCAACAATTCAATAATAGTTTGGCAGAATGCAACTTGAATAATTAAAGGGAGTTTTAACACTCCAGGTTTAAACTTAATAAAACCTCTTAGTCAAACTTGACTGGTCCAGAAAGGCAATCAAATGAATGATCAAGACCAAATAATGGTCAGAAAAGTGGATCAAGAGTGGTATAACACATTCAAGAATTCAATTTAATGAATTCTTCTTTAACCAGCAAGGCTATGGTTGGTAATAAGGAACAGGGCCACAGAAGGGCAGATCAGAGTTTTGGACTTAAAAAAAAAGTCAAGGGTAAGGGATAAGGATCAAGGGATAATCAAAAGATATATCCCAGGTAAGTGATCAATTTCACAAAGGAAGGAGCTCTTGGATCAGAAGCTCCTAATTCTTATTAGTGTGAAGAATTGATGATGGAAAAAAGCAGGGGAGAGCCCCTCCTTTTATAGGCTAGAGAGCCCTGTAACTATTTGCAATTGGATAACACAAATGAAAGCAGAATTTTTTTTTCACAATGATGAGGCTCAAGCTTCGGGAGGCCCGGTTCCCTTCTGCCAATCTTCCAGATTGGGGTGAGAGATTCTCACCCCAGCCTATCGCTTGCGAACGTCCGTGCAGACGTTTGCACACCTATTAACAACGCAACACCCCCTCCCATCCAAATCTGGAGGGGGGTGAGAAAGAAAGAAATCGGATGGTTTTGATGATGAGCGATGGGGTTGATGTGATCAATGATCCTTGCTCACAAGCGGTGATGGTGGTGATGATGAGGACGCCATGATAGATGAATCAATGATGAGAGGGAAAGCAATGATTTGCGCATGGCCAAGCAATGGGGAGGGTCATGATGAACAACTGATGGTTTCAATTAAAGTGAGGAAGCAATCAAGGATGCAAGCAATGAGGATGAGAATGAGCAAGCAATGAGGATGAGGAGGAGCGAGGCAATGAGGATGAGGAGGAGTGACGCGCGAGGATGAGGATGAGGAGAAGCAATGCGCAAGGATGAGGATGAGGAGGAGCGATGCGCGAGGATGAGGATGAGGAGGAGTGAAGCGCAAGGTGGAGGATGAGGAGGAGCAATGCGCAAGGATGAGGATGAGGAGGAGTGATGCGCAAGGATGAGGATGAGGAGGAGTGACGCGCAAGGATGAGGATGAGGAGGAGTGAAGCGGGGGGACAGTTTTTTTTTCACAATTTTTGAATTCTTTTCCCAAGGTGTCCCAAATGGTTCACCACATCTCTCCCCAACTTACAGACTGTCCCTAGTCTGCATCATAATTTTGAAAACATGAAAAAGAAAAAAATAAAATAATTGGCCGTTTCTAGATCCTCTTAGTAAAAAAATGTTGAAACCCATCTTGATCCATCCAAAAGAGCCTAAATGTGGAGAAGATAAAAGAAAAGGCCTCCCAGGTGCTCACGTATGTGGCATAAATTAGAGTTTTTACAACAAAACGCAGAAGAAGACCCTGGTGGTGCACAACTGGGAGGACTTACTTTGAACCCAAATTGCCCCCACAACAATAAAATCTCTTAACTTGATCAGCAGAGAACCTTCTGGCCAACTGAGTACCATCCAGTTCTTCCAAAACATAAGATCCACCTCTAACTTGACAAACCACTCTATAAGGACCATTCCAACAATTCAAAAAAAGTTTTCCCCACTGAGTCTCTAAAGATCCATTATAAGCCAATACCAGATCACCCGGGTTTAAAGGATCTCTGATTTGATTTAGATGTTTATCTTCCCAATACTGAACTGATTTTGCTCTTGATTCCTTCATCTTCTGACAAGCTTTGTTACAAATATCTTCACTCCACTCAAGTTGCTTTGATCTGGAAACCAATAGGTCAGTAGTTGAAGAAACTTGTTCCCAAGAGATGCCCAAGAAAGACTCCATTTCAAGATCAAGAGGAAGAAAAGCCCTTTGACCAAAGATAATTTCATAAGGAGAGTAGCCAGTGGTTTGCTTGGTGTAAATTTGATCAGAGAAGAGGACCAAGGGAAGAAACCTTCAACAATTCTTGCCACTTTCACCAGCCAGTTTAACCAGAGCAGCCTTCAAGGTAGCATGGCCTCTTTCCACCATGCCTTGTCCTTCAGGATAATAGGGAGTAGTAACTCTATGTTTTCCAGGGAGCAATTGAATCATTTCAGCAAGTTTTCCACCAAATCCTGAGCCACCATCAGTAGAATAAGATCAAGCCAAACCATAATTCATCATCTAATTCTCATGAAGGAAAGCTTCCACAGATTCAGAACTAAGGTTCTTAAGGAATTTGGCTTCAACCCATCCAGAAAAATCATCTCTAGCCAAAATGAGGTACTTAGCACCACCTGCCTTGATATGAACCACATCCATAGCAACCCTTCCAAAGACAGTGGACTCCCCAGTAGGATAGTAAATTTCAGCTGGATGCCTAAGATCACATTTTTGAAAAACTTCACAACTCTTGCACCATTGAGAGACAGATTTCTTCATTGATGGCCACCAGAACCGTTTGGATAATTGTTGATAAGTTTTGGTTTCCCCACAATGACCAAGGCCCTCATGGAGACTTTCAAGGATCAAATCTTTCTTAGCCGGGATAGTAACCACAACAAGCGCACAAGGAGTTCCTCTTTTCATAAGCCTAGATCCTTGGACAAAGAAACTAGAGGACTTTATTTGAAGGGATCGAAATTCTTTGGCAGAGATATCAAGGGGTCTTTGGAGAGTTGAAAGGTACTGCTCTAACTTAAGCCAGAAACCTTTTTGGAAACCAGAGTAATCTTGGAAGGAGAAAGCAAAAACAGGGCAGACCAAAGGTTCTTCCTCATCAAAATCCATTCCAACATCCAATTCATTGTCTCCAATAGGTCTTCTAGATAAACCATCAGGCATAGTAAAAGATTTCCCAGGCCTATGAACAATATCAAAAGAGAAAAGCTGGATAAAAGCTACCCAGTGAGTCATTGGAGCATTTGGAAGACTGGGAGCATTGATCATTTCCACAATGGATTGAGCATCAACTTGCAATTCAAAATGTTGTCCCCAGAGTACTGTTTGGAGTTTGTTTAGAATTCTGGCCACACCACAGAGTTCCAGTTTGGGCTGAGAGCATCTAGATTCCACATCCAAAAATAGCAAAGATTCATAAGGAACAGGGTGGTCCAAACCATTTTCATCTTCCTGAGTAAGGACAGCCCCAACATATTGATAACTAGAGTCAACAGACAATTTTATTTTGCCAGCTGCAGGCCCATAAGAGATCTTTTTCAAAACTATGTCATTTCCAACAAGATTTTTGAGCAACAGAAATGATTGTTTGCAATCTTGGGTCCAAATCCATTCAGCTTCCTTTCTGGTTAGACAATGCAAGGGTGCACAGATTTTGGATAGAGAGGGAATGAAGATCCTGAAATAAGTTACAACACCTAGGAAACCTCTAACTTCAGTTGGATTTATTGGAGTAGGCCAGGAGATGATTTTGTTGACTTTAGAGGGTGCAATCCTTCTTCCTTCCTTGCAGACTATATGACCAACAATTTCCAAGGCAGGGACACAGGCAGCAAGTTTTGATCCAGAGAAAGTAAGGCCAGATTCCTTGATTCAAAACAAAATCCTTTCCAAGATAGTAGCATACTCCCAGATAAATCATTGAATTCCTGAGTGCAAAAGTAAGAGCTCATTATCATAGTCAGAAACTGGACCTTTAATTCCACCATCATCAATAAAGATTCCAGCATGATCAGGGATTTTGTCGTGGAGGATCCACATCATCTGAGCCTGATAGACTGCAACCAAGTTGGTGGCTCCTTGAGGCAATTGAGTCAGTTGAAATCAACCAAGAGGAGTATTGAAAGTAGTGAGAGGCCAAGAGATAGGATGCAAAGATTGTTTGTCATAACCCCCCATGATGTCTCCTAGACCATAACAGGCTCTCCCAGAGAAGGATTCAACAAATTCTTCAGTGGCAGGAGGAACACCAGAGTCCTTGATAGTAACTTTATTGAGAGGTTGGAGATCATGAACTACTCTAAGTTTACCATTACTCTTTAGAACACAGAAAACAGGGCTAGAGTAACTGGAGGTTGACTGTTCATATAGACCAATACGGACTTGTTTGCGGACCAACTTGATGAATTTTTTGACTTTTGCAGCAGGAATAGGGATCTTTTTCTTTTGCCAAGGATCATGTTCAACTACAGGGATGATATAAGGGAGACCATAGGATTTTTTCAAGATCCCTCTCTCTTCTTCTCAGAATGCAATGGATTTTTCCCTTAGAGATAAGATATTTTTGATCAAATTTAACTCATCAGGTAAAAGCCATCCATATGAACCAAAGTTGACCACCTTCAATCATTCTTCAGTGAAACAACCACAAGGTACAAAGGGGCCAGTAAGAGAGTGAGATAGACCACAATAAGGATCACAAGATAGAGGAGGATTGAGATTGAGAGGCATGGGTTGGTTGACAGGCTGGACCTTTTTTGCAACTGGCTTATACTTAGTGGCAAAAGAGAGAAGTTCTTGTTTCCTTCAAGCATTTACCAGCAAGACCTGAGTACAAAAACTGAGACCAGATTCCAACATCCTCCAAGTTTGATGTTCCATAAAATTTTTGAAAGTTGCCTTTTCCATAAAAGAGGATCCAACAGATAACGCTTTGCTCACATGTGTGGCACAAGGTAGAGTTTTGAAAACTATGGTAGAAGAATGTCCTTATGGTGCACAATTGGGAGGACTTACTTTTACCCCCAAGTGCGTCCACTGGAGCCCATACTCCTCCATACCAAAACCATTAAGAAAAGAATCAAGATCAGGATCTAGTTTATACTCATTGTGGAGAATGGAACAAGAGCTGTTGATTATTTGTCTAATTGTCTACCTTCTTCCAGCCTGTTCCGTTATTTGATCATTGTTGTCATCTTTTATTCTTATTCTCTGTTGCTTCTTCAGACTGCTGCTTGTTTTGTCTATCCTCATCAGTTGTTGCAGTAGTGCTTCTGTAGTTGTGTCTCAGATTGGGTTTTGTCTTATGTGACATGTCGCGGAGCTATCACAAACTCAGTCCGGCTATTTAAACCAGGCCCAGTTAACCTCAAGCCAACGCCAACCCTCACAAAGAACATCTCATGAACTGAGATTCAATCAAGACATCAAGAATTCCCTCTCAATCAACTGGACAGCCAGGCAAGAGATCCGTGGAACAAACGTAGGTTGTCACCAACCTTTCAACTCATCCTCAGTGTTAACACACATTTCTTTGTATAAGGAAGAAGGTACGCTCTGGTTGGATCAATTAGAAGGACTTGAACAGTTGTCCTCAGCTATTTAGTTGTTTGTGCACCGACTCTACTTAGTCTCTTTAGAGGCCATAATTTGGCCTGTAGAGTCGTGTTTGCCTGTTGGTGTCTCTCATTGTTCTTTTATTGAATCTTCAGTTGTTTACCTTTATTTTTGTTCCTCATCTTGGAATTTCAGTCAGGTTCAGGTTTTACCAACCATTTAATTCTTTTACAAGAGCTAGAGGAAGATTGATCAGTGACAAGAGTAAAAGGAAAAGAAGAAACAAAAGAACCAGAGAGATGAGAAATATTTTTGGAATTTTGTGTTTTAACATGTTTTCAATTTTGGAAATTTTTGAGATCAGAAGAAAAAGGAGAAAGAGATGAAAAGGATGAAAAATATGCCTCAGAGATAAAAGTTGGCCCTTTAGTTTAATTCTGAGGCTTAGAAGAACTACAACTATTAGTATTACCAACTATTCTGCTAAAAAATGAGAGGATTTAGAAGAGTCCTTCTGCTTCCCCTTCAGAACCAATTTAGGTAAAAAACCAGGGAAATCTCTTTCCCAATGACCAGAATCAAAATAACAGAGAGGAGCTTCAATCTTCCTACCATAAGCATCAGGAAGTTTAATTCTCTCCCAAACTTGATCAGAAAAAATCAGGGTGGCTCCAAAGTCTATTAAGAAAGGACAACCCAAAATCATAGGACCTTCCAAACAAGTGATCCAAAAGTGACAGGTTCCAACAATATTTTGACCAATTCAAACTAGCACATCCTCAGAAATACCCACCAACTCACAAGATTGATTCCCAATTCCATAAACAGCAGAGTTGAAGCTGACCCTTGGACTGAGATTGAGCTTGCAGGCCATTGCATCTTAAATTAAGCTTAGTTGGGACCCAGAATCGACAAGTAGAGAAACCGTTTTGGATGAGTCACCTAGAGAGCATGGTAAAAATCCAAGAGGACAAGAATAAAGATTTGAATCAGAAGGAGGATCTGTTCCACCAGAGTCTTCCATCAAGGTTCCAAAGGAAACTTTCAATTGATCAGGACCAATCTCCACACGTCGCTGAGAAACCCATTTCTTCATGCCTTCAGCCACAGATGGTGAGATGGAAAGGAGTTTAGCCACAGATAGATAAGGGATTTTAAGATCAGAGATTTTTTTTAATACCCCTTCCACAGCATTGGGGTGGTCTTCCGAAATTCCCCTTTCAAATGAAACCTTGGGTTGAGTTGGAAGAGGAAGTTCAGGTGAGGGTGGCACTATAACTGGATCAGTTGGTGAAGGTGATTTGGATGGCAGAGGAGCAGGATCAGAGAATTCTGGGAACCTATCAATGAGGGGTTCCTTTTCTACTTCCATTTCTTCTACCTCAGAAGAAGGAGGCTCCAGTGAAGATCAACGTTTGACAGGTTTTCAAAGAATTGAAGATGGAACAGGAGGAGCTTTATGAGGTCTGGGTTCTTCATGTTGTTTCCTAGCTGGATCAGATTGATAAGTTCCAGAAAAGCTGGAAGAAGATACAGCAGGAGGATTAATAAGATTTGAATCTATTTCTTGAGAACTGAAAAACCAGCGGACTAGAGACAAGAGTTAGAATGATGAATAAAGTATATTGAGAAGACAAAGAGAATGAAACTACCAACAGCTTGAGTCACTTAGATAGAAGAAAAGAAATCAGACGGCATAGAGATTTGGCGGTGAATTGAGAGAGTGTAGACAGGAAGACAGAAGACTATAAGGTGGAAGAGGTTGTTAGAGTGACCATATTGGAATGACCTTGAGGACTAGATTCTTACCAGGCAGAAGTTGGACGACAAGGCAAGAGTTTGGATCAGAGTAGAGAAGTTGAGAGTTGGGATTGAGGTAGTTGAGAGTTAGGAATGAGGTTGTTTAGAGTTGGGATCAAGGTGAAGTTGTAAGATTGGACTTTGAGAAATAAAGATAAGAAGAGTAAGAAAAGGTAAAAAGAATAATGAAAATAAATAGGAATAGAAGAGATCAAAAAGGAGGAAGAAGAGAATTGGAAGAAGTCGAGTCAAGAAGATAAAAGGAGAGAGTTTTCCCAAGAAGTGCGCCCTGGGATTCCGGGAGGTGAAGGGACCGGGGAAGAGAGACATGTCACGAGGACCCGCCTCAGTTTGTCCGCGGAGCCGGTTGAGTGAAAGGCGGAACATCAGGGAAGATGGCGTAGTCTTAAAAAGGATACCAAGGTTGAAGAGTTCCACAAGCAGATTGAAAATCAAAAGAGGCCAAGGATGCCTTCTTGGGAGCAGAAGGCTGGAAAGAGGCCACCACATGAAAAATTGGATGAGATTAATCAAAAGGGATAAGTGCACCATTAGGCAGAAAGAAGTTTCTCCCTTTTTGTTCCACCAAAATTTCCTCCTTGTCCTTCTGGAGTTCAGGACAGCAACCAGTTCCATGACCTTCTCTGTGGCAATAATAGCAAACCATGGTTGACCTAGGAACAGAGTTTGAGGGTTTAGGGACAACCAGAGAGGAGAGTTTCCAATCCATTTTATTCTAAAAAGCTTGCAGGAGTTTGGTGATCTCATTGATAGTAGCTGTTTCCCGGTGAGTCTGAGGATTTTGTTTAGGTCTGCGATTGGCTTCCATCTTATTCATGATTTGGTTAGATGCTTGAAAAGAGGGGGCAGGGACTGGTTCAGTGATTCTAGATTTTTCAAAGGTAAGAGCTGTTTGACCTTTCATTACTTTATCCACAGTATTCCTAAGACCCATGAAAGCAGGGAGCTTGAACCAATTATCTCTTGTAGTGATCATGGATCCAGATTTCACCAATTCATCCTTAATTCTTTCCTGCACTCCTGGAGAGAAAGACTGAAAAAATTGCACTTGAATTTTGTCCACCGTATCAATGTGATCTTTTGGATAAGATAGGATTGGATAGGGTCCCAAGATTTTCTGAAAGCTTGATAATCAGAGGCTGAGGAGATACCACCATTGGAGTTCCATTGAGAGGCTAGGGCATCCAGATCTTGGAGAGTGAACCTAGCTATATCAATTTTGCCCCAGTAGGCAATCATTGCCTCCTTAAGAAGTACTCAGTCATGGGATTCAAATCCATCAAATGATTCAATCACTTACATGACTTCATCAGAGGAGATAAAGAATTGCAGTTGATAAGCCATGTCATATTTGCTAGCACCGTCCACTTCAGCAGCCATCTTGTAGGAATCCAGGAACTGTTCAACATTTGTACCGTTAAAGCATAAGTTCTTGTTCTGAGGTTTGATCTTGATCATCTTGGAACAAAAAGAGGTAGAAAGGGTACCGATAGATTCCATTTTGACAAAATATTTCCTAAGGGATCCAAAGAACAGATTTCCAAAGTGGCTCACAAGTGTGGCAAGGGTAGGGTTTACAAAAAAATGACTAGGATCAAACCCCTTGATGGTGCACAATTGGGAGGACTTACTTCTGGAACAAGTTGCCTCCACGGATCAGATCTAGATGATAACAGAAACACAGAAAAAAAAGAAAAACAGAAAAAGAGAAAAAGATTGGATTTCAAAGTTGATTCCACAAATCTGGGACTGTAAATCCCAAGGTTGCTGGTTCAATCCTGGCCCGGGGGACCGAATGTAATACTCCAAACGGCGCAGGGCGTTGGCAGTTCTGTGGAGGGGATAGGTACTTTTTTAGGCTGCCCTCCTGAGTGTTACAAAAATATTTAAATGTAACCAGGATCAAGGTCCAGTAACCTTTGTTAATGGGGAATCAAATGGGATAGGGATAAGTAAATAGCAATGATATCTGAGGGGGGAAGCATCACTACCTGAACAAAGATGATGAGGAGAAAGACTTTGAACAAAATAAGTTAAAGTTTGCTCAGAGTCCAATGGAACAAAGCAGTTGTAAGTAACAGCGCCCACACGCTAATAAATCTGGTTGTCAGCAGGTGCTTGGGAGCGATCAACTCAAACCCAATCAACCTCCAGGTTATCAATGAACCTGCCCAACTCTCCACAATCAAGCCCATGAAGGGTTCCAGATAACAATGGGTGGCTGCACAAGACAATGCAATATGTTTATGGATCACTGAAACAAAGAGTAACAATTTCGGACTAAGAGTAACCCAACACTTCTCAAGAATTCAAGAATAGTGTGGCAGAATGCAACTTGAATAATTAAAGTGAGTTTTAACACTCCAGGTTTAAACTTAATAAAACCTCTTAATCAAACGTGACTGGTCCAGAAAGACAATCAAATGAATGATCAAGACCAAATAATGGTCAGAAAAAGGTATCAAGAGTGGTATAACACACTCAAGAATTCAATTTAATGAATTCTTCTTCAACCAGCAAGGCTATGGTTTGTGATAAGGAACAGGGCCACAGAAGGGAAGATCAGAGTTTCGGACTTAAAAAAAGTCAAGGGTAAGGGATATGGATCAAGGGATAATCAAACAATATATCCCAGATAAGTGATCAATTTCACAAAGGAAGGAGCTCTTGGATCAGAAGCTCCTAATTCTTATTAGTGGGAAGAATTGATGATGGAAAAAAGCAGGGGAGAGCCCCTCCTTTTATAGGCTAGAGAGCCCTGTAACTATTTGCAATTGGATAACACAAATGAAAGCAGAATTTTTTTTTCACAATGATGAGGCTCAAGCTTGGGGAGTCCCGGTTCCCTTCTGCCAATCTTCCAGACTGGGGTGAGAGATTCTCACCCCAGCCTGTTGCTTGCAAACGTCCATGCGGATGTTTGCACACCTAGTAACAACGCAACACCCCCTCCCATCCAAATCTGGAGGGGGTGAGAAAGAAATAAATTGGATGGTTTTGATGATGAGAAATGGGGTTGATGTGATCAATGATCCTTGCTCACAAGCGGTGATGGTGGTGATGATGAGGACGCCATGATAGATGAATCAATGATGAGAGGGAAGGCGATGATTTGCGCATGGCCAAGAGATGGGGAGGGTCATGATGAACAACTGATGGTTGCGATGAAAGTGAGGAAGCAATTAAGGATGCAAGCAATGAGGATGAGAAAGAGCAAGCAATGAGGATGAGGAGGAGCAACGCAATGAGGATGAGGAGGAGCAATGCGCAAGGATGAGGATGAGGAGAAGCAACGCGCAAGGATGAGGATGAGGAGGAGCGACCCGCAAGGATGAGGATGAGGAGGAGCGACGCCCAAGGATGAGGATGAGGAGGAGCGATGCGCAAGGACAGTTGGTTTTTTTTTCACAATTTTTGAATTCTTTTCCCAAGGTATCCCAAATGGTTCACCAAAACGGTGTATCTTGAGCTCCCTAATCCTCTTTCATCATGCAAGCACTTCAAATCCTGTGCTCAAAGATGACAAGATTTAAGATTTAGAAATAATTTGAGATTCTTTACCTTTGGTTTATCAAGACTTTGCTAACTTCTTTTCAGCTGTAAAAGCAGATAAACTTTCTCCATCCCGTTCTTGCAATCATAAGATTGAACTTACCGGCCCACCACCGGCACCTGGACCAGTCTACTCTCTCCCAAAGCAGGAATCTACTGCGCTTCAAGAACACATTGCGGAAAATGTATTGAAAGGATTTCTTTGACCAAGCAATTCAACACTGTTTCACCTGTCTTATTTGTTCCAAAGAAAGATTGTGGAATTTGCCTTTGTGTTGACTATAGGAAACTGAACCAGGTAACCCGGAAAAATGCCTACCCAGTAGTGCCTATGTTGTACCTCCTCACTCTGTTTAATGGAGCTTCTTATTTCCCAAAGTTAGACCTTTGAGGTGCCTATAACCTAGTTTGCATTGAGAAAGGTCATGAGTATTTGACTGCAATGAGAACACGGTTTGGAATTCATGAGGATACCATCATGCCCTTAGGCCTCTGCAATCCTCCTTGCACTTTTCAAAATTTTGTCAATGACATTTTTTCTGACCTCATAGAGAAATATCTTATGGTTTATCTTGACAATATACTAGTCTACTCAGAAAATCTTGAGGATCACATTGCACATGTGCAAGAGGTGCTGCAGCAACTTAGCAAAAATGACCTTTTTGCAAAAGCCTCTAAGTGAAAATTTCATACTCCTTCTCTTCAATTTTTAGGTTTCATAGTCTTGCAGCAAGGACTGTTGATGTATCGAGCCAAAAGCCAATGCATATTGGACCGGCCCCTGCCTTCCTCTGTTAAATCCCTTCAAGTTTTTCTTGGTTTCAGAAATTTTACAGCAGGTTTATTGAGCATTATGCCAAGAGAACCATGAACCTTACTAACCTTCTTCAAAAACACACTCATTTTTTTTTTCAAAGAACAAGCTGCTTTGGTGTTTGAAGCTCTGAATAAAGCATTTACCACTTCTCCAGTACTTGCTCACTTTAATGGGATAGCTTGCACTATCGTCAAAACAGACGCAAGCAACTATGCAATTGCAGGAGTAATCTTTCAGTTTTCCTCCTCTTCTTCTCTTTTTCATCCCGTAGCTCTTGATTCTTGCAAATTTGTTGCTGCAGAGCTCAATTATGAGATTCATGAAAAGGAACTTTTTGAAATTTTTTATTGCTTGAAAAAATGGTGCTCATACCTTTTGAGTCTTATGTAACCTTTTGAGGTCTCAACTGATCACAATTCTTTAAAATACTTCATGAGCGCAAAATTCCTTACACGCAGACAGGCAAGTTGGGTCAAATATCTCTCCAAGTTCAGCTTTACAATCACGTACCTTCCTGGGAAACAAGCAGTAGTCCCCTATTCCATGTCAGGTTGGGAAAATTTTTACCCAGGAGGGGGGAGCACCTTTGTCAACAACAACCCTGAAAACATTAGGATACTTTTCTCAACCCAGTCTTCCAAACTCAGTTCAATAATCACTCACCTTTGATATCTAGCTTCCAAACTACAACAAGCTCAACTCAAGAACCTCAAGTGTAGCAAACTTTGCAAGAATGCAAACTTATTAGATAGTGATGATACTATTGACAAAAATGATTATTTAGTTTATAAAAATTGTATAGTAGTAACAGATAATCCTTGCATTAAGTTAGATATCTTTGAGTCAAGGAATTATTCTCCGCTTGCTGGTCATCATGGACAGGATAAAACCTACCAATTTATTGCACAAGACTTCCATTGGCCTGGTATGACCAATGAAGTAAAAGACTATGTTAATGCGTGCTATGATTGCAATTGGAACAAGTCCTCAAAACACCTGAAGTATGGGCTGCTCAAGCCACTTCAAATTCCACTGATTCCTTGGCACTTGCTTTCTATGGATTTCATTTTTCAATTACCTATTTCTAGTGGTTATGATGCTATTTTAGTAGTAGTAGATTGCTTCTCAAAGATGGCTTTATTTCATGGAAGTAATGTGACGGCCTCTTCTGAAGACTAAGCTAATTTATTTATAGAATATGTATTCTCAAATCATGGTCTACCTGATAACATAATTAGTGATTGTGGATCTATGTTGGTCTCTAGTTTCTGGACCTTGATGTGTCAACATTTGAAGATCACTCAAAATCTATCAATTGCTTACCACCTGGAAACAGATTGGAAAACCAAGTGATTCAATCAGATCCTCAAACAGTATCTCCAAATGTACATCTCCTGCCAACAGGACGACTGGTCGCAATGGCTCCCATCAGCCAAATTTTCCTTCAACAACTCCACTCATTCCTCCACCAAACAGTTGCCCTTCCAGACTCTTTATGGTAGAAATAAGACCTTCTCTTCCCTTCACATAGCACCTTCTCAACCTGGTATCAATTACCTCAACCACATCTAATCCCTTCAATTGAAACTTCAAACTAACCTTAAAGCAGCAAACCAGTGCTACAAGGAGCAAGCAGATTGACTTTGCACTTTGGCCCCAACCTTTGCAGTAGGAGATTGGGTATGGCTCAATTCTTGCAATATTTGAAGTACTTTCCCAACTTTTAAACTCTCTGAAGGAAAGCTTGGCCCCTTCAAAGTTGAATCAATTGTCTCCCCTAATGCCTTTAACCTCACCTTACCTGAAAAATGAAAAGGTATCCACCCGGTCTTTCACGTGTCTCTCCTAGAGCCATCTCAAGTCCTATACCCAGGCAAGACTCACCTCCCTCCTGAACTGTTCAGAATCCATGATCAGTTAGAGTGGGAAGTAAGCTGTATCCTGGATTCCAGGTTACGCAAAGTAAAGCTTCAGTACCTTGTCAAATGGACTGGCTTCCAGTCCAATGAAGATTTCACCTTGTGGGAACCAGCCCATCACCTTTCAAACTCTCCCAATTTGGTTTGAGAAGTTGATGCAAGTTACCCTTGAAAACCTTGCCAATTGTAGCTCCCATTCCATTCAATTTCTTACATCCAATTCCACATTTCCATCCCATTCCTTCCCATTAAACTCACCCCATTCCCTTATTTCATTTCATTTCCATTTCTCAAAACTATCTTCTTTTTCTTCTTCAAAATTTTATCCCTTCACGTTTTATTTCAAAAGAAGAATCCTATCTTCCTTAAAAAAAAATAAAAATGAAAATAATGAAAATAATATATACAATTACAAAATACATTTCTACAAATTATCCTTTATTTCCCTCTCTGCTTCCTCCCAATTCTCATTCAATTCTTCTACCATCAACCTAAACTCTTTGAAATCATTGTTGTCCACCAAAGAAGAAAACCTTTGCAAGATCATCACTTGCGTCACCAGATGTCTCTCAAAGATTGCCGTGAACTTTGCAGTCCAAACTCTCTTTGGTCAGGTATTCTATCCACCTTCCTGAATGAGTTCCTCATGAGCTCTCTTCCTTTGGCCCCTTGAAGAACATTCCCCAACATTTTCATTCAATTGCCTTGCATTGGTTTTTAATTGCCCTTTGACTTGCACTTGGTTTCCCTCATTTTGGCCCTCTACCTCATCTCTTTCCATTCCATCCCATTCCTCCACGTCCCATTCCATTCCACTCCTTCCTTCTATTCTGTTTCCTTCCTCTTCATTTTCCTCCCTTTGCTCCAGTTCCACCTCCCTCTCAGCCATTGTTCCTTCTTCCCTTGCCTCTTTGATTGTCTGCGTTTCCTTGGCTTGTACTTCACTTTGCACTTCCAACCCAATTGACCCAGTATATGGTGGTGGCGGAGGAGGTTTATTGGTGGTATATTGTCAAAATTGTGGAAGTACTACAGAAAAAAATCTTATATTAGATCCATTTCTATTTCTTTTATTTTTTTTTACTTACTGTTAGTCTCTAAGCCTTGACTTACCAGGGTTCTGAATACCTAAGAACTTGATCTCCGGCACTGCCAGTGTATGATAGTTTAATCAAGACGCGGACCTTTGACTTTGCACCTCCCTTCTGGATGCTGCTGGGACATCTACAATTGGTGTTCTACTTATAGGGAACGTGCAAGCAATGTTGCGCAAACAGCATTGTTTGCACTTCTCTTGGATACCTTGCGTGGCTGTACCATGGATGCATTGCTTGTTTTGTTGAATGCATTTTTTGCAACAGCGGAATGAAAATGACAAAATAATTAATTATAAATCTATTTAAAGCAAAGAAGTAATGTTAATGGGTATGCAGTATTTGTGACAACTTTGAAATCAATGGGAAAATTGTCTGAAAGCTTGCAGGAGCTCGCGTCTTTATACCTGGGCAACTGTAATGCTTCAAGCTTAAGTACTATTGTCCTCCCACATTGACATACCTTTTTCCTCAGTACCATCTACCTCAGTCCATAAGCGTGAGAAACTAGAAGAACAACATCAATGGTGCCTTTGGCTTTTCAACTCTGGCTTGCATAAAAACCTTCCATTCTCAGAAACTGACTCAGAACCCACTTGCAAACCTTGCAGTCAGCTCTACCTTGCTCAACCATACATTTGGGCTTGGCCTTTTCACCCTGGGTATCAATAACCCTTGGTTTCCCATTTCTGGTCACATGCTCTTGCTAGTTCGCACTCACACTAGTCAAGCCAACTCAACTGTATAGTTTGCAAATGGACTAGTCCCTTACCCTGCATAAAATACACCTTCATATTTGCATTGCTTATTACATCACTCCCTCATGTCTCAACCATTACACTCCAATACATTTGTCCCCTATTGTCTTGCACTTATGCTAAGACCTTGGAAACGTTCATACTTTTATTTCATTTTGTACTCCATTCATGTCATTCATTTCCTCATTTCTTAAAACTGCAGTTGACCGTCCATCAGGTTGTATCTAGTCATTTTGGATTACCTTATAAAGGCTACTCTGCTTGCCTGGGGGTTGTTTCCTCAGTTAGTTAATTTCATACATTCTTGCATTGGCTAAATCCAGTCATCACATTGGGCTTGGGTTTTGTTCCCTTCCATTGGAACATTCATCCCTCTTGCTGTGTGTTAAGTTCCTCCACCATAAGTTTGCACTTTGCAGTTAGCCCTTGCTACCTCACACTTGCCCTTGCACTCAGCTTTCCTTTTGCCCTGATGATCATCTAAGATTTCCCTATAGTACGTGGAGTGGTTGTGTGACAGTGGATCAGGAGGTAATCCTGGGGAGTCTGCATGACAATCTTGGCCATCGCGGCAAAGTTGAAATGCGGAAGAAGGTGAGGGCATGGTTCTGGTGGCCAGGTGTGGTACACGCGGTGTGGGAGTGGGTACATTTGTGTGAAGCGTTTCAGAAGCAGAGTGTGACGCTGCCTTTCAAAGTTGGTATTCCCACTGGAGAGGATGCTTTGTTTGGGCAGGTTTCCTTGGATGTTGTGCACATCAAGGCAGGTAAGTCTGCGTATCTCCTTTTTGCGCATGAGGATCTGTTGGGATGGGTGGAAGTGCTGCTTCTGGTGAAACTATTGGCAGAGAAATTTGGGCAGTTTCTGGAGGAAGACTAGTTTGCACGTTACAGATCACTTTGAGTGGTAACAGTGGATTAGGGTGTGGGGTTCTGGGGACAGTTGGTGGAGTTGGTGCAAAGTTGTGGAGCAAAGTTTGGGCAAGTGACAGAGTAATATCTGGAAGGCACAAGGATTATTGAGAGTGGTCACCAGCCAATCAAGGATTCAATGGTGAAAATGTGCAGGGAGGATGGCAAGCAGTGGCAGGAAACCCTTTGGGTAGTCCTCTTTGCAGATTTTATTTTGGTGAAGAGATCAATGGGTTATTTGCAGTAAAAGCTGCTATTTGGGAAGTGGCCTGTGCTGCTGATTGAAATTGAGCTGTAAACCTTCCTGGGTATTGATTTGTGGAAGGTTGAGATGGCTGCAGATCTAGTTGAGGCCCATCATGAGCAGCTCCTGCAATGGGACAAGATGTTGGAGAAAGTGGCGGGAAGGCTGAAGGCAACCTGCACAAAGTCTGTCTGCTACTTGGAAGAGTACTGCGTGCACAAACTCTGGGATCCTTTGCGGAAGGGGGACTTAGTTCTTCTTTCCAACTGGAGCCTGGAAACTCAATGGGGGAAACTTTTAGAAAATCAATGGAATGGTCTTTTCTGCGTAATGTCCAAGTTCAGTGGAGGAAGTTACCAGTTGGAGGAATTGGATGGATCTCTGCTCAGATGGAAGGCCGTGGCTTTGCATGTGATAAAATTCTTTGCGCGGGGCTCAACTTCATTTGACAAGACCGCTGGTTTGGATAGCGTGGGGATGACAACGTGGATCCTTTGTCCAAGCAGGAGCCCGGGTGTGTGGTTTGCGTCTGGTGGAGTAAGGAACTTCCAACCGCTGGGGACAGCAGCCAAGGTGGGGGGGACAATGGATTAATAGGGGATATGATTGTATTTGGTGAGGGGGTGCTCTAGCCGGTTCACAGCTGGAACAACTAGACACCCCATAATTTTCATTTTCTTATTTCCTTCTCTCTAGATTGTCTTTTTTGGATTATTACGGGCTAGGTTATGAGTTTCTTTTAGGTACGGGCATGGAAAAAAGCTGGGTCCATGGACGCAAGGAAAAGCCCCACATTCTGGAAGTTGAAACGCAAGAAAAATTTCCAAAGGATGATCCAGGGGAATAGGAAATCTCATGGCGCGGAACAGATGTGTGTCAAAGAGCAAAGAGCAGGCTTGGAAACAGGTTGGTGCTCAAAAAAAAAATCTCTCTTCAGGTTTTCTTTGGTTATCTTATGGATTGAAGGTGTGAATAGGTTGGGGTGGATACCTTTAAGGATGTGTGCGCTGTAAGACTCCAAACGGTGCTAAGCCGTGGCAGTTCTGTGGAGGGGAAAGGTGCTGTTTAGGCTGCCCTCCTAGGAGTTACAATAATATTTAAATGTAACCGGAATCAAGGTCCAGAACCTTATGGATGAGAGATCAAAGTAAGGGAAGAGGATAAGAGTTGTCGGTAGCAATGGAAACAACACTATCTGAGGCAAGATGGTGCAGGTAAAGTCTTGAACAAATAAGTCAAGGTTTGTTCAGAGTTCAATAGAACAAGGCAGCTGTAAGTAACAATGCCCACAAGCTAATAACTCTGGTTGTCAGCAGCTGATTAGGAAAGATCAACTCAATCCCAACCAACCTCCAGGTTCTCAATGAACCTGCCCAACTCTCCGCACTCAAGCGCTTGAAGGGTACCAGATAACTGTGGGAGGCTGAACAAAACAAAAGCAATTTGTTTATGAAGCTCTAGAAGCAAATCAATAACAAATTTGAGCAAGAATATCCCAACACTTCTCAAGGGACTCAAGAATAGTGTGGCGAAATTCAACCTTAAAGAAGAAGGGAGGTATAACACTCCAGGTTTTAAGCTTAATAAAACCTCTTCAATCAAACGTGATTGGCTCCAGAAAGATGATCAAGGAGAGATCAAGACCAGTATGGTCGGAAAAAGGGATCAGAGTGGTATAACACACTCAAGAATTCGGACAGACAGGAATTCTTCTTCAACCAGCAAGGCTATTGGTTGGTGATAAGGATCAAGGTCACAAGGGACAGAGTTTGAGTATGGAGGCTCAAAAGATCAAGGGGCAATCATAGATATACCCGGATAAATGGCTCAGATAGGTGGGGAAGGATGCCCACAGATAAGTTGATTACTGATGATGGTCTCATAGGATGCATGGGATCCTCTGATGCTCTGATGCTGGGCCAAAAGGCAGGGGAGAGCCCCTCCTTTTATATACATGAGGCCCTGTATACTATGTACAAGAGAGATTTACAAATAGGTGCGGGAAAAATGAAAAAATAATAAAAAAAAAAGAAAAAAAAAATTACATGAGAGGAAAAAGAGATGTCGCCTGCGTCGAGAATGACCGCGGGCAACCAGATGGACACCCGCGACAGCGGTCGCGGGTGTTGACAACAGTTGTCGTCGCCCGATCGGCGGCGACAACGGGGTGAAAGTTCCGACGGCCGCGAGCGGTCGCTCGCGGTCGTTGGTCGGATTGGATGATGGGCGAGGAGGGCGTGTGATTGGTTTGGATCACCGGCCTTGGGATCATGACTTGGTCGGTACGTTTATCAAAAGCGTGTTGGAGTGCTGATGACGGAACGGCGGAAGGAATGGGAGATCTGAAGTGGTTGAGGGATATGAAGTTTGAGGGGATGATGATCGGATCGATGTGGATCTTGAGAAGGGGGCTCGATGGGGGAGGTTGACTGGATGGCTTGATTGGAGGATAGGGTGCGTTGGAGTTGATGAGGATGATCAATTGTGGAGGATGTTGAGAGGGAACGCGGGTCCAATGGATGACAAGCGTTGAGCTGGTTGGGATCATGACGAGTCGAGGATGGTAAAGTTGGATCGGATGAGGGTGATGATGATGAAGAGAAGGAGGAGAAGGGATTGTCAAAAGTGGTTCAACAATTGCTTGCGTTGCCAAAAGTCAGAGCCGCAAGCGCAACAAGTGGGAGTTGAACATAGGAAGAGAGGGTCAAAGCGGAGAGACAGGCAAGAGGCCTGTCCTAGACCGCTAGGACAGGGAGAAGTTGAGTGGTGGGGGGAAATAAAGGTACCCATAGGGGTACAACCAAAAAATATTTTTTTTTTTCGTGGTGTCCCTGATTGGTCACCACAGCGCACGGCAGGTTTCTTTGTGCTCTCTCTGTTCTGTAGATGGGTATGGTGAACTGGGGGGCAGTTTGTCTGGGGTGGTCCAGGTACCTTCAGCGGATACTCTCATTTGGTGCGGATTTTCTCACTCTTGCCAATACTCTCTTTTGGTGCAGATTTTTCACACTTTTGCGGATTGCTCTCAAAAGCGCAGATCTTGCTCACGGGTTCTTATATCTCTCAAGGGTCTCACAATCTCAAAGGCTACTTAGGTTGTTGCAGCAAAAGACTATTTTCTTTGCAAGATAGATGCAGAATAGATACAAGATGGAAAGAAAAGATAGGGGGGGCAATCCATCTACACTGGACAAGTCCTCATCACCTCCTCCGCCTACCCGCAAGCAGCTGCGGCTAGGTTTCAGAATGCTGCTAGGACCTTGCGTTGCGCAAAGGTGATATGAGCGTGGGGAACTGCTAGGAAGCATTGGAGTATTATGTCCGGTCAAACCTTGCAAGCGGAAGTTCCAGAATAAGAGGGATCTCTGGAATCTTGGGAGTGGCAACTGGAGGAGTTACAGCCAGAGCAGGTGATGGGATTTGCTTGGGAGTAGGAGCGGCCCCGGGTTCCGGAAACAACTCAATAACCACAGGAATTGGTGCGCCCGTGGGTTCCGGTGACAACCTGGGAGCCGGTGATGGAGATGGTAGCGGAGGAGCAGGTTGCAGGGGAGTGGGAGGAAGCGGTGGAGGTGGAGGAGGTGCGGTTGGTTGGTTGAAGATCCGTGGATCCCTTGCCGGTTTGTTCATCCATACCCATGTGGCCTACTCAAGAGCGGTGTTCCAATAAGCCACAAAATTGGGGAATTCCTTGCGCCGTGGCGGTCCAGCCCAACAAAATGGCAAGCCCCAGTCATGGCTTTTGCGTGAAGGAGGGTGTGGAGAAGCGCGTCGCGGTTGGTTGCAAAATGAGCTGGGCAGGGTCCATTCATTGGTTTGAATGTCCTTGTCACCTGAGAACACAAAAAAGTTGTTTTGGGTCCTCCTGAGTGGGCAACCTTGAGGATGGTCACGGGAAATACCATTGGATAAGGAGCAACAATGTTTGCCAGCTTGGCATGGAATGCAGGTGCGCCAACCCGGAAGAATGCTGAAGGTGAGGCTGTTCTGACTGCAGAACGTGCAGGAAATGTTGAGGAAAAGGATTTGGAGGGTGTTTCCTTGGTGTGGTGTAGTGGTGCAGTGAGGGGATGGGATAACTGGTGGGTAGGTGAAATAGTGGTGGATCTCTGGGGACAGAATTCAAGTTGGGGGGGATGTGGTGGTCTTTTATAGACGCAAGTAGGAGGGGGCTGCGCGCTGCGCGCTCAGCAGTGGCAGCGGGCTCAGAAGTGGCAGCGCGCTCAGCAATGGGTGTTGCTTTGCTTCAGCAAGCGGTGCTGTGGGCTCAGCAGCAGTTGAATCGGCCTTGGAATCTGGATACATGGGGTGGATGGAATTTGATTGAATTTGATTGGACAGATTGCGTGGATTGCGTGTTTCAAGACGCGTGGATGTACCTTGGATATCTGGAATGGCGTGTTGGGCGGATGCGGATATGTGCGGCGCAAGAGCCGCATCATGAGAAGGACAAACTGGGTTGACGTAATGACGTACTGGCAGGCAGGAAATCAAGATGGGATATGGGGTAAGGGATATGTGATATGGATCATGGGATGGGGATGGAAGGGTATAGTTTGGGCTAGGGCTCTGTACTTAGGGGTTATATTTCTTTATTATTGTTTGGTTGTGGTTGTACCTAGGTTAGGGTTGAGGGGAAGGCTACTTAAACCGCACCCTCAACCCAGATGGCATAGAGAGGGGATCATCACATCAGGTTGGAAGGCTCTTTACACTCATCTCTCAGTTGTAGGGAGAAAAGTTGCACTCAGGGTTTACAGAGGAAAGGGATCAATAACTTCCAAACTTTTGAACCATTAAAGGAGAAGTCCTCTTCTGATTTCCACAACATCAAGTCCAAAGGATCATTGGGAACTCCCAAGAGGGAAACAAAAATCAATCAAATTCCTCAATAGGGGCCAAATTGAAGATGTCCAACAAGATTATTGCATCAATGCTGATCCATTTAGAACAAAACCCCTCATTGCGTTTGAAGGATCTGTCTAGTCACATCAAGAGCAAATTTGATATCTCTGTTTCAATCCAGTCCATTGAGAAGCTCCTCAAGAGCCTTGAAATCACCTGGAAGATGTTGATGCCAGTACTTCATAAGTGGAATGAGGCTTTCTTTCTACAACAGCAACACAATCTTGTTCTTAATTGTGTCACTGATGTAGGAAGGAACCTCATCTTTATTGATGAGTCTGGTTTCAATTCCCAGACTCAGCCCATTCATTGGTATTCCCTTTCTGGTTGTTTTTCTTTATTTATCAAATTTACACCAACACTGACATCATCCTTTTTTTTTTGCTTGCTACGTCTTAGGTCAGGCTGCCAACCTGGCAACTAATTCCAGGGGGAGCATGATCCACCTCATTGGAGCTCTGGCTGAATTGCGCATGATCTATTTTTAGTTTCTCAATGAAGATGGTAAGAAAAAAGGAGGCACTGTCTCTTTGGATATTGCCAATTTCCTTCTCCAACTCCACAAAAAATGCCCACCAAATTCCCTCATCATAATGGATAATGCACCCATCCATTGCAGTGCAGGTTTTGATGGAGTCATCAAGATCATGGAGGATTCAACCAAAAAAACCAATATCAAATCTCTTCCAAAGTACTCCCCCATGCTCAACCCAATCAAATTAATATTCAACATTGTCAAGATGCATGTGAAGCACCAGGACATCCAAAGTTGCAAGGATCTTGCTACAGCTATCCTTGGTGCTATTGAAGAAAAGTTTTCACCTAGATTTTCCCAAAAGCGTCTTTTACACTGTCAAAAGTTTTACAAAGCATTTGGGGAAATGCAACCAATGACCAGGACCATTATCAGAGATCCCAGTAGTTACTTATCTCAACTCTGATTGAGTTTTTACTTGTTATTTTCTTTTTATTTTTTTTTCTTTTATTCTCATACTTATTCTCATTTATATATTTGAAAAATTACCTTATTTGTTGATTCTTATTTAAATTTGAAATCT
This sequence comes from Puccinia polysora, assembly GCA_025617555.3. Classification (NCBI taxonomy): domain Eukaryota; kingdom Fungi; phylum Basidiomycota; class Pucciniomycetes; order Pucciniales; family Pucciniaceae; genus Puccinia; species Puccinia polysora. The sequence continues at coordinate 762,146 of CM062642.1, read as the reverse complement.
GTAAAGACTGTGACTTCCAAAAGAGCAATTCACGTTTTTTTTTCCAAATTTTTGTAAGACAATTTTGTGTCAAAAACATGTTGTCCGCAAAATGCAGGCAGAATACTTGAAAACTTAGGACAAGTCAAAGAAAAAAGTGGAAAGTTATTTCTGAATAACTGACTGCATTTGATTAAATTCAGGACAAAAAAATAAAACTCCGGACAAAATAGAGGTAAAATAGGACAAAAAAAACACAGGACAGAAATAAATAAAAACCAGAAAAGATTTACAAAGATTTAGGACAATTTTTTTTGAAATGCATAGTATAATTCATGAGGTTAGACTATATGTAGATATGTAAGGCATGAAGATCCTGAGGATATGTAGTTGAAGGAGATATACTGATAAAGTCTCCAGAGCCCTGAAGTTGAAGTTCCTGAGGTAAGTAGATTAGACTGAGGTTAGACTGAGTTAGGTGTCAGTATGACAGGACCCAAGATTAATGCATGAAATCTGGGGTGAAACTTCTGAATATCCAAGAAGAGAACTGAACCACATTCCTGGCACAGCTCCAAATTATGTGGGGATCAAATTTTCAGTCCATTTTTTCCTTCTTTCTGAAATACAGAAGTGTTCAGTTTTTCTATTTTGTTCCTTAATGCCTTGCACTTATCTTCCTTTTAATTCCACACACACTCCAAATTCCTTATCTTCTTCTATTTTATTCATTCTTTTAGGAAAATTAAAATTCATTCTTTTATTAAAATTGAATTATGATCCTTGGCTGGCTACCAAATCAGATCCAATTTGGAAAATCCTGGTGACCAAGAATTCAAAATATTGGAAAACAATTATTCAAAAACTTTTGAGCCTTTTAATAAGGTTTTGTTCCCTCCAATAAAATCCAGCAGAGAAAAATGTAACCAATCATAGTTAAATTTATTTAAAAATGTATTTTAAATATTATTTTATTAAAGAATATTTGTTCTTTTTATTTATTAAAAGATGAAAAAAAGTAGAATGAAAAATGAACACCATCAATTTCTTTTCCAATTTTTTTCACTTTGATGAATATTTTGTGGTTCAAAACCTGTGATCAGAAGCAAAAAAAAAATTTTTGATCCTTCAATTTTTTTTTAAAGTTATTTAAAATTAATTGATAGACCTTTATTTAAGATGTGAAAAAAAATGAAATGGATTTGTTGTTTTGAATTTTTTTTATGTTGTATTCAATTTTTTGGGGCGCAGAATGAATCAAAAAAATCCTGAAAAAATTATTGGAAATATCTTTGATTGACTTTTAAAATTTCTAAGCGTTCAAATTACCAAAAAAAAATTATTAAAAAGGAAAGGAAAAGGACTCAAAAATGCAATGAGATTCTTTGATTTATTTATTAAATTTTTGAAGTTTTTCAGATACTTCCAAAATTACCAAATGTTTATTTGGAGGTTTTGAAACACTCATATTCAGGGCTATGGCCTCAAATATCCAAAAAAAATAAATTGTCAAAATTTCTATGAAATAGAGGTTTTTCCATGTGGGGCTGACATTGCACAGAGTGAGGAAATTCATGAGTTAAAGGATTGCACTATTTGCAAGGAAGATTCCCTAAAAATTTATATATATATATTTATATATAAAAATAAGGAAAATAATTTGGCGGAGGGCTACCACCAACTCACTCAATTCTGGGTGAGGTTGAAAACTGCAGTGAAAATTTTGTAGAATATTAAATCAAATCCATAAAAAGAATATATATATATATAGGGAATCACTTTTCTCACGCCCCCACTCCTTTATTTCATGGAATTTTACATCTACCCGCTGTTGCGCACCTCTGCTGCCACATGGTCAAACACTTTATTTCATGGTACTTTCAAGAATTATTTTTATTGATTTCTGACGCCACAGTCCTGTAGCTGGGGCTTTTTAACACCCAAATAAGATCTTTGGTAATTATGGAGGTGTTAGAGCCCCTCCAAAAATGGAATCAAAAAATTAAACAATTCTGCAAAAGCCAATTTTTCCATGGGTTTTTGAATCCTTCTCTTGGCTTTTCTTAATTATTTTTTTTGGTCATTTCAGCTAGAAATATTTTTAAGAAAAATTCAAAGAAAGTTAAAAAATTTTTCCAGATTTTTTCAATGTAACCTTTCACCTCAAAAAATTCCATCAAAAAACCAAAACATTCAAAAAATTCAAATTTCTCATTAATTTGACATTTGCATCCTGTTATTTTCTTTTGTATTTCATTTTTTTAGGTTATTCAAGCTAGCAAAAAGCTGGAATAACATGCAAAGAGTTTTTCAATATTTTTCCATATATTTTTGATGTATTATACTAACTTAAAAAATTCCTTCAAAAAAGCAAAAACTTTGAAAAATTCAATGTTCTCATTAGACTTCTGGATCCTTTTGTTTTCCTTTTTGATTATTTTTATTTGGTATATCAAGCTGTTAGAAATTAAAACAAAATTCTAAGAAGTTCTTTAAATTTGTTTTCAGAATTTTATGATGTTGCTTTTTACCTTAAAACTTTCTTTCAAAAGACCAAGAAATTCAAAAACTTGAATTTCCTCATTGAACTTTTGGATCCTTTTGTTTGAATCTTAAAGTTTTTTTGGGGGGGTATTCAAGCTTTCAGAAATTTTGAAAAGAAAAGAATACATTCCTAATACAGATCTTTTGGATGTATGCATACAACTTCCACAATTCATTCAAAAAATAAATAATAAGGAAAAGATATGGATAATAATATTAAAACTTATTCAAATATGATTGTTTTTATGTTTCTACTTGATTTTATTGGAGATAAACAAACCCTGTTATCAAGCTCTAAATTTTTCTGAATAATTGTTTTCCTATAATTAAAATCCTTGGTCAAAAAGCTTTTCCAAATTGGATCTAACCTGGGGGCTGTCCAATGATCAGACATGAACTTGAATGAGACCATATGTGTCAAATATTTCAAAAGAATGAAGCAAATAGGAGAGGATTTAGAAATTTCAATTGGAGGGAAATTAAGAGGAAGATAGTTGCAAGGAATTAAAGAAGAAAACAGAACCACTGGACAATTTTAAGTTTCAGAATGAAGGAAGCCATTGCATGTAAAGTTCATCCACATATTCATTGCAGCTTGGCCAGAAAGGTGTTTCAGTTGGCTTCTTGCTCCTTGGAAAGTTTCACCCCAGATTTCTTGAACAAATCTTTCATCCTTGAAAATTGTGTTTTGATCCTTCTCTTTCACCATTTCTTTCCTGAATTCAATCCAGTCTTCTGAGTTACTCCCCAAACAAATGGCTGCGGCTCTAAATCCACAGTTTCCATCCCCTATGAAATCCTGAACAATTGAGATTTGTGGAATGGCTGGTTTGAGGGAAATAAAATTTTTGTATAAGAACTAAAAAAAAAATCAGAATTTTTGATAACAGAACATAAGGTCTAAAGATAAAACTCACTTCTTCAATTGATACTTGGTAAGATATTCCAGAAGAAGATTAAAGTAATGTTCAAGAAACCTAGAGGCAAAAACCAAAAAAAAATCAGACAAAATTAAACAATGATAAAATATCAAATGTACTCACTTTCTCACTTATTGTGTGAGCTGCTAACACCTTCCTTCCAGGAGGATGGGAAGTAGAATCACCATCTTCATTGTATACCTTTAGTCTCTTGGTTCTTTTCTCTTTATTTTATTCAGGAGAAGCAACCTGCTTATTCACAATGTTTCCAGACCTCTGGTAAAAGTTTGAATGAAAAACAAATAATGAAAAATAATATCCAAAAAAACAAAAGAAAATGAAAGAAAATGAAAGCTCACCATATTAATAACATCTGAATCTGGCAGCTCTTCATCTGCTGGATATTCTCCTTCATCCAAATCTGGCACCTCTTCATCTTGTGAATATTCCTCTTTGGTCAGAAATCCACCCTTTTTTTAAAAAAATGACAAGGACTTATTAAAAAAAACAATTTCAGAGGAAATAATTATAGATATAAAATACCTCTACCTCTGATTCCTCTTTCTTTTATCCCTTCCCCTTCCCCTCAAGACCCTCCCACTTTCTTGAAACCTGAAAACATAGGAAGAAAATATTAATTATGAAAGTTGATATTTTTCCAAATAATGGTGACTGACTGTTGAATTTGCTATGAATTTCTTCTTTGGCCTTCCTCCCTTCTTGGCGTCTTCTAAATATTCAAAAAAATATGGATCTCTTCTACTTGAAAACTGAGAGATCTTCTTGAACGTAATGGCTGCTCTTTTGGGTCTTCCTCTTAATTTGCATATTTGAGTGGAATTAAGCTCTTTAATCATATTGAGTTGATATTATCCACTGTATACCTTCTTTCTTTCACCCAGATAATATGGCTGCTCTCCAGGTGGCAACTTGCTTAATTCTAAAAATAGTTCATTGAAGTAAATTTTTTCATTACTGTCTCTGGTTGGAACTTCAAGTTTTTCAGATTCTTCATTTGCATCAGGCTGCAGAGCTAAATGGAGAAATCAAAATTAAAATAAATCAGGAAATTATTCATCTGAGCTTGAATCAAAAAAATAAAAAAAGAAAACTCACTGATGAGGGGTATTTGAAATTCCATTGAGGATTAAAATCTTCAAGTTGGAAGATTTCACCCTTTCTGATAGCTAATTTGACTTTTTGAATACATGTTATAACCATGTAAGAAGAGTACTCACAGTTATTTCAATTCTGGAATATTCAGGAGCTTGATGAAATGAATCAATGGTTTTGAGGGCAAGGTGGCTGATTTTTCCAGAAAGATGATCCACAAAGTGAGTTAAACCAATGAGATGCTTGAATTTTTGCTGAGACGCTTCAATGGCTCTCTCATGGTTTTGGATGGTGATGAGACTTTAAATTTTTTGAACTACATTATAGAAAGAGCTCATAGAGCAATTGATGAAACGTTTAATGTAGGAATGTAGGCTTTCTATTCTGGAATTACTTTTGTTTCCAAATTTATAGTTTTTTTGGCCAAATAAGAGACAAATTTTATTTTTAGAGGAATCCAGTTCCCAAGAAGGTAGTTGGAACTGGGAGAGTTCCAGACAAGAGAAAATTTTGTGAATTTTTCCTGATAGCTTGATTTCCAGTTGAAATGGACCAACTGATGCCATTTTTTCACAAATAGCTTCCATTCATCTTCAGATTTGAAGATTTTCCTGCAATGAGTTTGAATATTCTTGAAAATGCGCCATTCACAAAGAATATGATGAGATGAAGGAAAAACTGTTTTGATTGAACTGATAAGTGCTTGTTCCTTTCCTGTAACAATTACACTAGTTTCTTTATCTTCTAAGATTTCCTGAAGTTGAGTCAGGGCCCATTCATGGTTCTGTTTTTTCTCTTGAGATAAAAAACAGAATTCAACTGAGAAAATTCTGCAACAGGTTTCCACTCCAAGAATATGAAGAAGTGGCATTCCAAACTTATTTGTTTTATATGTAAAGTCCATTGTTATGAGAGCTGGTGAAGGCTGAGAATTTTGATGGAATCAGGGTGAGAAATGAACAATGAAGTGACTTTACCATTCATTTTGTTAATTTTTTAAAAAAAGGCAGAATTCTGGAGTTCCAGTATGAGTGCTTCAACAGGATTTATTCCATCAAGGGCATTTTTTTTATTTGTGATCTTTTTTTGTAAATGGTATGAGGCTTTGTATGAATATTTCATGGAGAATTTTGTATAAAAGAGTTGAGAATTTTCAATGGGGGAACTCCAGCTTTGGATAATTTTCAACCACATGCTTTGATGTCCCTTTGATTCTTCTGTGGATGGGTTTAGTGGAAGGCTCAATGGAAGGTGGATGGTTGTGCTCTGGATATATAACTTTCACCACCCATAGACCCAATCTTTCAGAAAAATTTCCTGATAACCCAAAAAGGATAATTGGTCTTTCTTGTTTCTTTTTTTCAATTTGGTGGTATCTTTTCTGGGTTTACATTCCCTATTTTTATCACATTGATAGGTGTAGGAATGTTTCTGGAAATTGGAGACTCTGGTAGATATGGCATATCCATGGGAATTTGCCTATCATTGGATAGCTTAAAACAGCTCCTCCTTTTGATTATATGATAGCTCAGGAGGAGGGGACAGAGGGGTTGATTAAGCAGTTTAATTAGATGAAGAATGAGTAAGAGGAGTTTAATCATTAGTTTGGTTGAATGATATAATTCATCATGGGCCTGGTTAAACAGCTCTGGAAAGTGGATGGATTTTTTCTTGAGCCATTTCAAAAAGAGATTTTCTTTGTAAAGAAAAAATTTGTAGATAGGATTTGATAGAATAAATTTAGTGAAAGAAGTTTTTCAGAGACTTGATATAAGAGGGAAAAGTGTTTTTAGAAACCATCTGGAGTGTTGAGTTTTTTTTTTGTTTGGATGTGGTGAAGGGTGATCAGTGGTTTGGGGAGTGGTGTGGTGATGAGTGGTGATGAGTGGTGTGGTATGGTGTGGTGTGGTGTGGTGTGGTGTGGTGTGGTGTGGTGTGGTGTGGTGTGGTGTGGTGTGGTGTGGTGTGGTGTGGTGTGGTGTGGTGTGGTGTGGTGTGGTGTGGTGTGGTGTGGTGTGGTGTGGTGTGGTGTGGTGTGGTGTGGTGTGGTGTGGTGTGGTGTGGTGTGGTGTGGTGTGGTGTGGTGTGGTGTGGTGTGGTGTGGTGTGGTGTGGTGTGGTGTGGTGTGGTGTGGTGTGGTGTGGTGTGGTAGTGGGATGGTGTGGTGGGGGGTGATGGGAGGGTGGAAGAGTTCAAGGGGGTGGTTCATAAGATAATTGGAGCGCTCCAAGATGGGTGGAGGTCCCAGGAAAGAGTTTTTGTCATATTGAATATATGCATGTGAAAGGGCACAAACAAGAGTCCCAGAACACAAAAGGGGTCTAATATGATGCTTTTTTGGTTTTTTTTGAGGCACAGATAGTGCATCAGGAATTCCCAAAAAAAAATTGGAAAGCTTGAAAAAATCCCTTTAAATCTGCAGCTTCAAATATCTCAGATCCCAATTATTTATTTCAGGAACAATAAATTGAACAATGATCATTAAAAAAACACCCTTTTCTTTGGTATTATATCCATTGTCATTTATAATCTGAGGGGTGAAAAATGTGACAAGCAGTCAGAAGTTTTTTATTTGAGTTTTTGGATTCTATTTTAAAGTTTTTTTCAAAAATAATTTGCACAAATTGTGATTTAAGATGTAAAACAAAAACATTGCAATAGATGTGTTAACTTGAAGGGTTTTTACATTCAATTGTATTTTGGAGGCCCCAAATACATCCAAAAATTCTGAAAAATATATTTGAAGACACTTTAATAGTTTTTTTAAATTTCTAACAGCTTGCAACACCAAAAAAAGTTTTCAAAAAGGCAAACCAAAGGATCCAAAAGTCTAATGCAAAAATTGAATTTTTCAAATTTTTTGTTCTTTTGAAGGAATGTTTTAAGGTAATAAAATACATCCAAAAAATCTTAAAAGAATACTGAAATTCTCTTTGACTTTTATTCCAACTTTTGAACAGCTTGAATCCCCAAAAAAATGAAATCAAAAGGGAAATAACAGGATGCAAATATCGAATGAGAATTTTGAATTTATTGAATGTTTTGGTTTTTTGATGGAATTTTTCAAGGTAAAAGGTTACATCCAAAAAATCTGGAAAAAATTTTGAACAATCTTTTAATGTTGCTTGAAATAATTTGTAGCTTCAATTTCCAAAAAAAAATAATTAAAAAAGCCAAAATAAGGATTCAAAAACCCATGGAAAAATTGGTTTTTGCGGAATTTTTTAATATTTTTATTCAATTTTTGGAGGGTTTCTAACCCCAGCTACAGGACTGCCGCTTCAGAATTCAAAAATAAATCAATTCTTGAAATTACCATGAAATAAATTATTTTTAGATGTGGCAGCAGAGGCACACAATGGCGGGAAGAGTAAAATTCTGTGAAATAAAGGATTGAGGGTGTGAGAAAATTAATTCCCTATATATATACATGGGGAGGAGGACTTCCACAAAAAAAAAAAAGAAAGAAAGAAGAAAGAAAAAAATTGAAATATCACATATATATATATATGATAAAAAAGGGGGGAGGACCACCATGTTACAACTGCCCCTGGCTTGCCAGGGGCTGAAGGCACAGGAACTACTGCTGAAAGAACTCAGAATTCAGAAGATGAGATTGTTTGAAATGAATATAGAAAGATTAATAGCAAGGATGCAGACGTTAAGGTATGAGGGGTGTAGAAGTAAGGCTATTGAGGATTATTTAAGACTGAATACTATAACATTAACACCAAAGGGATAGGTGAGATTGTAAAAAATTTAATGAATTGAGAAACCTAGACCAGGCTAATTCATTTCAAATCCAAGCACGAGGTTAGAAACTTTGAACACAAGATGAATATAGAGATAAACAAAGAGACAGAAAGGAAAACAAACCAAAACTGATGTTTCTACAGGCCAGATAATGACCTCTAAAGAGATTAAGTAGAACAGAGCAGTATTTGAGGATTAGTCATTTACTGATCCAACCAAAGAATGATTCTGGGACTGATGACAGATTGATTCGGAGGAATGTTGAGTTGATTCCTTTAGTTCAGTCTTCAGTTCCTGATTATTTGGTGATCAAAGTTGTGTGGGAGGAGTCGGCCAAGTGGTCGAGTCTGAGTCTTCTGGCGTTGGACAGGAGATGGTTTCTTGTCTCTTAAGTGTGAGTTGAGTAGTCACTGGAGAGTCGCGGGTGACAGATTCTTCTGGAGCGCAAGACAGGTGACAGGACAGGTGACAGGAAATTTGGATGAACTCCAACAAGACATTCTGAGACAAGTAGGACACAGAACACAAGATGTGAAACAAATGAATAAAATTGAAAGAAACACAACAACAGGGCTGACATAAAGATGAAAGCAGATGAAAACATCAACAGAGATGAGTAAGGTAGGCTGGATGGCTTTCTTGTTCTGATATGACACCTATTGGAAGGGAATAACCAATAAGAACTAGTATAACAATTCCTTGAGGTTAATTAGTCCAGGAAGAGGAAGGATTGGCTGGTATATGCAATAGCTGGCAAGAGGCCTTGAGGAGAGATTACAGGTACTGGGCTGGGATGCCCCATGGCATTAAATTTTTACCAATTGAAATGGAGGCAGTGGCTTGACATATTGGGTAATGCGCCTTTCCAGGAAGGTGTGGCATGTACTGAAATGGAAGTGTGGATTGTCCAGCCAGAATTATGGACTATGGATTTACAGTATGGGACCTGTATGTACTTCTGATACCAATTCGGTTGAAGGGGAGATGGAGGATGCACCAAGTCATAGAGAGAGAAGGAGATCCTTGGAGATTGACTAGGACCTGCAGGGGATGCAGGCAGATACTTTGGGAGATGCAGCTAGTAGATCCAAAGGTAGAAGATTGATTTTACTGAGGATTGAAGATGGCTGAGGGTTTAGAATGGCTGAGGAGACTTAGTTTAGTTTTGATTATGAGACACTCCCACATCATCAAACTCTGGGTGATTTTCAAATTTGCAGGGCCCTTGGAAGTTTTGTGAAAACTTCTGCAGTTCCCAGGTTTTTTTTTTGAAAGTGGTGCGGCCAAAAGGGCCAGAATCCCCCCCTCTGGAATTTTGAGGGGGAAGGACATGCCATGGCATGGGATAATGGGCCATCAAACCCTGGAGTGGAATAGAATGCCACCCTGGACTGGGAAAGCATGACACCCTGGCATGGGAAATCATGACACCCTGTCATGGGAAATCATGACACCCTGGCATGGGAAAGCATGACACCCTGGCATGGGAAAGCATGACACCCTGGCATGGGAAAGCATGACACCCTGGCATGGGAAAGCATGACACCCTGGCATGGGAAAGCATGACACCCTGGCATGGGAAAGCATGAAACCCTGGAATCGGAAAGCAAGCCAAGTGGTGTTATTATATTAAATAATTTCTATAATCACACAAATGAAAATTTTTTGCATCATTAGGATCATTTTGGTTAATTTCTTGGCATTTTTTTAGCTGGTGCTTCTTGAAAACAAATTGTACAAACCCACACAAAACAGGTCTCTGAGAAATATTTAATTTTTTCCATGGTTTTGGCAATTCAATAACCTTGTTTAACTTGGTTCTTTTAATTTTCTGCCCTCAATTCAAGGGTTTTTGTCCCCATATCTCTGGAAAAGTGACACATACCAGAAAATTCTTCCTCAAGAACTTAAGCTTTACCTCCTGTATACCTAAGAGGGTCCTCTCAAACACCTGGGAATTTTCCCACACAAAAAGCCAGATTCCCAGGTTCTCTTGCATCAGCTCCCCTTCCCAGTTTTCTGCTGGCCCCTTTATCATTTTTTTATTGAACAATTTCTAAACCTTTCCTGAAATATCATCCTGGCAAATCAACAACACCTGGACCCAATAGACTGCCTCAGAATTCTTTGCTCCCTGTGGGAGCCTTATTAACTGGATTTGGCCTAATGTTTTCCTGAATTTTATCATTTTCCAGTACTCCAGAAGAAGCTCCAACTGTTTATATCCTTCCCTGACTTCTACCTATCCATAGCAGGCACTTCTGGTCATGTTATCCTCAAATCCTCCCCCCTTTGGAGGCAATCTATTATTATGTATAGTTACCAAGTTCATTTTTTTTAATTATTGTGCAATTTTCAGACTTGCTTTTTCCTGTTTACATATGGCAAAAATAGTACTAAAATTACTAGGAAAGTATGGCTCATTTGAAGCTAATTCCAATCATTTTCATACTACATCTGTGAATGCATACTACATCTGTGAATGCATACTACATCTGTGAATGCATACTACATCTGTGAATGCATACTACATCTGTGAATGCATACTACATCTGTGAATGCATACTACATCTTTGAATGCATACTACATCTGTGAATGCATCCTGCATTTCTTCTGGATTGGGAATTGGTTTTAATTTCCAGGAATTTTGTTCCACAGTGGTGATCTGGTATTGTTCTTCAATCATATTTTTCAGGAGACCACATTTCTCTGGCCCAAATTCTTGTGCTTTGCACCACAAGGATCATCACCCATTTAAGAAAAACAAGCACCACCTCCATGAACCACCCCTTTTTTCCAATTGGTTTTAACTTCAATTGGAAATTTTTTTTCAGATTACTTGAGGGTTTCCTGGGCCCAGGCTGAATTCATACCAAAAGACTTACCAAACCAAGACCTTTTTTCAAGAAACTTGTGATTTCAACAATTCTTTTTCTAAAATTTTGCCTCTTTTGCAGAAAGGTTTTATTTTAGTTAATTTTTTAATGGTTTCAATCCTTATGGTGTGTTTTCCCAACCCAGGAATGAGTGCAGAACTTAAGAATACCTTCCAATATCAAAAATGCATGAACACAGGAAATTAAGGTTTTTTAAATCTTTTTAAGGCTAGAAGTGAAAGAACTGAATAACCTAGTGGACCAGGACCACTTTTTGATTTAATGGATAAACTGGGATGATTGAATGAAAGAAATGATCATGAGAGGAATAGGAAGAAAGAAGGAATTAAACCAACAGGAAGGTTAAGAGGAGTGGGCTCAATAGCTCCACACAGAGTATTAAACTACTTTAATTGAGATAATTTGCAAAAACTATGATGGTGTAGTTCCAATCATTAAGAAGGGTAAAGGATGATGATTTGAAGGAAAGGAGAGCAGAGTTACAATCTGAGACAGGAATACTGGTTAGTGCGGTCTGAGGGGCTGAGTAATTAATCTTGTGACCTTCTTGTTGGATTGCGTAGACCTGGAGGATAGAATTGTTCCATCAGTATGAGTTAGATGGGAGTGTTGAATAAGTGTTCTGCATTACCAGCTTGAGATTATTCTGTACTTGGTGGTGATTACTTGGTGAGAGGTAGTTGAGTATTCTGGATTGGGGGTGACGTGGAGAGATATGAGGATGATTGTGAGTGAAAGGAAGGTGTCCTTAATTTTCCTCAATACAACACAGGAGGTGGGTTCCTTGTGGAGACTTGTGGTTATCCAGATCTGGAGTTTCTGCATCAGTGCAAAAGCGTGCGGGCACAAATGTCATTGATGATTTCCAACAAGAAGAAGTTCCTGGGGTGGTAGAACATTGCTTTTGAGGACGTTTTGGGCCCCCCAAAGCCTTTTGAAATTTATTGAGGCCTTTTGGGGCTCAATTAAGGGCTTCATACCCCCTCTGGAGTCTATTTGCAGTATAATTTCTTGGGTAATTCAATTATGGACACCAATTAAGTTTATGTCAGGTCCAAAAATGCACTAAATATCAATTTTTGACAAGGAATTCAAATCCAAAATCAGATTTGAAAAAGAAATTTATTGAATTTGAGAAAAAGAAAAAAATTATAAAAATTCATTTTGTTTACACAGAATGGAATATTTCTGGTGAAACATATATGAATTTGTAAAAAACATAAAAAAACATATAAAAATGCTACATATACCTATGTGATGCGGGCATTTCCAAATTTTCCAACAATTATAAACTCAATTACAGAAATCATTATGATAAATATTAAAAAAAAGACTTTTTTGAAGAAAATTCAAACTTTGTGATGGAATTGAGATACCTTTCTACCAAGCCTAGAAAAAAAAATAAAACAAATAAAACAAAAAAATAAGAAATAAAAAATTAAGAAAATAAAAAATAAAAATAAAAAATAAAAAAAATAAAGGGTGAGGATAGATTCACAACCCCCAGTTGTGTGGGAGTCATTTAGGGCCCTACACAAACAATTCAACCCATGGGGGCCCAAACGCCACTCCGCACAACCCCAGGGCCAGTTGCAACAAGGTGACCGACCGCCAGTGTGGGGGATTGGATCACCCCCCCACCAGCCATGAACAACTAGGCCAGTTGCAGCAAGGCAACCAGCAGTGGAAGGGATGTGATCACCTCCCCACCATTGAGAGCACTGCCCCCCCCCCTTTACCAAGGGGGAGGAGAAAATCAAGGGGTGCTCTCCCCCCCCTTTCCTAAGGGGGAGGAGCAATGTGGCTGAGGGGATCTGACCACCCCCAGCCCATCCTCAAATAGCTACGCCCTGGTAAGGGGATTTGACCGCCCCCTCCAGGGAATTGACAGAAAGAGGGGGGGCATGTCCGTGGGTTACACCCCCCCCCCCCACCTGGTTGTGTGTGTTGCCACATGACTACAAATTGTTGTGTGGCATGCTACAAGACTGGGTGGGCTAGTAGAGTCCACACAAATCAATCAAGTTGTGTATAGGCCACACAACTCAATTATGGTTGTGCAGCGTGCCACACAACCCATTTTAGTTGTGTACACAACTGAAACGGGTCATGAATTTATCATTACTAAAAAATAAATAAAATAAATAAATAAAAAATGAAATAAAAAATTAAATAAAAAATTAAATAAAAAATTAAATAAAAAATTAAATAAAGAATTAAATCAAAAATAGAATAAAAAATTAAATAAAAAATTAAATAAAAAATTGAATAAAAAATTAAATAAAAAATAAAAAACTATAAACTATAAAAAACAAAGAAAAACAAAAAAAAACAAAGAAAAACAAAGAAAAACAAAGAAAAACAAAGAAAAACAAAGAAAAACAAAGAAAAACAAAGAAAAACAAAGAAAAACAAAGAAAAACAAAGAAAAACAAAGAAAAACAAAGAAAAACAAAGAAAAACAAAGAAAAACAAAGAAAAACAAAGAAAAACAAAGAAAAACAAAGAAAAACAAAGAAAAACAAAGAAAAACAAAGAAAAACAAAGAAAAACAAAGAAAAACAAAGAAAAACAAAGAAAAACAAAGAAAAACAAAGAAAAACAAAGAAAAACAAAGAAAAACAAAGAAAAACAAAGAAAAACAAAGAAAAACAAAGAAAAACAAAGAAAAACAAAGAAAAACAAAGAAAAACAAAGAAAAACAAAGAAAAACAAAGAAAAACAAAGAAAAACAAAGAAAAACAAAGAAAAACAAAGAAAAACAAAGAAAAACAAAGAAAAACAAAGAAAAACAAAGAAAAACAAAGAAAAACAAAGAAAAACAAAGAAAAACAAAGAAAAACAAAGAAAAACAAAGAAAAACAAAGAAAAACAAAGAAAAACAAAGAAAAACAAAGAAAAACAAAGAAAAACAAAGAAAAACAAAGAAAAACAAAGAAAAACAAAGAAAAACAAAGAAAAACAAAGAAAAACAAAGAAAAACAAAGAAAAACAAAGAAAAACAAAGAAAAACAAAGAAAAACAAAGAAAAACAAAGAAAAACAAAGAAAAACAAAGAAAAACAAAGAAAAACAAAGAAAAACAAAGAAAAACGAAGAAAAACAAAGAAAAAAAACAAAACAAACAAACAAACAAAACAAACAAACAAACAAAACAAACAAAACAAAAAGAAACAAACAAAAAGAAAAACAAACAAACAAAAACAAACCAACAAAAAACAAACAAAACAAAAAACAAAAAACAAACAAAAAACAAACAAAAAACAAAAACAAAAACAAAAAACAAAAAACAAAAAACAAAAAACAAAAAACAAAAAACAAAAAACAAAAACAAAAACAAAAACAAAAACAAAAACAAAAACAAAAACAAAAACAAAAACAAAAACAAAAACAAAAACAAAAACAAAAACAAAAACAAAAACAAAAACAAAAACAAAATGAAAAACAAAAACAAAAAGAAAAAGAAAAAGAACAAAGAACAAAACAAACAAAAAAAATATAAAATACAACATATAAAATATAAAATATAAAATATAAAAAGTAAAAAATAAAAAATAAAAAATATAATATATAAAATATAAAATATGAAAAATAAAATATAACATATAAAATATGAAATATGAATTATGAAATGAAAAATTGAAAAGATAAAAATTTAAAAAATAAAAAATAAAAAAAAAGATAAAAAATAAAAAAAATAAAAAAATAAATATAAAATAAAATAAAATAGTAAAAATAAAAATAAACAAAAATAAACAAAAATAAACAAAAATAAACAAAAATAAACAAAAATAAACAAAAATAAACAAAAATAAACAAAAATAAACAAAAATAAACAAAAATAAACAAAAATAAACAAAAATAAACAAAAATAAACAAAAATAAACAAAAATAAACAAAAATAAACAAAAATAAACAAAAATAAACAAAAATAAACAAAAATAAACAAAAATAAACAAAAATAAACAAAAATAAACAAAAATAAACAAAAATAAACAAAAATAAACAAAAATAAACAAAAAATTCAATGTAAAAATTGGCTTATTTGAATTGGAATTGGGACTTCCAGTGAGAGTTAGATATCTTACAGCCAAAATAAAAGGAGATCCAAAAATGCTTTGCATGCCTATATTATGAGTGCACTTCAACCCTTTTTAAATATGAAAAAAAAATCATTTATTGAAATAATAAGAATCATAAAATTCAACATTTTATTTCCTTGAATAAATAATATTATTTGTGATGGAATTAAAATTTCTTGCCAAAGAAAATGAAAAAATGAAAAATGAAAAATTCCAAAAAAACCTATTTGGTGAGATTAATTCAAAAGTAATTGAAAATTACAAAATATAAAAATTCAGGGCCCACAGTGAACTTGCAATCAGTTTTTTGACCTTCAATGGAGGGAGAACACAAGGAGGTACACACCTATGAATCAAGGGCCCACAGTGATCTTTTGAGCAGGAGTTGGACCAGCATGGGAGGGAGGATACAAGGAGCTACCCACCTGATGAGGATTCTAGCAACAAGAGGTTGAGGGAAATGAACACATGGAAATAGCCATTTTTGTTCAGCAAGCACAAAAGAAAGGAATAGGAAGAATTGTGATGAAGAGACAGATGATGACCCATGAATTGAGGGCCCAGAGCAAGCTTTCAATCAGGAGTTGGACAACCAATGGAGGGAGGATACAAGTATCTACACACAAGATGAGGATTTTAGCAACAAGAGGTTGAGGTAAAGGAACACACAGAAAGATTTGAGGATAAATGAAAGTACAAAGGCAGTTTAGGAGTAGAGCTAGATCCAGTGAAGCAGAAAACTAAACCCTGAGTATAAGTCCATCCTTCCTGTGTTCTCCTGCATTCAAGCCCTTCCCTGTTTCAAGAGGAAATATTTGACTCACCCCCCCCCCTCTTCTCTAGACTCTGAGCCGGGTGGTCAGACGGAACACTTCCTTCAAATGGTTGTTGTTTTTTGAGATGATTGGCTAGCTGAAGCAGATTTGTTTTCACATATTTGAATTCACGTTTCCTGTTGAGGACTGCTTCCCAAAGCCAGTGCAGGCAGATGTCCACATGCTGGGTAAAATTTTGGAATAGGGTATTCTCAATCCAGGAAATTCTTTCACTTTTTGTTGCACTTTAAGATGGAAGTTACCAGAGGAGTCTCATTAAGGGCTCCCAGTTTCTGGATGAGATTGGTTTCCCACATCAGGTCCTGGCGGGTCTTGGAGCTTGCTCTGATCTCAGCTTTGCAGATGGAAAGTGCCACAACTAGTTGCTTGGATATAGGCCAGATCACCTGGCCATTGAATTACACAAAGCTCCCTGATAATGATTAAAAACTGAGGGAGTTGGAATAATTGGAGTTGGAGTAGCCCACTAGGTGGTGTTTGGCCAAGGGGGCCTTGCCCAAAGTGAGACCAAGGGCAGTGGTGGATTTTAGATAGCACCGGAAATGCTTGAGCTGGAACTTGTGAGATTTGGTGGGGTTGATCATGAATTTCAAGAGGTGAGTTCTGGAAAAGGAGAGGTTGGGGAGGGTGCATTGGACAAGGTAGCCTGAGAGTACAATTTACCATCTGTAGTTGAATTCTTTGTGATCAATCAGACTGGAGTCCAGGTTTGGGGAGCAAGCATTAGGAAGAAGGGGGGTTTTGACAGTGCAACAGTCCTTAATGTTGAATTTGTCTAGAAGTTTGCTGATTTACAACTCCCGGGGCGGGGAAATCAGGCAGTTTGGACAATCTCAGACAACTCTCATTCAAAGGAAAAACTTGCATTCACCAAGATCTTCCACCCAAAAGCAATTCTTGCTGGAAGCCTTGAGGAAGTTCATGTCTCAGCCTCCAATGAACATGTTTTCCATATGGATGAACACAAAGAAAGGCCAAAGGCAGTCATTTTGCATGAAGAGGCAGGGATTGGCAGGTAATGGGAGGAAATTTATTTAGTGGAAGGACTCTTAGAGAGTTTTTTACCAACAACTTGGACTCTGCTTAAGGATTTAAAAACATTTCTCAAGCTTGACAACCTCCCCTGGATTCAAGACAATTTTGGTTCCCTGAGGAAGCTTGATAAAAATAGTCTCTTCAGGCTCACCATTCAAGAATGCGCACCAGAAATCCATTTAGTGGATTCCAAGATCTTGCACCACATCCAAAGCTAGTAGGATTTGAATAGTGGAGAGCCCATGGGGGCAAAGTTCTTGCCATAGTCTAATCCTTCTACCTGTAAGAAGCCATGCACACAGAGCTGCGCCTTGTGCTTCACAAGCAACCCTTCAGTATTGAACTTTTGCCAGAAGACCCACATGGCATCTAAGAGCTTGTTACCAGGGGTTGAGGGTAGCACCTTCCATACATTTTGCCATTTGATTTTACCCAGCTTGACATCAATGGCCTGTATCCACTGAAGTTGATCAGGGGAGTTAGCAGAATTTTTTGTAGTTTTTTGGGCCCTGGAGTTGCTGGGGGAACCAAAAAAAACATTGGCTTCATGGAAGCTTCCATGAGAGAGGATATTCAAAGGATTTGCCAGGGGAAAAACAAAGGCACATGCTAGCATGTTCCTGCCTGTAATGTTTTTTTAATGAAAGAAATAAATCTGGTGTAACTGGAGTTTAAGAATATCATATGTCCAAAATAAAAAACATGTAAATATTTTCCATCCAACAGCAAACTGATTCCTAATTCTGATGCAATGCGCATGCATCCAATGTTTAACCAAGCACATTGGCTTGAAATTTCAAGGCAATGAAATTAAAACTATTTACAAGGCAGGTGATAAAAAATGAATCATACTTATGAAACTGATCATTTTGATTTTACCCATAACCAGGCCTTCAATTTCTTCTATCATTCCAAAAAAAATCTGACTGTTTTTTGAATTTATCCTATTCTTTGGATTTAATTAACAAGTACTCAAATGTAAAATTGACAAGACCGGATGGGGGCATCAATGGAATGCTTTAATTTATCAGGTACATGGCTTTGAAATTTTTGATTCATAATTATTCAAGGAACCTATCATTTATCAAAATACCTTCCAGCTGCAAAAAATTCAGAAATTTATCTCAAATTCCTCACTTGTTGAAAATTTCACCTAGCTTAAAGATTTTTTGCAGGAATAATCCCACAGAAAACTAGAATAAAAAATCAAACTTACTCTCAACAAGTGGAACTCTTGTTCAATGATTTTATAACCTCAATCCACTTTGAGTTTCATCCCAGGCATATCTGATATTTTTTCTTTCCTCCCCCACCCACCCCCCCCATGCCTTCCAGCTCTTTTTTTCAATTTTTCTCTAAAGGAATGTATAAAATCATTCATTGATCTCTTTAAATCCAGGTTTTTTTTCCAAGGCTTTGGAAAACAACAAGATATTTATAAAAGGGCACCAGCTCAAATAAAAACAACCAAAAAGACTTTTGGACTAAGTTTTAATCCCAAAACCAAAAATTGAATTTATTTGGATTTTTTTTTGGACAGGAAAAATCTTAGTTGTTATTAATGCTGATTGAAAATGGGGGAAATCCTAAGAACTAATTTTTTCGAATCAATTGACCCAACCAGATTAAGGAAAAAGTTTCAAAATTAAAGATTTGAACACCAAAAAATGGTTAAGTTTTTAAAACAACTTGAATTCATTTTGAATACCAACACCCAAAAAGGTTTTAGATGGGGTTTTTTTCAAAATTAAATTTTTTGTGATATTTTTTAGTTTAACGAATGCCACAGTCTTTCCAAATAATTTTTATTGAACTGGAGTATGATTTTTTGGCAGAAAGAAAATTAAATCCAATTTGGAAGAAGTTGTTGGAGCCATGCACAAGGACACTGTGTATATGCATACCATTTTTTTTCAATCCTAAATGCATATAGTGTTCCCCACACGTTCTCCCAAAGGTCTGAGGGACATTTCTGCTTCAATTTTGAAACTTTTGTGGAATTGAGAAATATTGGGGATCCTTTAAACAGAAAATTAAACACCAAATCCCATACGTTCAAGATTGATAACTCCAATGGCTCAGGCTTTTAATTATGGGAAAATTCAAATTCATGGCTCATTGAGCTGTGTACAAAACTCTGTACATGGCTCTTTGAGTTGTTTACACGGCTCAATGGGCCGTGTGGCACCCTACAAAACTCAAATGAGCCGTGTGGCATGCTACACGGCTCAAATAGGCTGTGTGGCATGCTACACGACTGAAATGGGCTGTGTGGAATGCTACACGACTCAAATGGGCTTTGTGGCATGCTAAACGTGCCATTTGAGTTGTACAGCATGCTAAAAAACTAAAAGAAAGTTTTGTAGTCTCCACTACATAATAAAAATAATGAATAATAAATAATGAATTTTGAATTTTGAATTTTAAATTATAAATAATAAATAAATAATAAATAATAAATAATAAATAATAAATAATAAATAATAAATAATAAATAATAAATAATAAATAATAAATAATAAATAATAAATAATAAATAATAAATAATAAATAATAAATAATAAATGATAAATGATAAATGATAAATAATAAATAATAAATAATAAATAATAAATAATAAATAATAAATAATAAATAATAAATAATAAATAATAAATAATAAATAATAAATAATAAATAATAAATAATAAATAATAAATAATAAATAATAAATAATAAATAATAAATAATAAATAATAAATAATAAATAATAAATAATAAATAATAAATAATAAATAATAAATAATAAATAATAAATAATAAATAATAAATAATAAATAATAAATAATAAATAATAAATAATAAATAATAAATAATAAATAATAAATAATAAATAATAAATAATAAATAATAAATAATAAATAATAAATAATAAATAATAAATAATAAATAATAAATAATAAATAATAAATAATAAATAATAAATAATAAATAATAAATAATAAATAATAAATAATAAATAATAAAAATAATAAAATAATAAATAATAAATAATAAATAATAAATAATAAATAATAAATAATAAATAATAAATAATAAATAATAAATAATAAATAATAAATAATAAATAATAAATAATAAATAATAAATAATAAATAATAAATAATAAATAATAAATAATAAATAATAAATAATAAATAATAAATAATAAATAATAAATAATAAATAATAAATAATAAATAATAAATAATAAATAATAAATAATAAATAATAAATAATAAATAATAAATAATAAATAATAAATAATAAATAATAAATAATAAATAATAAATAATAAATAATAAATAATAAATAATAAATAATAAATAATAAATAATAAATAATAAATAATAAATAATAAATAATAAATAATAAATAATAAATAATAAATAATAAATAATAAATAATAAATAATAAATAATAAATAATAAATAATAAATAATAAATAATAAATAATAAATAATAAATAATAAATAATAAATAATAAATAATAAATAATAAATAATAAATAATAAATAATAAATAATAAATAATAAATAATAAATAATAAATAATAAATAATAAATAATAAATAATAAATAATAAATAATAAATAATAAATAATAAATAATAAATAATAAATAATAAATAATAAATAATAAATAATAAATAATAAATAATAAATAATAAATAATAAATAATAAATAATAAATAATAAATAATAAATAATAAATAATAAATAATAAATAATAAATAATAAATAATAAATAATAAATAATAAATAATAAATAATAAATAATAAATAATAAATAATAAATAATAAATAATAAATAATAAATAATAAATAATAAATAATAAATAATAAATAATAAATAATAAATAATAAATAATAAATAATAAATAATAAATAATAAATAATAAATAATAAATAATAAATAATAAATAATAAATAATAAATAATAAATAATAAATAATAAATAATAAATAATAAATAATAAATAATAAATAATAAATAATAAATAATAAATAATAAATAATAAATAATAAATAATAAATAATAAATAATAAATAATAAATAATAAATAATAAATAATAAATAATAAATAATAAATAATAAATAATAAATAATAAATAATAAATAATAAATAATAAATAATAAATAATAAATAATAAATAATAAATAATAAATAATAAATAATAAATAATAAATAATAAATAATAAATAATAAATAATAAATAATAAATAATAAATAATAAATAATAAATAATAAATAATAAATAATAAATAATAAATAATAAATAATAAATAATAAATAATAAATAATAAATAATAAATAATAAATAATAAATAATAAATAATAAATAATAAATAATAAATAATAAATAATAAATAATAAATAATAAATAATAAATAATAAATAATAAATAATAAATAATAAATAATAAATAATAAATAATAAATAATAAATAATAAATAATAAATAATAAATAATAAATAATAAATAATAAATAATAAATAATAAATAATAAATAATAAATAATAAATAATAAATAATAAATAATAAATAATAAATAATAAATAATAAATAATAAATAATAAATAATAAATAATAAATAATAAATAATAAATAATAAATAATAAATAATAAATAATAAATAATAAATAATAAATAATAAATAATAAATAATAAATAATAAATAATAAATAATAAATAATAAATAATAAATAATAAATAATAAATAATAAATAATAAATAATAAATAATAAATAATAAATAATAAATAATAAATAATAAATAATAAATAATAAATAATAAATAATAAATAATAAATAATAAATAATAAATAATAAATAATAAATAATAAATAATAAATAATAAATAATAAATAATAAATAATAAATAATAAATAATAAATAATAAATAATAAATAATAAATAATAAATAATAAATAATAAATAATAAATAATAAATAATAAATAATAAATAATAAATAATAAATAATAAATAATAAATAATAAATAATAAATAATAAATAATAAATAATAAATAATAAATAATAAATAATAAATAATAAATAATAAATAATAAATAATAAATAATAAATAATAAATAATAAATAATAAATAATAAATAATAAATAATAAATAATAAATAATAAATAATAAATAATAAATAATAAATAATAAATAATAAATAATAAATAATAAATAATAAATAATAAATAATAAATAATAAATAATAAATAATAAATAATAAATAATAAATAATAAATAATAAATAATAAATAATAAATAATAAATAATAAATAATAAATAATAAATAATAAATAATAAATAATAAATAATAAATAATAAATAATAAATAATAAATAATAAATAATAAATAATAAATAATAAATAATAAATAATAAATAATAAATAATAAATAATAAATAATAAATAATAAATAATAAATAATAAATAATAAATAATAAATAATAAATAATAAATAATAAATAATAAATAATAAATAATAAATAATAAATAATAAATAATAAATAATAAATAATAAATAATAAATAATAAATAATAAATAATAAATAATAAATAATAAATAATAAATAATAAATAATAAATAATAAATAATAAATAATAAATAATAAATAATAAATAATAAATAATAAATAATAAATAATAAATAATAAATAATAAATAATAAATAATAAATAATAAATAATAAATAATAAATAATAAATAATAAATAATAAATAATAAATAATAAATAATAAATAATAAATAATAAATAATAAATAATAAATAATAAATAATAAATAATAAATAATAAATAATAAATAATAAATAATAAATAATAAATAATAAATAATAAATAATAAATAATAAATAATAAATAATAAATAATAAATAATAAATAATAAATAATAAATAATAAATAATAAATAATAAATAATAAATAATAAATAATAAATAATAAATAATAAATAATAAATAATAAATAATAAATAATAAATAATAAATAATAAATAATAAATAATAAATAATAAATAATAAATAATAAATAATAAATAATAAATAATAAATAATAAATAATAAATAATAAATAATAAATAATAAATAATAAATAATAAATAATAAATAATAAATAATAAATAATAAATAATAAATAATAAATAATAAATAATAAATAATAAATAATAAATAATAAATAATAAATAATAAATAATAAATAATAAATAATAAATAATAAATAATAAATAATAAATAATAAATAATAGATAATAAATAATAAATTATAAATTATAAATTATAAATTATTAATTTCAAATTATTAATTATTAATTATAAATTATAAATTATAAATTATAAATTATAAATTATAAATTATAAATTATAAATTATAAATTATAAATTATAAATTATCAATTATAAATTATCAATTATCAATTATAAATTAAAAATTATAAATTAAAAATTATAAATTATAAATTATAAATTATAAATTATAAATTATAAATTGTAAATTATAAATTATAAATTATACATTATAAATTATAAATTATAAATTATAAATCATAAATTATAAATTATAAATTATAAATTATAAATTTTGAATTATAAATTATAAATTATGAATTATAAATTATAAATTATGAATTATAAATTATAAATTACAAATTATAAATTATAAATTATAAATTATAAATTATAAATTATAAATTATAAATTATAAATTATAGATTATAAATTATAAATTATAAATTATAGATTATAAATTATAAATTATAAATTATAAATTATAAATTATAAATTATAAATTATAAATTATAAATTATACATTATAAATTATAAATTATAAATTATAAATTATAAATTATAAATTATAAATTATAAATTATAAATTATAAATTATAAATTATAAATTATAAATTATAAATTATAAATTATAAATTATAAATTATAAATTATAAATTATAAATTATAAATTATAAATTATAAATTATAAATTATATGGAGTAGTTTATGGGCCCCCACGCGTTGAGGGGCCCTACAACACTCCCACAGGTTGTGTGGGGCCCTAAATTACTCCCACAGGCCGTGTGGGGCCCTACATGGCTCCCACACGACTGGAGCCCTGAATTTAACATCACCCTTTAATTATATCTTGAAGGGGCTGCAAATCAATTTTCACAATTTCAAATAACTTAAATCTGTTTTCCCCCTTTTCAAGGAGACAAACTGAAATTTCCTTCTCTGAATTATATCTACCGGTTAGAACCTTAAGAGCAATTACAAGAAAAGTCATAGTTGCATACTAAACCAACCAAATTTCAGTCATAAAGACTTATAGAAAATTCATCATTTGGAATAAAATTGACCAATTTTTGTTGAAGGTTAGCTTCCAGAACATTTGAATAGTCAAACAGTTAAACATGCTATTTGAAAAATTTAACAATAATGTAGTCTAAAAACACCCTGTGGAAGATATCTCAATGTTTATTTGGCCCAAAGAAGATGCTTTGGAGTCAATGAAAAAAACAAAAACCACATTAAACTCCATAATGAAAATATATCCAACAACAAAATCTTTGGGAAAATCGGGAGGGCTTTTGCATTATCAAAGCTTTCAAACTATCCTAATAAATTTATTTTATAAAATGGTATCAAAAAACTGGAACATCAGCAAGGGGAACAAAAATTGGAAAGAAATTATAGATAGGTTTGATCTGACTGAATCATGGATTATTTTCCTCCACTCATTTTTTGGGGTTTTTGAAGCTGGTTATTCAGCTTTTCATAATAGGCAAACAAGAATAACCCATAAAAAAAATTTTTTTAATTTGAAAACATTGTGCTTTTTTAAGAATTTCATCTATAAACATGTGTTTGGTTTTTAGTTAAATAATGACCTTCTTTGATTGTTTGTTCAGAAACTTAATCTTTACAGTCCTGACCATTATGGAAATTAAGAACCAAGAGTTATGGTTCTATTCACTATCAACCAAAAAAATGGGTAAAAATTCTCTGAAAAATTATCAAAGTTGAGGAATGTTCTTGTGGCATGAATAAAATAGCTAATTCAAATCTCAAAATCATTTTTTGTTGAAATAAAAATCTCATGAGATATTTTTTCAAAGCTCCAAGACTTCATTAAATATTCTTTCAACACTGGAGTTTTTATCAAAGTTTTGATGCATATACAGGCTCATTGTTGTGAGTGTATCATCTCAAAGAACAGGTTTTAAAACAGGATAGAATATTTTTTTTGTTACATGAATAAGGACCCATCTGGACTTATTTTTTTTTCTAAATTTCAATTTCCAGGTTAAAAGCAGTAAAATTCTCCCAAGATTTATTTGTTTATCTAAGTTTGAATTATTTTTGGAAAATACTCCAAATTTATCAAGAACTTCCAAGGATTAAAAAATTCCATAAAAGTGCTATAACCTATATTTCATGACTATAACTTGACTCAGTCTCCTCAGCCACACTCAACCCTCAGCCACACTCAACCCTCAGCCACACTCAACCCTCAGCCATAATAAATCCTCAGCAAAATCCACATTCTACCCCTTGATTCACATGCTGCATCTCCTGAAGTCTCCTTCTGCATCCCCTGCAGCCCTAGGTAATCTCCCAGGCCCACACTCTATCTCTCTATGGCTTGGTGCATTCTCATCTCTCCTTCTACTCTATCTGGTATGAGAATTACATACAGTAAATCCATAGTACATACTCCTGGCTGCACAACCCATACTCCAGTTCAGTAAATGCTAAACTTTTCTGGACAGGTCCATTACTCAATCTGTCAATCCACAGCCTCAAGCCTAATTGGTCAACATTTAATGCCACAGGGAATCCCAGCCCCAGAACCAGTCATCTTTCCTTGAGGCCTCCCTCTCAGTTCTCACATATACTGGCCTCTCTTTGCTTCCTGGACTAATTCCTCTCAAGGAATCAGGATACTACTCCTTATTGGTTAGTCCCTCCTCCAATAGGTGTAATCTCAGCACAAGAAATCCAACCAGCATACCATACTAATCTCACCTATCCCCCTGGTGTTACCCTTATAGGATTCACTTTTCAACCTACTTCAGAGCCTTACTCCTGCATTCCTCTTCTTATTGTTTGTCATTAATTGATGTACCTTCCTTATTGCAATCTTTCTCAATTCTCCATCCTGAGTTATGTAAGCAGTAGTGCCTGTGACCTCAGCCCCTTGCACGTCTTGGGTGGTTGTGACACTATATCAAACTTGTTTTTTGACCATATGTAAGCAAAATATATTAGAAATTTTGAAGAAACCTTGAATTAAAATTGAACCTCCTTTCAAGAATGAATAATATTTTATTGCAAATTGGTTATATAATATTTCAAAAAAAATTTTGGTGTGGGTATTTGGGAGTTATTTAGATATATTGCCTGAATTAGGACAGAGTTACAACCCAGTTGTAACCAAGTTGAAATATTTTTACAGGGTGGGACATCCTAGCATGTGCCTTAATTCTTCCCCTGGTGATTGATGTGGCAGGAGATGTTTCTGGGGGCAATGGTTTAGTGAGGTATGTAGGAATAATGCTTGGAAGTTTGAGGACAGCTGAAGTCATTGGGTTTCTTGGTGCAAGCCTCATTGAGTGGTTTGGTCTTGGCAAAATGATCATTGGGCTGTGCAAGGGATGAAAGATCCATCTGTGGAGGATTATTTGTTTTCCATCACATAGGAGCAATTGAAGGGACCAGAGAGAGAAATTGGATCTGGGGACTGAAGAATATAAGGAAAAAGGTCAGGAAAGAACTTTACATGATAAGAAAAAATTATGGATTCCAATGAAGGAACCCAGGCCTTATAGGACTGGTTTCCTTCCTTGTAACCAATTAAAATCCCCTCCAGATCACTAGCAAAAAACTTTGAGTTGCACTATTTCTTCTCATGATACAAAATAATGTGAAATCCAAATTGTTGCAATTGATAAATTCAGGGGATCAAATTTTTACTTAGTTAAATGGGAGCTTTCATATTGATGGAGCTGTCCAGGGACTTTTTTTTAAGACAGACCATGGCAAGAAACACATCAACCCACCAGATTGATGGTATTCCAGAGGTCAAGAGGAGGGTTCTATCTTTCTTGCTGGTGGTTTGGTTTCCCCATTTGGCAAAATATTTTTTCTGGGGTGTGTAGGGACAAGATTGGATATGGCTTATTCCACACTCCAGGAAGATTTTTCTGAAAAATCTGTTGAAAAACTTGCTTGCATTTTCCAAGACAACCACAACAAGTATAGATTTGTTCACTTTCTCAGCTTTTTTGATGAATTTCATGGATTTGGTGAAGGCTTTGGCGTTGGTATTCATTGGAAAGATTAAGCTGAAATTAGTTAAGCCATTGATCATCTTGAGGAAGTATTTATTGACCCCCATGGATATCGGGTTGAGCTTTCTGTAGAGATTCATGCATATACATTCAAGGGTGTAGCGGGCAAAAGGAAATGAGCCAGGAAAGGGTTTCCTGGTCATCTTTGAGTGTTTTAACATGGCGCATTGGCTGTCTTTCAGAGGGATTGAGGGCTGCACTTCCTTCACATATTTGAATCTATTATGCCCAAGGGATTAATTAAGGTTTAAGGGAGAGGTCACAAAGGTAATTTGGGGAAATATTCTTATCACTGGAAGGTCTTTGAAAAAAAATCCTTCAAGCAGAAAATTGTTTGAGAGTCTTCCTTGGAACCCATTGTTAGTGGGGACTATGGAGTAGCTGAGTTGTAGGTATGGCATTTGTGGAATGAGTGAGTCAAGTAAGGAAGGAACATAGTAAGACCTCTCAAGCAAAAGGGGGCTGTGGATTTTTTGGGGAGTCACTTGCCTGTATCCTTCAATCTTGAAGGGGGAGCCATAATCTGTGAAAAGATTAGATGGTCATGGCTGGTATGAGTTAAAGAGGGATCAATACTTGAAGTAGTCTCCCAAGGCACCTCTGTCAAACATGATTAGGTGCTCTATTTTCCCATCAAAGTTGAGTCCGGCCCTGCCGCTTTCATTGCTTTTAGTTTTAGTTTGGTTCAGAGCAGCCTCTTGATAGGCCACTGATCTGTTGGGATGCAGTTGATTGCAGACTTTGGGAGAGAGACTGGTCTCAATATTTTGGATTCCATTCCTGCAGATGGTTCTTTTGTTTCTCCTGGGGTGAGGGATGGCAGGGGGGTCATCGTCATGGCAAAGGGAATGGCTAAATTGATTTGCTTGGCCACTTTTTTGAGCTCCATCTTGAGGTTGTAGAGGAATGAGTCCAAGGAGATGATTTTCTTTTCAGGTTCTTATTCTTTCATCTTTCTGAATTCAAGAAATTGGAGGACATAAAAGGAGTTGGGAAGACATTTGAGGATGAAGAAGACCCACAGAGCCTCAAGGTTCTTTGCATCAAAATGCTTGGATTTTACCTCCACAAGGAGTTTGAAGTATTAATGGAACAGGTTGATCAAGGTTTGGATGTTGTCTTGGAAGGAGATATTGTAGATTCTGTCCATTATTTTGGTAGAATTTTCCATATTTTTGGTGGATTAGTGGTTTTTGATGACTTCCAGACTTGGGTTTATACTTGGTGATGTTGGAGACTAATTGGGTGAAGTTTTGGTGTTCCAGTTGTAGGCAGATGAAGCTGGTTTATTTCTTCTTTTTGAGTTTCACTTTGGAGTTTTTAGGAGAAGTTTTTTGTTCAAAAAGGAATAGATCTTCAAGGTCCTTGTAGGCTAGGGCAGTTAATATGCAGTTGCATCAGTTGCTGAAGTTTTTCCCATCCAGCTTGGCAATTCTGGACATTTCTAGGAGGTTTGGAGATATTTTTTGCATTGCAAAGTGAATGGAGGTATGTTTGGTTGGATGAGGTTAAAGTCAGAGGATTCACAGTAGGTGTTTTCAGAGTTGCAGTATTATTCCAGAGTGTAGAATTTTCAGTCAGATAGCAAGGGCGCTTGGCTCATAAACTATGAATCAAGGGCCAAGAGTGAGCTTCCAATCAGAAGTTGGACAACCGATGGAGGGAGGAAACAAGGAGCTACACACCTGTGAATCAAGGGCCCAGAGTGAGCTTGTGAGAAGGAGTTGGACAAGCAATGGAAAGGGCACACAAGGAGCTAAAAGACTTATGAGGAGTGTAGCAAAAATATTTTGAGGCAAAGGAGTGCATTAAAATAGTTAATTTCAGTCAGGCAGCACAAAATAAAGGAATAGGAAAAATTATGATGAAAAGACAGATATGATAAACTATGAATTGAGGGCCCAGTGCAATCTTGCAAGCAGGAGTTGGAAAACCAATGAAGGGAGGAAAAAAGGAGCTACATACCTGATGAGGATTGTAGCAACAAGAGATTGAGGTAAAGGAACACACAGAAATATTTGAGGAGAAAGGAAAGCACAAAGGCAGTTTAGGAGTAGAGCTAGATATAGTGAAGCAGAAACCTAAACCCTGAGTATACTTCCATCCTTCCTGTGTTGTTCCACAGTCAAGCCCTTCCCTGTTTCCAGACACAATCTATTCCTCATTTAATATACTCCATCAAGTGAAAGAATGATCAAAGAAATATCAAAAATAAATTTATCTCAATAACCGATTTTTCAGATTTAATGTTTTTATTTTTGGCTTGATAAAGATTCTATTGAGACTTTTTTAAATATTTTGATTCTCCTTGTGAAATAGATATATGTATTTTTTTTACTATTGTTTTTATTCTTGGTAAACATTTATCTACACTTCATCAGAAATCTTGAATTTTTCCAAAGAAGTATTTTTCAGATTTCTTATAACTTTTTCTGTAATTGATGTCATTTTTTTCCAAAAGAAATTCTAAATATTTTAGTTTTCCTTATCAAATTGGTATATTAAGAATTTTTATATTTTCTGTTATTGTTGTTACAAAGGTAATTTTGTTCCACCAGAAGCATTCAATTTTTATAAAAAATGTGAATTTTTATAATTTTTCTTATTTTTCATACATTGGATGAATTGTTTTCAAATCTGAGGTAATATTTGAATTCATTCTAAAAAATTGATATTTTTCATTTTTGAATATTACATTACCTTAATTTCTGTCCACAGTTAAAATTTTCAAGAAATTCTACCCCAGGAGACCCCACAAGGGGTCAGGAAACATTACTTTTGTCTCTCAAACCCTCACTTAATTTTTATAGGCATTGACAAGCCCAACAAATTCTCAAAAGTCATGTTCTCCCACCCCAAGCACTTCTTTAAACCTTCAAAAGTTTTTCCAAACCTTGATTGTATGTATTCATGCATTTTTTGTATTTGGATGTAGTTTTGAGGTTTCCAGGCTTTCCTGGGTGATAAAGTTTCAATAAGTTGCGAATTTAGAAAAACAATTGCTAGAATCATACCTTTCTCAATGAAATGCCTGGATTTGGTAATTGTTTTTGCTTCAATTTTTCCTGCGCTGGGTTCCTGGACCACTCTATTTTCTGTAGAGTTTTCTTTAGCTCCTGTGAAATAACAGAATTCCTCTTTCTCACTTTATTTGCCACTGGATTATTCTTTCCTCTACAAAATATTACCTGTTTCAACTACCATATCCCTTCTCCTTCAACTAATTTCATTACACAACCTGCCTGAAGATCTGGTTTTTTCAAAAATTTGGCACAAGTGTAAATTCTTGTGAAATTCCTCTGCAGTGAGGCATACATGTAAATAATCCCATTTTTCCAAATTCCTGCACAAACCATCCCTAGTAAACTGCTTAGTGCCAATCACCTTTATCCTGTTACTTCCCAGAAATAATTTTTCCCTTCTCCTTCCTAGTAAGCTTCCCAGACCCAGATCTAAGTCTGCATTTTTAAAACAATAAAACCTCAAAATACCTACTCTTCTCTCTCTCACCATCACCCAACTAACCCACATCTTCCCAATAGATGGCTTTGTTTTACTTCTTTCACAAGGGCTGCTGGCGTTCAAGCAGGGCTTGGCACAAGGTTGCTCTAATCACAGCAGTCTTTAGGGGAAATCTTACTGAAGGATGCTAAAGGTAGAAGAGCAATTTATGGAGTAAGAACAGGGTGCTTGGATTACCCTTTCTGGGATGGATTTCCTGGTAAGGAGTATTAAACTGATTTCTTGGGGAACAATCACAATGGAGGAAGAGGAGGCCAGTTTAAATAGACAAAGCTCTAGGACTACAAAATTTGTACAGCAGGTTGGGGAGATCAGAATAAATTTTTAATGACCAGATTATTGAAGGTAACCAAGAGTTCTACTCAGTTAATGCTTTTAAATTGGCATAAGATGTCTGCTACATTAGAAAAAGTCCACAGGCCTGGGCTGTCTAGTTTGGGGTTGTAAAGTTGAAGGAAGTACAATGTACATGGAAGTTATGAAACTATGTACTAATTATAGAGCTTTTGTGATACAATCTGCAGGATGATAGACATAAGTCTGTCTATATACTGTATGAGTTGAGAATATATGTAGATATATAAATCATGAATATCCTGAGGATATGTAGTTACTTGGGATATAGTGAGATAATTCCCCTGAAGCCCTGAGGTTGAAGTTCCTTGGAAGGTAGATTAGAGTTAGTTTTAGACTGATTTTTTTGAGGAAAGACATAGTTAGGTGTCAGTATGACAATTTTTTCCAATTTTCATCCACAAAAGTTAGAATTTCCTCCCAGAAAGCTTTATTACACCTGAGGGACACCCATATTGCACAGAGAGAGGGCTGTCCAAGGATTCAATCCTCCCCCTGTGTGACTAGGTAAGAGAGCTTTTGAAACACTTTAAACACCTACAAGAGTTCCAGTTCCACCAAACCATCCACCTAAAACATACAACCTCCAAGGTTATGTACACCAATATCAGTGTCTTATGGCAGGAAAATCCCACAATCTTCCCTAATTTATATTTTATAATTTTGACTGTTTATCCACTTTATACCATTTCCCAGAACTTCTATCACAGAGAATAATTTTTACAATGATATTTGAAGCATAATAAAGAAGAAGGAACTAGATAATTCCCAGATCAGAGAATAATTTTGTAATATACCATATATTTTCCATAACCTTTTTCCACACTAGGTTTCCTTGGGCTTTGAAGATCCCTCTTATCTTTTGACCTTTGTAATTTGATCCACCTCCATTTTCTCTTCCAAAAGCACTTGGTATTTGTATTTTGGGACTAGTATTACCTTGACCAAAGGGTTTGGAGTTTCCCAGGAAGGCTGTTTTGAAATGCTATTCCCAATAAAAATGTTTATTCCTTCTGAAAATTTTCTTCTTCAGCTGAGACAAGTTCCCTTGACCAAGCTTGGATTTTTACCATTATCATATCAAAACCATATACCCTGAATAACCTCCTTTCTAATTCCTGAGCAAGTTCTAAGAACTCCTTCCACCAATTCCCCTCCTCTTGGCAGTAGTAGCATCTTTTTGCTTTCTGTCACACTCCATGTCAAGGTTTATTGTTTTCCATCAATATTTGATATATCTTTTCCTAAGTATCATTTACCTCAGTTTAAAATAATTTGGAAACCAGAAGAAAACTAACCAAAAGTTTCCTTACTCTTACTACCTCTTCATATGCAAATTAACTTTCTAAAACTTTAAATACACTCTGCACTTGAAAACCTTGTAGTACCATCTAACTACCAATTGACCATCCACAAAACATTTTGCTTAGCTTCATTCTCTTTGCACCTTCCTCTTTCTTTAGCCCAACTCCATGGATCTTGCCAATTAACTCTGGTCACTTGAGCCTTTGGCTTTTAGCTTTCATAGTGCCTGTGTTGATTTGTAACATCTCAATTGGCTAAGACCCACTAATGAAACAGCCACTATTGTTCATTTGCATACGTTCACCATCTCCTTGAATTTACCCCATTCATTCATTTTCTCAATCTGTCATTTAACATTCAGAATCACTCATTTTTTGCTAAAGTTCTCTGAAATATGACAACAGTCTAACCCACCTCATCATTCTGAGCCTTTCATTTCTTGCCTCATCAATTTCCTAGATTTAGACAAATTTCTATTGGTTTTTATGTATTCATCTGCTTTCTGATGTAGATAACCTCATAAATGCCATGCAGTCTGCCTGTAGATTGTTTCCTCATTTGGTTAATTTCATACATTCTTGTACCATATTTTGAGATGGAGTCATCACATCAAGCTTTGTCTTAGTTCCCCTTTATCATAACACTTACCTTGCCATTTTTCTGAGACTTTGAACTTCACTTTTGACTTTTCAGTTGGCTTTGCAGTTAGCCTTTCCTCAATTTGATTTAGCTTGTAACAAGCTTCTCTTATTTGTGCTCAAAACTGCCTAAGTTTTTCCTATAGTATGTGTGTTGGCCATGTGACAGTTGCACAAGTTCCATTGGTTGTGGTTTTCCCCCAATTTTCTGGATGCATGTAAAAGCAAGCAAAGGTTGTTATTCTGCAGGAACTGTGCTTCTAGGGCTGATTCCTGTGTAATAAATAGCTTTGGTCTGTCCATCGTTTCTTTGAATTCCACTTTTTCTGCTGCCATTACTAGGTGTGCCTGCTTATAAACCCTGGCTTGTATTACAAGAGTTTCCTGGGCCAGTGGCTCCTGTGTTATTTCCTTTCATTAAAATTCCCCATTGACTGCAGTCTCTATTGCTTCCATTTCTATTAGCAAGGTAATCCCTCCATCCCAAAATCTCTGAGACACATTCTTCTTGTACAGTGGATAGAAAAGATTTGTGGGAATTGTTTTCAAAGAAACCACACTTGGGAAATTTAAACAATGTGGATGAAGCCTGGTGATCATCTTGGTTCATCTTGAAAATTACACCATGGGACTCCCTCAAAATCTTACTATGTTCAACAACATCACTGATTTGTTTTTTCCATTTCCATCCAATTATTCATGATTGCTCATTAAAAAAGTGTTGTTGAGTAGCTTTTTTATGTTAGAAGTTTTGTCTGATATTTATTTTGCCTAAATCTTGAGTGCAATCATAATAGTCTCAGGCTTACATTCTCTAATCTTAGTCTTCCTATGTTTTCCTCCAAGTTGTGCGGACTCTATGGTCCAATATTGAACTATCCATATTCATTGTTATTTCTTTCTGCTTAACCACTAGTCAGTCATATTGTAGTTACTCTATTTAAGTCAGTGTCTGATCTAGTTAAATTCATCATTGGTTCCTCCTCACACTGAACCGGGAGTGCCCCCTTGACTCCCATGATCTGCTCCTCTTGGCGTCATAAGATCTTTCCTCATCTCCTCTTAATTGTTTCAACCAGAGCTTTGAACTCAAAATACCACACGGTTAAAAGCCAAAATTCTCCCCTGATCTACTTCAGTCCATTTATTCCCTTCCTTCTAAGCATGCGACAAGACTGGTGCCCTCAATATCATCATCTTATGATTTCTTTTGTGCAAAACATCTTGCAAAAATGATTGTTCTCTTGAACTGGCTCTTGATCACCTTTGCATGAGGGCTCTCACCATTATCACCATTAAATTGACCGTTGGGCCCGTTTGCTTCATATTTCCCAGCAGTTCTTGACCTTATTATAATTTTTGTCACCTGCTTGGTTGATCAACTCAGCTTTGTCACTGCCTTTAAAAGTTTTCCTTTACGCTTTGGTCGCTTGATCAATTCATCTTCTAGCAACTTGGCACTTGTTTGATTGGTCAAGTGCTCTCAGCACAATCTTATTTCAGATTGCTCAATCATTTTTATTGTCCTTGCGCCATCCCAATCAACCAATCAATCCATTCAAATTCATCTGCTTGGTCATTTCCTTGTTGCAATCTTGCATTTGCCTGCTCAATCAGCCTCATTCAGTGGTCTCTGCCGGTCTTCAAACCTTCACTGCAACTAAAGTTCCTCGGCCCCTTGCTTCTCAAGTTGTTGTTCCAATTGCTATTAGCTTAAATAAACTTGCCTAGCTGTCCTGAAACCATCTAATGAGCCTTTTTTGTTATCCACTGTTACTTGAGCTGCCATTACTACGCCAACTTATCTCTACTACTACGCCAACTTAGCTCTCATCCTCCAAACAATAGGTCAATCATCAAATTCAACCACAGGCTTTCTTGGTCGATTCCTAAAGAAAAAACCTTGCGCACGCTGGTTCTGTTGCCTCTATCCACTTGGTCCTTTAATATTTCAAGCTGTAAGGTTGCTTGAAGTTGCTCCACACTATTACCTGCTATTTCTCGCGTTTGGCTACTTGGTTGTTGTCTTTTGAATCACCCCGTGCTTGCTTGGTCTATTATTCTTAGAAACGTTGCCAACATCCTTACAGACCTTGCGCTTGTTGGTTTGGTTCATCTCTACCTTAAGTTGATTAGATCCTACTACTGCCATTCAAATTCTACTGCATTTGGTAGCTACCTTTCAAATTCTTCCAACATTTATCTCAAATGAGTAGTTGTTGTTCAGAATAGTCTGGGGTTCAAAGGTTGAGGTTAGAAGATTAGTTACCTTCTGATCAAATTGACTCAAAATTAGTTCAAAAATCACTTGATAAATTTATTTTCCAACAGAATAGGCCCTTATTTTATTTTTCAAAAATCTTTTCATTCTATTTTGAAATGTTAGATAGAATAGGCATACAAGAGATCAAAAGTCTTCAACTCTCAGAATTGTTTTATTTCCCTCAAGCTTTAGGCAAGGGGGTGTGCTAGAATTATTGTCTTATATTTATGTTGCCTAAATATTGAGTGCAATCATAATAGTCTCAGGCTTACATTCTCTAATCTTAGTCTTCCTATGTTTTCCTCCAAGTTGTGCGGACTCTATGGTCCAATATTGAATTATCCATATTCATTGTTATTTCTTTCTGCTTAACCACTAGTCAGCCATATTGTACTTACTCTATTTAAGTCAGTGTCTGATCTAGTTAAATTCATCATTGGTTCCTCCTCACACTGAACCGGGAGTGCCCTCTTGACTCCCATGATCTGCTCCTCTTGGTGTCATAAGATCTTTCCTCATCCCCTCTTAATTGTTTCAACCAGAGCTTCAAACTCAAAATCCCACATTTTAAAATTGAATCTGCTGATTTTACTCTTTATTTTCCTGATTTATTTTTGAAAAATAAACCTTTTTCTGACTATTCTTCCTTATTTTAGATCAAGGGATTCAACCAACCAATGAATTGGAGAAATGCGCTTGTTCAAATGGATTATAGAAAAATTATAAGTTCTCCCTCTCAAAACAACAGATAAAAAATCTGCCCTCAAAACTTTCAAGGAAATCAAAAATCTCCAAGAGCTAGATATTCATTAAAAATACAAAATTCTACCTTCCAAGGAGCTTATCTGAGTGGTTTTCAAGGATTTCAATAAGACCATCTCAGCTGGTTGATTATAATTGGAACTGAATATTAAGATATCAATCTTGATCAAACTTAGAACTAAAAACATGCAAAATCAATCAATATAGCCTTTTTTTGAATGTCATGTGTTCCTTTTCTTCCAGCTTCAAGAGATATTCAATGAGAAGGAATTTTCATGGTAAACAATTTTCAATTTTTTTTATTACTAGACCATTTTTTTCTGAGCATGTGTACTGTTTTGATTTTTTTTATGAGTTTTTAATTTAATTTTCACAACCCTTTGGATAGGGTATTAAGTAAAAAACAGATGAAAATCTATCTGAAAATACCAATTGAAATGATTCTGTGCTTTTTGGGGGGGTTGAATTCAGCCTGAAAGAAGAACTTGGGATTACAGGGGCAAATTTAGTGTAAATAGTTCCATTAATTGTGTCAACCCACTGTAAATCTTTCAATGTGTGTTTTCCCTCAGCTCCACATGGAACCCTGAAAAGAATATTTTTTTCACCAATACTGTGTTTTCTGAAAAAACATTTTATGGAATAGGTGCTTCAAGAACCTGTCAAATATAGAACAGTAATCCATGGGTCCCTTCTTCAAGCTCATACCTCCCACCTTAAGATCATTTGAGGCCAAATTCTCCAGATTTTGTTCCTAGAACCTTTGTTCCTGCTGTCTCCATTTGAATGTGGCAATGTTAAATTCACAACACCAGGGTTGCAAATGGGCCTAAATTGCCATTCACAATCCATATGCATTCTGAACAGTGATTCACAACTCAACACGCAGCAAGCAAAATCATTTAAAACTTGCGCATCTCCCAAGGGGTTGCAAATTCCTGATTGCAACTCAAAAATGCTTGCAAGCGGGGATTCGAAGCTCCTTTTGAGTTGTGATTGGGGATTTGTGACCCCCCAGGTGATGTGCAGTTGTGAGCAGGGGTTGTGCCTGTTTTTCTGGCCCTTTTAGGGCAAAATAGCCCCAAATGGGCCATTTGGGGTGGGTTGGAGTACCTAGGCATCCCTGGACCACATGTGAGTGCCCTCAACCCAAATTTGGGGATGTGGCATACTATGTGGGACTATTGAACCACAAAAAGAAACTTTGAAATCAAAAATGCTGCCTATTGGAAAAAAAAAGACTTTTCACAAAACAATACTCACCCATTGGATAATTTTTGTCTCAACCCAAAAGTGAGTACACTTTGGAGTTGTTGGAAACAGTTTGATTGAACATTAAGTTGAATTTTTTTTGGGGTGGATTATGGGAACAGTGGCAATCCCAAGCCCCCCTGGTTTAAACATGGCTGTGTTAATGGACTGAATTGAAAGTGTTTCTAACAAAGCTTTGGAATTTAGGGATTTGGCTAGGGATTTGGGAAAGAAAATGCTGGAAGCCCCAATTGCATCCTCATCTAGGGTTAAAATTGAGGAACAAGATTTTTCTTCACAACTGAAATTGACTAAAGGTGGTGGGTCACATTTCATATGCCATTTGACTGATAATGATTTGTCTTTTTCAATAATAATGTAACCATGTGGGGTGTAACTATGTAACTAAGAGGTTCCAGAGCTCCTTGAACCTCCTCCTGTGAGATCCTTTCCTATTAGGAAAGATTTAGATATTTATTGGCAAAATTTTTCTACGCATTGAAAAAATTCAATTTAAAAAAGGATAAATATCTTGACCTAGCATGTGACAGATTTGGGGTATATGAAGGGCTGTGCCTCACCAAACTGCAAAGGCAAACTCACACAAGTAATTTTGGGTGTCAATTCATGATCTGTGTAGGTTGCACAGTAGAAGAGCCCACATGGCATCTTTTGATTAGAATTGACCAACAAAATCATCAACCACCTGAAAACTCATTTGTGCATCCTCAACTGAGGAGAATTGCTGGTGTAGCCTTGGATCAACTTAAGGAAGGCATGAAAGATGGGCTCAATAAAATTAAACACAAAAGAAAATTTAGCAAGATTTCTTGTGGAGAACACATTGATGATAGAACAATCTATAACACTGAGCATAAGGTAAAGCTAGCAGAACTGGATTTGAAAGGTGTTATGGAAGTTCTATTAGAAATGCTCCAGTAAACCCAGTAGTTTTTTCAGGTCAAAATTTGGTGGAGAGTCACTTAGAGGCCCTTTTTTTGGCTCATCCTTAGTCAATAAAACTTTGCAAAAATTACCATCATATTGAATTGTTGGATTGTACTTATAAAAAAAATAGTTACAACATCCCTCTATTTCATTTTGTAGGAATGAAAGCCAACAGAAGACCTTTTACAAAGGCTTTTGTTTTTATAAAAAAAAGAACTTTATTATTTATACAGTTGGGCTTTAAATTCATTAAGGGATTTGGTTTATGATCCAGAGAGGCTTCCCAAAGTCTTTGTGACAGGCCATGAAAAAGCTCTGATTTGTGCCATTGAACATAGTTTCTCTGGGTCATCCAGATAGTTTTTCTCCTGGCATTTGTCTGATTATATTCAAGAACATTGTAAAGTTTTCTTCAGTAATGATGATTAAGCATGAAATTTTTTATTACTCTGTGGGAAAAGTATGGGGCCTCTAAAACCAAGGGGGAGGCAGAAGTCAATGATGCAGAATTCAGTGTAGGGCACTTATTTCTTCTTCTGT
This sequence comes from Puccinia polysora, assembly GCA_025617555.3. NCBI lineage: Eukaryota > Fungi > Basidiomycota > Pucciniomycetes > Pucciniales > Pucciniaceae > Puccinia > Puccinia polysora. Next base: position 723,039 of record CM062642.1, on the reverse strand, counting down.
TCATATCTGCTGGGAATGCTTATGTTAAAACTTGTATACAGTGTTTCTTGAAATACTGTGCGGATGTGCTCAAGTATATGGAAAATAATGTTTTCCCTAAAAAATATATGGTGGTAACAGCATGTACTTGTAACCCAGACTTTGGAAATAAAACAATGCCTTGGGTAGAAGGGCCCATGCTACTTTCAAACAATTACTTGCAGGATCTTTGGGGAGAATTTTGGATGTGTGAAAAAACATGGAAGGAACCATTGAAAGCCAAATCAAATCAGTGCATGCATCACCTAAAAACTCTCAAATAAAGTTAGGAAATGTTTATCCAAAAGAGCTTTCACCTTTGGTTTACAAATTTTCAATTGAGGCAGTTAAACCCATTGGGGAAAAATTTGAGAAGTTAAGGCATGACCATGATGGCAATTTCAGCTCAAAGTCATTTTAAAAAAATAGGCTTTCCTGGTTCCCACATCTTAGCAGACATACTAATATCAAGAGGATCCTTTGTTTCTGAGGATGTTCATCCTCAGGGGAGGTTAGACTTTGAAACTTCCAGTGAAGTAAGTTGGTTTTTGGGGATTTTTTAAGGGTACCAATTATAGGATCGACAGCAATTTTAGTATTTACAAATTAATTTTTTTTTCTTTTTGAAAGATTGACACAGATCCAGTGCTTGAAAAATCCAAATTGTTTAACAATTTGAGTTCCAGGCTTATGGGAAAACCCCAACAAGTTAGATTGGAGATTTTAAAGTCAATGGTCAAGTATACAGCTAATGTGATTTCCAAGCCAATGCTTGAGCCAAAAGTATTAAGCTCCAGCTGCGGTCAACCCAAATTGAAATCTACTTGTTGTCAACTTTCAAAAATTTCAGCACATTGAAAGGGAAATTAATATGTAAAAAAGTGTTAGAAGGGAACCAAAAAGACCAAAGATAGTAAGTCTTTTATTTTGAGAAGTTTTCATTTTATGGTTTAATGAACTGATGGTAAAATGATTTCTGTAGTGCAAGGAAGGCTCTTCATTGGAATTTCATAGTTTGGTGGAAGAGACTGAAATTGAATTCTGCTCACTTCATTTGGAATCAGAATCCTTTTCCAAGGAAAAAGAAGAAATTGAGTATTCAAACAGAAGCTCATATTTGGTTAGTATAAATTTCTTTAATGAGATTCTTTAATGAGATTAGAATTTTGGCTAATTAATTTTTGATTGTAGGAACCAAAATTGAAATACCTCAATCAAATACCTGAGAAATTACATACATTTTTGGGGGAATTTTGGGATCCTGATGGTGATGGGAATAGCATATTCATAATAATTTCTAAATCACTTGGGTAAAATGAGAATGGTTGGTTTAAAGTACAAAAGTAAATGATTGAAAAATTGAGGAAAAATAAGACATCCTATTCTAAGATCCTTGGTGGTGGTAAATAAATTTAAAAGATAGAACAAAGACTTGATGTTAATGACATCAATGAGAAGATTCCCTCTGAAAAATGGCTTGCAAAGCCATATATGGGCCAATTAATAGCTGATAATTATGGAAGACCAATCTGTTTCATTTCATTGGATTCATGTTGTACTTATACTCCTGTGAAAAAGGGTGTAAAAGGCCAATCAGATTCTATCTTCATTTGATTTGTCAACAATAATCACTGGTTTCATCTTGTATGTTGAGTGTTTTGAATGAGATTTTTTTGGTAGTTCAGTTCAAATTTTTTTGGGATTATCCCATCATAAGGAGTATTTTTACTTCTTGTGATGGGATCAGCTTAACACAAGTTCAACTTGATTTTTTTTGGTGTTTTCAATTTAGGGCCTGTCCATTAAGGTGGAGTTGATAGAAGTCTATTTAGTTGTTTTTTCTTTAGGGCCAGTTCATTAAGGTGGTCTTGATACAATTTCACCTCATTGGATCAGCTTGACACAATTTGAAATTGTATTTTTTGGAAGTTTAACTTTAGGGCTGGTCCATAGACTCTTTCATTTTTTATTTGATTTTTGTTCTTGTTACTTTAGGTCTGGTTGATAGAATTGTCATTTTTTATTTACATGGGCTGTGCATTCATGGCCCCAGAGTGGTGAAATATTTAGAATTTCCTTTTGATTTTTTTTTCATTTTTTTTTCATTTTTTCTTTTTTGGTGTTTTTGTTTTGTTTTGTTTTATCTTTGTTTGTTCAATTTTTTATGTATTTTTATTTATTTTTGATTTATTTTTTTTTTCTCACTGCAAATGGGTTGTGAACAGCTGCCCACAACCCATTTCAGGGTTATGGGTGGCCTTTCACAGCTGGAATGGATTGTGAGCGGCCATCCACAACTGAAATGGGTTGGGAGCAGCCGTTCACAACTAAAATTGGTTGCAAACTGGGCCACACAACCCAATTTAAGTTGTGAACAAGTCCTGTAGGGTTGCAAATTTTATAATTCCCTTTTTCTATCATCTACTCCCAAAATTGCACCCATCTCCCCTCTTGATACCCATCCATATCCTCTACATCCTGCAATCCCGCTTCCTCTGGTATAAATTTCACCACCTTCCTCATCTTTTACTCTTCAATTACCCCTTTTCTTCCTCCTGTGTTCTCAAAATGGTCCAAAATTTGATTTAAATTGTCTTTTTGCAAGTGGGTGGCAGTGTTATTCTTGAAAAAAATCTTGCTCCAAGATTCTCTGTGTTTTTGTTCCAAAATATGGTTCCCCAGTCTTTCCAGTGGTACCCCATTAGCATTTCTGGCTCCTTGAGTTTGAGGTTTGGTTGGCCTGTCCAATCACAGTCCTAAGGTTTTTGGAGGCAACAGTAGTCAATAACCAGTATTCTGAGAGGAGGTGGGTGGTACTTTGTTCATGGTGCAATAGGAAATGAAAAAAAAAAAATGTAGACTTAGTAAAATTATAAAGAAGAGTTTTTCCATGAGGCCCCCAAATATGTGGTAAAAGAAACTGGATAGGATGAACAATTTAGCCAGAAACTTCTCCAATAAATGAAAACTGAACTTTGTAACCTCCAAAACTTTTCTGCAAGCACTCTTCCATACTCCATAGACAAAACTAGTAAATCAGAAAAGTGACATGTAATGGAAAGGAACTGTGCTTCCACAGATATTCAAGTCTTTTAGATGCCTACTTCCACAACTCAATTTTACTTATTCTTGTGTCACTCTGAAATTTTAAATCCCTTTTTAAATCTAGAAGGTTTGATGAATTCACCTTCCTCCCTTGAAAAAGCCTCCTTAAATACTAAATAAAAAAGAAAATGAAACCCACCTTTTCTCACTTTGTTCCTACTCATTCCTTGTGAATTTCTTGTATCCATCTGTGGCCTGCCAATTTATTTGAAATTTCTTCAAATTATATTTAACTCTTTTTTGCAGGAATGTTTCACTTTCCCTTCTTTGGCTTTCTCCTGTGAAACTGAATTTCAATCCAACTACTTTCCTGTTTTTTTCAAGGTAGAGCCCATACTAAGTGTCCTTTTTATCTCTAATGCCTTACATGTTGCTCTTGGTAGTGACTTCTTCCAGATTAGTCCACACAACTTACCTGCTGTACCCAGTCCCCTCAACTGTCTTTTTCCCATTGTACCAGCAATTACTTGACTGATGCAGCCCTTCTCTTGTTGCTTTGTTTTCCATCCCTGTTTTGTGGTTTCCCTTTGGTGTTGGAATTTGGTAATATTCACCTCCATTTTTTCTGATTGATCTGGGTCAATAGTGTTGTGACTTTCTGCAAAATGAGAGATTGGGTTTTGCTGTGCGTGTGTTTCATCCTTCCTTTTGTGGAACCCATTGTGTGCCCTTTTTTCTAGCTCAGCAGCTCCACATGTTATTTTCTGGTAGGTGCTTCTTGAGGTAATGCCTATAAATAGCCAGCACACCAGTGGACTCACCAACAAGCTGCAAAGGACTAGATTATTATAGTCTGGAGTGAGATTCAAATTGAACAATGGTGATTAGTTTCAAAATAATTTGCTTGTAGATCAAAGAATTAGTGAGTGCTAGCTTTGAGAGACCTTTCTTCCAAGTTCTATATAAAATAAGGAAAGATATGGCTGTTGTATCAAAAGTCTCAATCAGGTAAAATTTTTGGAAAAATCTTTGATTAGCTTTCTAAGTTGAATTAGAAATTAGAAAAAGTTTATCATATGATCTCAACCAAAGTAGAATCTTTGTTCCACTTTAAATTTAGCCACCAGGTTGAAAACTTTAATACATGAAGAAGCACAGAAAAAGGACAAAGAGATTGGGGAAGAAGATGATTTGAATTGGGAGTCCAGTAAGACTGAAGGGTTAAGAAAAATATTTCAGGTACTTCCTCAGTTCAATGAATGGCCTGATTTTTTGAGAGAAGAAGAACAGGAGCAAACTGAATTTATTTCATGGATCAATTTTAATTTGATATCCTTGATGGATGGGAAAGTCACTTTTGCTGTAAAGACAACTGTGAAGACTAATAATGACTGTTCTAATTTGATCAATATCCTGGGAGATATTGTGGAGGGTACATCTCTAGGAAGGAGAAAGCAATATCTTTTCAGGGAAACTGTGGCTGAAAACCCTTGTAAATGAAAAGTTGCTTTGAAGCCAAGCTACCAGGGCACTGATATTTCTTGCCACCCATGTGGTAAAGCAGGACATACCTCAAGAGCTTGTCCTCAGAAAGTCAACAAAGCAAATAATGTGTAAGAAGGAAAGTCTGAAGAATTTGAAGCTGTTAATGATTTTGAACCTGATGATAGCTTAGAGGATGATGATAATTTTATCATAGGTTTTATCAATTCTGTGAATAAATCAAATGATTTGGTCAATATCTCATTTTGTTGGAAATCCTGTGAAGTTTAATTAGACAGTGGTGCTTGCAGTTAAATAGTAGGTAAAAGCTCTTTAGACAAATTTCATACAGATTGGAGACAGCGTTTACTTGACCTGCCTGTGGTGAATTTGCACATGTGGATTGTTTGAAGGATAGTTGTTATAGTAGATAGTATGGAGAGTTGCAGTCTGCATAGATACAACTGTTCCCAGTAAACAAATCCACAAGACAAGTGGATTAAGTCTGGCGTACTTGTTTACTGGGTTGCAGGGCCTTGTTTGCTTGATGATGGGTCTTGCTCAGGTGAAACATGACGTCATGATTTCCAGCAAATCATGCTTGCTGACCAGGGTGCAAAGGCCGGTGGTCAACAGGATTGGCCATGAGGTGTGCCACCATCCTTAGCAATACTACTCATCAATACAAACCAAACAATGTCTAATCCCAACTCCATCTCTTGCCTTGAATTGGTTGCAACAATGGAAACTCAGCACTTGGATTCAATAAACGCAGTTCAAGAGAAAATCAATCATCTTGCTTCCAAGCTCAAGAAGAAAAATGAAGAGCTCCAATCATGTACGTTAATTCAAAGCCAATTGGAGAGGCTTCAAGACCATTGCTCCAAGCCACCTGACCCTATGCCCAAGCCACAGTTGAAACGCCAGCCCGTTACCAACAAAGTGAAACATCTCATCCAGGGGAATGTTCTACAGAAGGGAGCAACTTACAAGCATGTTGCTCAAACCTTTGATGTTTCTGAACGCACTGTACAACACATCATCAATAATGAAAATAAAAGAGATTCAGATAGTCAACATTCACAAGGGGCCCAGACCAAAATAACAGTGGATTTTCTCTGTGACTTCCTCTTACAAATTGAACAACTATCAGCAATCACTTTGAAGGAAATGGCTGCCTACCTTGAAACTGAACATGGAATATTTTGCTCACCTCAAGATATCAAAAGAGTTCTCAAAGACGTTGATGTAACTTGGAAGATTGCCCATCCAATTCCCAAAAAATGGAATGAAATTTCAACCTTACAAAGAAGACATGATTATATCCTCCATTGTGCAACTGATGTGAACAGACAAGAGGTTTTTATTGATGAAACTGGGTTTGATCTTCATACCCAAAGGACCTCATGGATATTGATCTGCTGATATGCCTTTTTTCAATCACTAGTCAAGTTATTTTAAACCATTTTTAAATTTGTATACTGACTTTTGATTGGTTTCTTGTTTGTGTACATACAGGTGAACCAGCAGTATTAAGTCTAGTCCCCAGGCTCAGTCAGATCACCTTGGTTGCTGCACTTTCCAAAACAGGATACATCTACTATGAACTCTTCAACAGTGATGGAAAACTGCAACAAGGTGTGAATTCAAGTGACTTCTCTGGATTCCCGGTCAGATTACAACCCAAATGCCAAAAATCAGCTCTTTTAACCCTTGATAATGCACCAATTCACAAAGGAGAAGAGGTTGAAAATGTTGAAAATATGTTGAAGGCCACCAATGATATTGATTTTGAATTTCTTCTACCCTATTCACCATTTCTAAACCCCATTGAGCTCAGTTTTAACACTCTTAAAGCATTTGTCAAAGGAAAACCCTTGCTTCAACGTTCTCAACTAGTCGATCTCATCAAACATGCTATTGATGAAACAATTACTGAAGAACATACCTTAAAATGGTTTCATCATTGTCAAAAGTTTTACAGAGTTTGTTCAGAGATGCAACCAATTACTGGTCCAATATTAAAACATCTTGAATGATTTTTTGAATTTCTGGGCTTCCTGGTTTTTTTACTGGTTCTCAGTTTTTTTTACCAGGTTTTCCAAGAAATTCACTTTTTTTTTTGATGTTTTATTGAATCCAAGTTTTTTTAACCTACTACAAAAAGTTACACCCACAAACTTGTTTTTTTTTTTTTTGGGAGGGTCAAAAAACCCAGTGGCCGCTTGACTTGTCCTGTGGACTTCCTAGCCTTGTTGGGTGGACTTGAGCAATTGTCAAGGGGCCTTCAATGCCTTGTTGAAAGGCCTTATTCTGTTGATGAGTGGCCTTGAATTACTTGAAGAGGGGTCTTGATTGCTTGTTATGTGTCCTTCCTCTCATGACAACTGGACATGGTTTACTGGTCCACTGGACTTGTTTACCGGGACCAGTTGTATTTATTCTCAAGATTCTCCTGATTGACTTCATCATCAGTCTCTCTCTCTCTCTCCATCAGTCTTAGACAACTTCTCATCAATCCAACCCGATCGATTCTATGAGGCTTTCTACGTTCATCCCAACCAAGGCTTGATTAGGATCCTGAGAATTAAGAGACTGATGATTGATTGACCATCGACGAGCGATATTAAGGCTTCTTGATGATGTCCAACTCGAGAAGATCCACTCGGGTCGAAGAACTCAATCATCCTCATCTCGCACCACAACCTCGGTTCACGATCTCATCCGGCATCAGATTCTTAATCGGATTATCAAACCACAAGTTGCCCAGCCAAGCTCAACTATCCAAGATCATAGCTTCCATCCTCAGCTCACCCATCTTCACCGATCATGACCAGATCGATCGAAGTCGCCCTGCTCATGACCCACAGCCTGATTTGATTCGATCCTTGGCTGGTCTACTACTAGCCTTGCAAAGGTTTACCGAGCTCAAGAATCAGGATAATCAACTTCAACGTTTGATTCATGCTTTGGTCTCCAAACAGGAGGTTCCGATCAAGATACCTTCGATTCCCGATCATTTGCCGACGATCCCGACTACCACGCCAACGATGTTGATGAAAAAAGTTTTGTTGATGAGCTTTGATAGTCCAAACGATTTAGATAAAACCTTGGAGAGTGGATTGAGCTTCTTGAAGGAATTATTCGAAGACGATTTCATGAATCAAGAAGACAAAAGAAATCAACCAGATCCATCAACTTTGGATCGATTGGTGGCCAAGCTGGTCAAGTTCTTAGTGAACTTGCATCACAACTTGAGTGACTCGCTCAAGGATCGATTGGGTTCGATTCAAGAGACTCTATCCGATAGTCTCGAACAGTTAGAAGTCAACGATGAAGGTTGGGAGATCATCGATCTCATCGGTGACTGTATCAATGGCTTCTTCGGTACTCGTTCCTACTGGGATGCGTTGCTCACCCCCGCTAGGAGATTGAGTGATTTGTTGACTCAACACAAGGAAGACTTCCTCCAACCTTTTGAAAAGGTACATACCTACATACACACGCATCTCAGTTCAAAATTTGATCAACTTTGGATCGCCATCATTATCTTTCTTCCTAATTTTCCTCAAACGATGGGATTGAAATCTGATCAATCTCAAGGTGTAAAAAAAACCGATTGGATGGGATCTGAACCAACATGATCTACTTCGCCCTTTTTTTTGAAAAAAAAAAGTTAAAAGTAGTCATCCTGGACCTTTTCAATAACTTTGAGGAGCAGCTTTATTCACCACAACTTTACCATAAATTGGGTTTAGCATTGGAAGAATTTAAACGAGCGGCTAGATTGGTCACGAAACCCACTCAAGAGATCATCAAAGCGCTCGAGACCATTCGTCTTCAAGCATTAGTTGAAGATGATGCGTTGAAAGAATTGGTCAATGCTTTTCAGCAAGTGTCGATCGATCTGATCGACTCGATGAACTCCTATCGAGACATCAGCATACAAGCAACCAGAGGGGCCGCCAAGACGGCATTCAACTCGTTGGTCGAGTACTTAATTCCACGCCTGCTGTTACTGATAGAGGTTTGTGAACATGTCGATTCGAGTCTCTCAATGACGTCATGATATGGTCATCCTGTATCCAGCTTGAAGCTCAGTATCGTCCATCGACTGACGAGGGGGACTAATTTATAGGAAATACCATCTCCAAGGATTGAGTTCATCTCACCTACGCTGGATGCTGTTTTCGATGTGAGTTGAGACCAGCTAGCTCGGCATTCCTTTCCTTTTTTTTTTTTTGATTTTTCCGCCATCTGTAATTACCGTTCGGCCAATTGATTTGAGCTATCCTCATGTATTATCATGAGCCAGAGCCTTGTTGAGGTCTGTTTTAAAAAGAACTGATCTTTTTTCGTATCGACTGGCAGCCGGCAAGTTTTACTTCAAACTCGGGATTTTTACCCAGTTCGATTGTATCTACCACAGTTCATCGGGTCGAGGTTGGCAGGTCGTCGTCGAATCGGTTCGAATCTAAACCAGTAGCTTCCAAGTCGATATGCTCAAACTATATCGCCTTAAGACCGACGACGACCAAGCAAAAGATTTCAATCTCAGGTTTGAGATTGATGTCTAAAAACATTGGATTTTATGTTCATAAAAAAGTTAATCCAGATAAAAGTTTGATCTCTAAAGCCTTGGATTTCACGAATTTTGAGGACGAGGGTAAACTCGATATCTTTTTTGGTATGGGAGAAGAGGATGGTTTAAGTTTAGAACTCGATTTAAGTTGGAATTATCATGCCCATCGAACCATTCCATCCGATTCAAACTCACCTGCACAAACCCACGATGACCTTCATCAAGATTATCATGGATTCTCTGAGAGCCCAGAGGGATTATTTTTAATCAAGTCTCTCAAGCTTGATTTGAAGGTGTGACGCTCTCTATCTGTTATAGCTTCACTCAAGTTTCCAAGTGATAATATTAATTGTTTTTAAGTGTCATCACATTTTTGCCGTCTCAAAATTCGCCAAAAGGCTTCTTTTCCAGCGCCAACTCAGTTAGAAGTTACTAATTTTGATCTGCTTCCGCCACATCTGTTTGCTATTCATTTCAACCACATGCCGTACGATTCGAACACATTTTTTGTGATCAACCTTTTCAATCCGGATGACCGCTGCATGATCTATAAATCAATCATGACTTCTTGGTCCATGCGTCAAGGGATTTGGGATTTTCCCTCACAATAGTAATCATCCTATCGTCAATTGGTTCCTAAAACCGGGTTTTGAACTTTACGTACAGACGAAGATAATCCAGATTCTCGAGGAATACCTTGGGGCTCGAATCGGCAAACTCAATCAACTGTTGGGTAAAGTTCGACTGAAATTAGAAGAGCGGTCCGATGATTCAAGATCGAGTAGTAGGAATAGATGGGAGAAATTTTGGGCGATCCTTCGAATCTTAACTAACTCGGAGGATTCGAACCCCTCGGATGACCATCAAGCGGGTGATACAAGATCGGAGATCGATAATCATGGTTTAACCATCAAAGCTGAGGATGATTCGTATATCATTCGAATCGGAATCGGTCAAAAACTCCTTCCGAATAAAGGAGTCGGCGGTCCTGGGAACTTTCAAGATAGGTTGGAGAGGATCACCGATAGCGTCGCTGCAGACATCGACCGTCAAGTCGATCAAATCGTCGATGGAATCGCTCAAGCTAGAATGACTGCCCAAAAACCTGGATGGCAGTCATCCTTGTTCGATCTTCCTTGAATGATATCCAGCGCTCTCTGTTTTTTTTTTCACCCCCTCTCGCGTACTTACGGCGCACAAACATCGACCAACGAATTCTTAGGGATGTATGTACATTAACTCGGTGCAGCTCATGGAGTTATGCGCCTGGAATCTGTTTTAGTTGTCACATCACGTTTTTATCTCTCGAAAAATAGCCTTGTAGGCCCTCCCTCGGTCGAAATCCGTCGCGGCTTGCCTCAGTCAGAGCCAAAGTATCGAGCAGTCGACTTCGAGGATGCGCCTCTTGTATCCCGTTCTTTCAGTCAAATTTTTACCCTGTGCAAAGTGGATTGTTAGCGCCGCCAGAGGGATCTTGGAGGGTCTCTTCATTAAAACGATCTATGATCTGCTCAGTTGTCATACAACTTGGCATTCGCCCGCGTGACCAACAACGTCATTTTTGAACCTTGAAGCCATGCATGAAGTTGTTCAAAGATCAATCCATACAAAAGCAAGGCTCATGGAATATTTCAAGAGAAGCTTGATGGATTGTTTTGCGCGGACCATCAACTATTCTGAATCTTCATCATTTCTCACATGACACTCCCCTAAGAACACGGTGGAGGCTGTATCAAAGAGGTTATTCAATCGTTAGGATTTACACCATTCATCCAGCAGATGAAGAAGGGTGGTTTCTCAGATTGTAGTGGAATGATCCTGCTATTGCCAATTCATCTGATCACCTATAAAAGCAGGTCAAACAAATTTCTTTTGAAACTTTCAAAGAGGCAGTTTTGAGAAAATGTCTACTCAATGATGATCATGATCTGGAAAGGATAATCAAAGAAGCTGATGAATATGTTTGTGCTTCTGAGCCAAGGAAGCTGTCTGGGAAATGCTCTTAACACTTTGTCCACCCAGTGAACCCAAACTGCACATGGAATCTTTCCTTGAATTTTATAGTTGAAGGTTTGATTGATTCTGGAATAAGTTTTCTGATCACAAAAAATAAAAAAAAAATTCATAAGATCCTTCACCCCAAACTGATTTCAAGATTGTAGAACAAGTGTTGACAAAACTGTTTCAGATCACCTAAAAACTTGATCAAACTGTGAAGGGTAAAAGGAAGGATTGAAAACTATCATACCACAAGAAGTCTTAGTCCTAACTTGAGTCAATGAAATGCATAAACACTCATGTACCAAAAGTATTTATATGTCACATCCTGGAAGTGCCTTTAACTCACATCAATGAGATACATGATGGACCTTTGGATGGTGAGACCAAAAAAAGAAGAGAGAAAAGAAAAAGAACTGCAAACACAACTGATGAAATCTTTTGTTACTGGTCCATCATACCACCAGAACTATCAGATCTAATTCTGGGAGTGCCTTTAACTTGATTCAGCAAATTTTACAAACCATTGGGGGGTGAGTCAACCAACAAGAAGAAATCAGCCAAAAAAAAAAAGTGCAAGCAGGATGAATGAAATTAAAGATTGGGTACTAGTACACTTATTGATCCCCCATGATCAAATGATCAGATGTGGAAATGAGCATGCCTGCAAATGGCCCGCTGCATCAAATCATGTCTATCACTACTTCTCATGAATGGTGGTTGGAAGATTAACTTGGGATCTCTTCCCTTACACTTGGAACCAAGGTCGGTTCCTCATTCACGAGAATTCGGAGCATGGCCGTCTCAACGTAACTTGTGAAGAAGATGCAGGTAAAATAGCCTGGTTATTTATTACGTTTTTTTTTTCTGTTTAGTTTAATTGCTCGTTCGGAGGGGTGGGAAGAGATAATGAGGTTCGACAAGTAAAAGAACACGACGACTTCTCTAATGCAAAAGATGAACAAATTCCATCATCTGCTGGATTTTTCTTAGCTTTTATTTTCTTTTTATTTGGGTTTCACTTGGCGATCCTATTTGATTAACTCTCTTTCTCTCTCCTGAAGGAATGCACCATCGTCGGAAAGATACATAACCCGTTGGATACAGTGAAATAGTTCGAATTTCTGAGGAGCACGATCATGAGCTGGTAAAGTATCTATCCCCGAAATCTGGGTGAACCAATCATGATCAACCTTGTCAGCCCAAGCACCTGGGAACTAAGCAGGGAAAGGTGACCATACCTCCGAGGCCTGGGGTGATGTACCTAGGATGGACGTTGGAGAAAAAAAGAAAGAACAATTTCAGACACTGCAGGTGATCTGTACAATTCAGGAAGGGAGCTATCCAGACGACTCAACTTTCTTTCATCTAGTCCTTCATCAACCCAAGCGCTAATTACTTTCACCAGGGGATGTTTGGAGAACACGTTGGCTAAACCTTCGGGTGCAGCGACCAGGTTCAAGAACAAGATCCTTGCCTCGGGGACGCCATGCTCAATCAAGACATCGATCGCCTTGTTCGCCGAGCCGCCCGTAGCTGTTGGGTTCACACAATGTCAAAGATGGACTCTCCCAAAGGTTTCCAAAGCGATCCGCGAGTTACCAAGCATGGGATCGAGAAGTAAAACATATCTATTCTTGATATCCTCCGGGAGTTTGGCATAGAAAAGCTTGGGCAAAGCGGTTTCCTCATCCTAATAGTCATCATACCCAGAGGCATCGGTTTACTTTTTACTTTTGATATCCTTTCGAGCAAACAAAAAGGGCGAGGTGGAACACGTTGGATCGGTCTACCCGGGTGGATGACCCTCAACTTACCCTCTGGATCAAGATCTTGCCGATTCGAACCGATCGACAACATTCCCTCAAGCCAGCCTCCATGCTCTCACCGGCCCTCATGATCGACACGCCGCAGATCTTGCCCAAGAATCTGACGCCTCTATACTGAGAGCCGATGGGTGTCTCGACATCTGGAGAAGGAGGGAGGTCATGGTCTCAGGCGAGCTGGACAGATTGGGGGCCAAGGCGATCGGAGGATGGGAATCGCAGCGTACTATGAGGCTCGACGGGTAGATGGTTCAAGCCTGTGGCGGCAATGGCCCAGCCAGCCAGAACAGCGACGGTCGAGGTTGTCAGTCAGGAGGCGCGACCCAGATCCGGAAGACACGGGCGAGCCTACGGACCTTCCTCGACGAGCAAGCGGATAATCCGGTCGGCGGTAAAGATAAACTCCGATCGAGGTGTCTGGTCCAGGGGGAGTACAGTACATACAGTACGTAAGCGGTGATGACCGAGCATGAAATTCAACAGTCGTCAGTTCAGCTGATCCGGAGATCCGAACTCGGTGAAGAGCCCTTGCGGAGCGTGATCCGATCGGGTCTGACCAGTTTATCACGTAGGATGGTCATCAGGCCATCGAGTTGAGTGGTTTGGGTGAGTGTCAACGAATTCGATGGTAGCTGGGCGCAGTGTGGTAACTTGCGAGTATTCGTCTCTCGAGCGTTGTGAGAATGAGACCTGACGAACGTATGATCACCACTCGTACCGTCGACTGGGGCCATGATCCTCGTTGGATAGATCGATCGTCGTCTTCTTCTCTACTCGGTCCACACGCCACCCACTCAAAAGATTGTCTTGTAAATGATGATGGGATGGGGATCGATGGATCTAAGAATATAAACTGGCCAAGACGTGAGTATCTAATCTATCTTAAGATCTATATATTATATCATGATTCGTGTAAGGGTGAAAGAATCTAGATCGGGCATTTCCTCAGGGGTGTATATGTCGATATGTATTGGATAAGTTACCGAAGAGAATTAGGGTTCACCCGACTCACAAAAACTAAAGGATACCTATTTACCGGAGATACGGATCAGCTAGGGCTGAAACCCGATTCGTCGGGTTCGGGACATACCCGATACTCGACCCTGTCGGACCGCCGAGTATCGCGCTTGCCTCTGGCCATCGGGTATGGGTCGGGAGTTGTTCTTGGACGTTTTTGAAGTCGGCTATTGGGTATTTTTATAGCCACACACGCAATAGTGCAGGAAGGATCAAAGTATGTAGATATTGTTAAATTACTGTAGGTATTTTGTGTATTACAATTCATCACGTGTTAGAGTGTTAGAAAGAACAGTGCTTGTATGTAGTTATTTGAGTATTACAATTGATTGTGATTTGTAAGACAAAAACCAGAATGATAAAAATAAAAAATTACAACACCAACTTTTGAAATGTCCAATACCACTCTTTCAAGCACAACAAATACTCAATTGATTTGGGTTCAAGGGACGCACGTTGAGGCCCAACAATTGATTTGGATTTGGAAAAGATGCGTTCAGAAGGGGCACTTGTGGCAGGAATCACTAGGTAGTGCCTAGCCATCTTGGATAGAGTGGGGTAGATTGACACTTGGGAGCTCCAATAAAGAAGGACATTGGATTCTTTAGGTTCTTCAAGCTCAGATAAGTATTGGTGGATTTTGGAATCAATATCAACTTTTCCACAATTGGATTGGAATATTTTGCTTTCCAATCAACTATGAGACTTGCACTTTCAATTCATACTGGAACCTTTAGTTGAATTGGAACAAGGCTGGGTTGATTGAAACTTGAGGGCTTTGGTCCTAAATGTTGTTAGGACTGTTGGTGGACTGATGTTTGAATTTAGATGCTCAAGGATTGATTTGTGGTGATTAGTGAAGCAACACAGTTTGATCTGGGGGTCCAAAATCATGGCACAGGTTGAAGCCACCTTGGCCAAAGAATGACACAAGTACTTCTTCAACTTGGTGATCATGTCATTTGCAACCGGAATAAGTTGCTCAGAATTGTACTGTATTTTCACTTCACAAATATCACACACCAGAGCAATGAAGATGGCAAGGGCATAGCTGAGGGTAGGGTATGTGGCAGAGCAGAGTATTTTGGTTGCATCATGCAGTGGTTCAAGGAAGTTGATCATTTGTTTGGCTTTCTCCCATTCAAGTGAGTTGATCTTAAACTTTTTGTTATTGGATTGCTTGCAAAAGAGGTTGCATGTGTTCTTCAGATTGTGAGCGCGTTTCATCATCAGGTAAGTTGAATTCCAGCATGTCTTGACATTGAGAATCAGCATACATGCTGAGTTGGCGGGAATGTTGGATTGTTTGCAGAGTTTCCAACAGGTTTGAAACTGCTTGCAATGTTGAGGTGATGACCAAACCCAAGTAGGAAAGTCCATGGATGTGTTTCAGGATATTAGCAAGATTAAAATTTGCACCATTGGGCTGGCTGACAAGATTGGAAATTGACAGTGGATTGGGATCTAAGTCACTGTTGCTGTTTGGTTCCAAATTGTATCCCAAGCCAAATGTCTTGAGGCCTTCCTTTGCTGCAATGCTGATGGTATGGGCCATACAGCCCAAGAGATCCATCTTGTGGTGGAATTGTTGATTGGTGAGCTCCCCAATTTGCTTGGCCATGGTGAGGTTGTTTGATGCAATGTTGGCCATAATGATGGAGACTTTGTTGAGCAAACCAACTTTTCCAAGGGCACCACAAAAGACATCACCAAGGTTTGCTCCAGGATGTGATCCTAGAAAATAAAATTGTTGGATCAATTTCTAAAAAAAAAATGAAATGAACAAAATGAAAACTTACCAGATATTGTGGGCATTCCAATGGAAATCTAAATAAGTTTCCATTTGGAGTCAATAACATGGGCTGTTATACCCAAGAAAGCCATGCAGTTTGGGGATGTCCATGCATCAATGGTAAAAGCCACTGCTGTGATTTATTCAAAAAAACCTTGATATGGGCAAGGTGGGCAGTATAAAGATTGCAGACCTCATTTGATATGGCTTTTTGCTTTGGGAGCATTGAAGGGACAAGCGGATTGGTGAGAGTCAGGAGTTTGATGAATGAAGAGCGCTCCACAATCAAAAATGGGAGGTTGGCATCAGCAATGAAATAAGAAATGATTTTTTTTAATGATGTTGGGTTGAGTTCCATCTAAAACAAACAAAAAAAGGTCAGTTAACAATCATCAATCAAATCACAAAAGTAAGACTTACTGCCTTTTCAATGCTTGCCCCTTTAACAAAGCTGTCAATTATGCTTTGGTTGTTGGAGATTTTCTGGGGATTATGGATCTTGTGAATTTGCATCAGATGCTCCCTCCTCAATTTAGTGCTTTTGTATTTATCTTGAAGGAGGATTTTACCACAGGCATAACCACTTGAAAGAGGGACAATACCCATAACTTTGTTGTTGCTTCCTTTGTTGATCAAGTAGGACCATACCTAGCTTTTACCAGCGTTTGAAGATGGGTTAATTGCGGTTATGGTTTTGTGGCTTGTTGAGGTTTCAACATTTTTGGTTGAAATGAGGTGGGCTGCCTTGTGTTTTTTGGGGCCAGGAGGAGGTTGAGATGGTTGCAGTGCCTCATCACTGTTAGAGTCTGTATCAAGGCTGATAGGGTGCTTTTTGAGGCTACGCATGGTGTGAATGTTGGGGTGGGAGGGAATTGGGATTGATAATGGGGTTTGCAATAAATGGGGGTGGGGGGGCTATTTAAGGCAGCCTGGTGGTGAAATTGGGAAGGGAGAGCACGGTGAGATGAGTTGGCAGAAAACAAAGTGGATACTAACACCAACAATATGATTAAAACTTACATACCAATGATGTGAATCAATCTTACCCCAAGGATATTGGAATATGCACGGAAACCCATTAATGGTATCTGTCATACAAAAGGAGAAGATGGAGATAAAATAAGGATATAACTTTAAGTCAGTGAGAGGGCATTGGGTTGGTTGACAAAGATATTATTAATGTGGATTTTACAAGAATAGCACCAATGATATGATTCAAACTTACTGCAAGGATATTTATTGGACTACGCAACGGCATGGAAACCTGGTAAATAAATATATCTGTCATACAAACGGAGCAGACAGAGATAAAACAGGGATATAGGTCAGTGAAAGGGAACGGTGTTGATTGAGTCAAGAGTGGCAGCATGAGGATGATAAAAACATACCTGGGAATGCCAATCCTCATTCAAATTAGCCTTAGGGCTTTTGGTGGGGAGTAGGGTGGGGCAGAAGGAAATCAGAATGTATGATAAGGTAATTTGAGTCAATGTTGGGGAGGTAAGGGGGGATATTGGAGGTCATTCAAAGCTTTGGAGGGTATAAGGGGGAATTTTTGCAAATGTGAAGTATACTTGATATTGGGCCCTGGGTATTTACCCAATTTGTTGGGTATTTTGTTGGGCCTTCCAAAATGTGTACCCAACATTCAGGTATACCCGTGGGTTGTATCTTGGAATGAATTTTTGGGTTGGGTATGCCTTGGGGTCCAGACCCAGATCAGCTCTACATCAACCAAAGCAGTTTATCATCAATATACTGAGACCAGTAAAACGCCAAAAAATACTCACTGGTAACTTCATTGGAAAATCCCCAACAAACTGGGTTGCAATACAAATTCAGAATGATGTATTGTAACAGCACTTAAGCTTGGAAAAGCCAATTTTTTTTCCTGGGCTTAAATTGGTTTATGCCCAGGTTTTTCTTTTAGATTTTGCCCTTTTTTCAATCTACCCCAGAATTTTTTTTTCATCCCCCAATTGGACCAACTTTCCCACAATCCCATTGTTGGTCCTTTCTTCGCTCCCATTGATCCATGGCATCTTTGGTTCTTGGCCCAACTTTCCCACACACCATCCCATTGTTGGTCCTTTTTTGGAAACCAACCATCCATCCATCCCATTGTTTGTCTTTTTTTTCCACCCATCCATCCATCCCATTGTTTATCTTTTTTTGCAACCATCCATCCATCCATCCTATTGTTGGTCTTATTTTGGAGCCCATTGATTCATCCCATTGTTGGTATTTTTTGGCACTCATCCATCCTCCAACCAACTATTTTCGGATTTTTGGAACAATGGCTGATAACCGGAATCCCAATCATCAATCCTTTATTCAATCATACCTTGAATCTTCTTACCAATAACATCCAATCATTTCTTGTCCCAAAAACAATATTCTGGGCACATTGGTCCATACCAAAAAAGACATCTCCCAAGATAAGGTGATTGGTTGTGTTTGAAAAAAGAAAAAAAAAAGAAAAAACACTGATCCTGGAATCATATCCCCTCAAATGATTATCCCAAAAGCCCTTTGGAGAGTATTTATGAACAGAGTGGTCAGTCAAATGTTGAACAGGTGAGTTTTGTCCAATTCATGTCCCCACAAAATGTACCCAAAAATAATCTCATGCTTTGTTTCTCTCCATTTATCATGTCATGATCCAGGATTCCACTTTTGACTGCCAGATAAGCTTCATGTTATATTGTTCTGAAAAGAACCAAAGAAAAAAAAAGAATATCTGGAAGCCAGTCCAACTGACAAAGGGATGTCAAATCATGGTTCATGTAAACCCCAACACAGTCAATTTTTAAATATTTAAAGAGCTGGTTACAGCAGCTTGTAATTCAGAATATTCCAACATCTCCTCATTGATTTCCAAGGCAGGAACTGCAGGCATCCCTCCAATCACTTGGCTCATTCATCTTCCCAATTGTTGGCCCTGAATGAAATCCAATTTTCATTCACTGAGTTCTGTGGAAGATTACTAAGATTACTCTCAATGGGTATCAAAAATCACCAGCCTAAATGCGCCTACTTCTGGTGTCACACTTTTCCAAACTAACCCAAAGTTCAATAATGAAAAAGCCCATAACAAGGATTTGATTGCTAGGACCAACATGTGTGTGCTGTCTTGTGAATCCTACATCAAAAAAAAGAGAAACCACCTTGACTCACATTTCAGATTCAGATCCCAGCTCCAAAGTAGAATCTAACATTGATGAAAATGAAATCCAGATGACTAAGATTTACAAGAAGTATATGATCAATCACAAGTATGACCACATCCATCCAAAATTCCTCCATCCTACTGACCCAGAAAAGTATATACTTCTGACCACTGGCAATGTTCATATTTGGGCTGATGCACTGGTTAGTTTTTCCTTATCTGATTTCCCAGGATTTGAATTATTCAATGCTGAATTTGTATTAATCACCAATTTTTTTGGCCAAGGTTGGACAAAAGACAGGTTTTTCTTTTGTTTCACCACCAAGAAAGCTCAAATATATAACTTTGAAAAAAAGGAAATTGCCAAGTGACCCTCTGATCAACACTAACAGTATTGATTTGGTTATAAAGCAATTGTTCAGTAACCACAACCAACACCCCAATAGTGTTTCTACTTGTTCCCCTTCTTTTTCTCCAAGTTTTATTAAAGGTGATTAAATTTGAAATTATGTGCAGTGGATAGGAATCCAAGGAAATTCTGAAGAAATCATCCAATGCCTAGAATCACATGACACAGACTCTTAAAAACTCTTTAAATTACAACATCTCTCTAATAGTGATCTCAAATCCATTGTTTTAACTATAGGTGTAATTGCACACCTTTGTGATAATGTGCATCAATATGAGAAACATTTTCAAGATGGAAATCCTTAATATCATTTGATGCTTATTTACCTCTCTTCCTTCATTTTTTCTGACCTTTTTTTATGTACTTAGAAGTTTTCAATAGAAAAAAATGTGAAATTTATCCCCAATGATGCTGTTTGACTCTGTGAACAAACCAAAGCTTATGAGCCCAAAAAACTTGACTCATCATTGGATGATGTCCTTGCATCATGGCTTTTGATGTTTATCAATTGACCAATTAACAATTCTTTTTTTCTCAGGTGGCACAATGGTGACCAATCTTTTGATTTTTGTGGTAATCAAACTTCAAAAAAAAAAAAATATAAGAACTGAAAACAAACTTGAGTAAAAAAATAAAAAATAAACACTAAAAACTAAAATCATTCATCTCCAAATGATGTTTTAGGATGATTGGGACAAGCTTAGCAAGCATGTATATAAAGCTGCTCACAAAGTTCAGCGGTTAAAAATTTATTATCTACCTTATGAATTGAAGAAATCTCATCATGCAATGTTACAAGGACCTGAATTCTGTGTAAATTTGATTTGATGAAAGAAAAAAATAGCTCAATTGGATTCAATTCCAGGCAATAGGGAGTTAGATAGATAAATTTTATGCCTGCATCATCACACAGCTTGTTAATCTTACCACATTTGTGAACCTTAGCATTATTGCACACAAGAATGCTGTTGATTGCTGGATAGAAATTCATCCTGGGGAGCTACAATGCATAAGAACAAATATAAATGTTGGTGATTCATCCTGGGGAGTTGCAATGCATACAAACAAGAATAATATGAGTAACTTACCAGATGCCATTTTAGGAAATGCTCAAATTCCTTACAATTCACAATATTTTACAACACCCTCATTGCAATCAAACCATACCAAGAGATTGCAGGTATCAAGCTATATTTAATGGGTTTGTTGTGATTCCTTTATTTGTAAGCTGGATGAACCTTTAGTGACCAAGCATATGTGGTTAGCAGGTCCTAACTACTGATGGCACTTCTGTCTATTTTGAGTGGAAAAAACAAATTTTTGAGTGGGAGAAATAGACAGGACATTTGAGATCAAATCAAACGCACCAGTGAACACCAGAAACTATGCAGGAATGGATGAAATTTTGGCTATGAATTCATACTTGGCCACCAAATTATTCCAAATGTTGATTCTGCTTGCTTTCTTCAAGTTCATTACAATTTGCTTTTGAATTATATTATGAATTTTTTAAGTAAAAAAAAAGACCCAGTGCCATCATATACCTTTTCTCTAATCTAATCAAGGAATAATCCTGGTTCACTTTTTACTAAAGAGTACATGAACATTTTTTCTTTATGGGTGAGTTCTTAAGGTGTTCCAATTTTGGAATGTTCTTCTGGATCCCAGGTTACTTTGCAAGTCATGTCATAGAGCCCAATTCAACAGTTGAAGGATTGGAAGGAAATTTTCTCACCCAGCAGTTTGGATGAAGTTGAATGAATAGTTTCAAACTGCCATCCGGACAGCCAATATCTTGGTGCCTGGACTGTAATGTTGGAATACCATGAATGAATAAATTGTATTTTTTTCTTCCTTCCACCCTATTAACATTCAAAAATTTCAATGAATTAGAAGAAAGAAGGATAGAATAAGTTTTAAGATAACTCACAGAATGATCAGTCCGAAAATTCAACAATATATTTTTTGGAAAATGGATGGGTGCCAATAAAAGACAAAAAATAGGATGGATGGATGGTTAGTTCCTGAAAAAGCACCGCAAATGAGAACTGATGATGGTATTTTGGGAACATTGGTTGGGAAAATGGGATGGATGGATGGGTTCCAAAAAAAAAAAAGACCAACATTGGGGTTGTGGGAAACTTGGTCTAATTGGGGGATGAAAAAAAAAATTCTGGGGCAGATTGAAAAAAAAATTGGGCAAAATCTAAAAAAAAAACCTGGGAGTAAACCAATTTAAAGCAGGAAAAAAAAATTGGCTTTTCCAAGATCAAGTGCAATTACAATATTGAGATATAGCGCTTGTTTCCATTATTTGATCCAACCCCATGGGGTCAGTTTGCTATATAACCCTGATAGTATAATTAACAAAATCTAAATATTGTGTTTGTAAGAGAATCCACAATTGTTTTGGGTAACTTTTCAATAGCTAAGCCCTTGTTAGCCAAAAAAAAAACTACTTAGAAAGGCCCTTTACAGAGCCCACCCTCCAATTGCGCTCTGACAAGCGTCTTGCTACCTACCTAAAGAGCTGGGTCATCCAGCTGCGCATCATCCCTCCACAAAATCAAATCCAACATCCAACAATCAAAAGATTAAAATTCAATCAAAATACACAAACCCCCTGGAAATAAAGCACCAACATCATGATTAGCCCAACCCTCCAAAAGTACTTCCCCATCCACATCCAACCATCATTTGGTCATCAAAAACAGATGCTTGGAGTTAGGATCAAGCTCCACCAAGCCAACATGAGAGCCAAAACCAAACAACAACAAGCCAGAATTGAGCATCAAAGGGTGAAAGGCCATTTGAACCTAATAGGGCATATCAGAGTTGGAAAACCCGCCATTTTTTTACCAAACCCACCATTTTTAATGGCGGGTTTCTGAAATACACATACCCCCTAACTGGTGTATTTCAAAATGGCAGTTTTCATGAAAATGGCGGATTTCAAACATCAAACCCGCCATCAAACCCACCATTTATGCATCATCATCCATCCACCATCCATCACATCTAAAACACCCATCCACACCAGCAAATCCATACCGGTCCCATCTCCATCACATCACACACATCTCATCTCCATTGCTTCACATCTCCATCACTTCACATATCTATTGCTTCACATCTCTATTGCTTCACATCTCTATTGCTTCACATATATATTGCTTCACATCTCCATCTTCACACAAATACCACCATCATCTCATCACCCCAAATCAAATCAACATCTTTCTTGAAATGTCCCATCAAACTTCTTGGCAGCAAGTTGAAAATGAAAAAAAGCTGGCTGAACTTTTGTTAGTATTTGACTGCCATTCAGACTCCAATTCAGACTCCAATTTGGAATCAACTTGGTTGGCTTTGAATTCTCTATTAAAAAAGCAATACATGGTTCCAAGAAGAAAAAATCTCCACAACCCTATGTATGAAAGGCAAAAGCTTCATCTCCTCCCCAACCTAAGCTTCCAGCAACTTTTCCAAACTCTATTGCCTTCATTCATAAAACTTTTGGAGATGATTGAAGACCACCACATCTTCCAGAAAAATTCTTGGAATGCTCAATGCAATCCAGCTATCCAACTGGCTGGTGCTCTTTGTAGATTGGGATCAAATGGAAATGGAGCAGCAATTCATTGATTAGAAAATATATTCTCAGTTGGATATGGAACCATTGACTAATACACCAAAAGAATCATGGTTGCTATCCTATCTTCCCATTGCTCAGTCATTTCTTGGCTAACAAAAGAAGAACTCAAGGAGATATCTCAAGTATTGGAAACAAAAGGCTTTCCTGGTTGCATTGGTTTTGTTGATGGAACCACCATCCACTTGAGTCAAAAACCCAAGCTAGATGGCAACCACCATTTTGATTTGAAAAAAAGGCAATTGATTCATATCTTTTCCAATTGCTTTGATAACACCATTGGTCAAACACTGACCAAATATGTTTTGGCTGTTTGTTTAGATACTCTGTGGCACTAAAACTTGTTTTCAATAACAACAAGAAGTTCATATCCCTCCATGCTGGCCTTCCAGGTTCTTTTCATGATTCATACGTGTTCAAGTGGATGCGGATTGCCCAACAACCAGAGAACTACTTTGAACATGGTCAATACCTTCTGGCCAATTCAGCTTATGCTAGTGGGAAATATGTGGTTCCAGTATACCGGAATGTTTTGTCCAAAAATCAAGGAAATACCAATTTCAACTATCATCTTGCCCAATCACAAGTTTGGATTGAGCATGCCATAGGAGTCCTGAAAGGAAGATGGGCCAGCTTAAGGGAAATGCAAAACCAGCTTCAAAACCCCAAAGACATGAAGTTCCTCATCAAATGGATCATCACTTGTGTAATCCTTCACAATCTTTTGGCCAACATCAAAGATGAATGGGACAAAATATTTGAAGATGATATTCCTGATCCACCTCAAGTCATCCCTGTCTCATATTTTCCATCATGTTATTCTGTGAGTGAGTGGATTCTTCCTCTCACCCTTGCTTGCTTTGATGAGTAATGTTTGATTTTTAAATAGGTGAAAAATAAATTCACAGTAAGTTTTTTGTTTTTGGTTGTTCACCCAAGTTTTCAGTTGGTTTTTTTTTTTTTTTTTCTTCTTAGTGGACCTAGAAAAAATCAAAAAACACCTCCACCTCATAACCCACCACTTGCCAGCCCACCCACCTCTCCTCCACCTCATTCCATCAAACCACCGGTCCCTCAAAATCACCCCTCCTCCTCATCCACCACCTCAGCCTCACCCACCACCTCCACCTCACCACTTCTCCTCACCCACCACCTCCACCTCACCCACCACCCCCACCTCACCCACCACCTCCCCTCCTCCTTTGGTTGGAATCCCCGGTAAGCTCCCCCCCCTCCTCCTCATCCTCCCCATAATCTGAGTCTGATCCTTTGATCCATCCACCTTCAAGACCCCCCCACCTCCTTGGTTGATCTCCCAGGTAAGCCCCCCCCATCCTCCTCATCCTGCTTTTCCATCCCTCCCACCCATCCTTGCTAACCTCAATTTTGCATCCATCCCTCTCCTCCCTCTTGCTTTCCCCCCCTCTCAATTGCTCCCCCTCCCTTGCCCCCCCTCACAATTAACCCTCCCCCCCCTCTTGCTTGCTCCCTCTCACTTGCCCGGCCCTGCCCCTTGCCTTGGTTTCCCCCCCTCCCTTTTGCTTGGTTGGCAGCCCCACCCTCCCCCCCTTCAGCCAAACAACTCTCAGGCCCCCCCTTCTTGCTTGCTTGGCAAACCCAGCCAGCCCGTTCCCCTCCTTTTGCCGACCAACGCCCAGGTCCCCCCCCTTCTTGCTTGCTTGGCCAACCCCGCCTGCCCCCTCCCATCCATCGGCCAACCAATGCCCAGCCCCCCCCTCCTTCAATTGCTTGGCCAACCCCGCCGGCCCCCTCCCCTCCTTCAGCCAACCAATGCCCAGGCCCCCCCTCCTTTGATTGCTCAGCCAACCCCGCCGGCCCCCTCCCCTCCCATGGCCAACCAACGCCCGCCCCCCCCTCCTGCTCTTGCTTGGCCAAACCGGCCGGCCCCTTGCTCGGCCAACACCCCGGCCCCCCAATCCCTTCTCTCTTGCTTGGCCAACCCCGCCAGCCCCCTCCCCTCCTTTGGCTGACCAATGCCCACCCAGGCCCCCCCATCCATTGGCCAACCAATGCCCAGGCCCCCTGCTCTTGCTTGGAAAACCCTGCCGGCCCCTCGCTTGGCCAACCGCCAACCAATTCCCTGGCCCCTTGCTTGGCCAACGGCTGACCATTCCCCCGGCCCCTTGCTTGGCCAACGGCCAACCAATGCCCCAGCCCCACCATCCCTTCTTGCTTGCTTGGCCAACCCCACCGGCCCCCTCCCCTCCTTTGGCTGACCAACACCCACCCAGGCCCCCCCCTCCTTCAATTGCTCAGCCCACCCCACCGGACCCCTTCTCTCCTTTGGCCAACCAACGCCCGGCCCCCCCTCCTTTGGTCGCTTGGCCCAACCCAAACCCAACCCAAAGGCCCGGCCCAATTCCCTTGCACCCTGGTAAGTTTTTTTTTTTTTTTTTTTTTTTTTTTTTTTTTTTTTTTTTTTTTTTTTTTTGGTGATCCCCTTTCTGGTGAACATGGTATCAAGTCCAGGTTTTGTTTCATTTTTTTTGATCCAATCTTGTTTCACTGATGATGTCCGTTTGACTGACTGTTTTTTTTTTCAATCCCTCAACTGCTATTGGTGGATGTCCTATTCTTCTCCCACCCGCCTCAAAATGTTACACAAAAAATTGAATCCCATCTTGTTCCCCACCCCAATAAGAGTATATGGATTGGAGGGATCAAGATGGAAGGAGATGGATTGAACAACATAATGAAAGGTGGGAAGAATAGGGCCGTCACCAAAAGAGGGTTCAAATGAGAGATTCCAAAATATCTTTGGAGGTTTCTGAGGAAGGCATTAATGAAAAGGTGGTCTGGTCTGGTTGGAAACTGCGTCCTTGAGATCTGTACCCTTCAATTGTTGCTGAAAAGAAAAGAATAGTTGCCAACCCACACAGGAAGAGTTTGAGCAATCAAAAAAAAAACAATCAAACAATTCCATTTCTTCCACTGTGGAAAAGTAATTGTCCTCAATGAATCTGATCACCAAGCTCTGGTTGTAATAATGAAATTTGTGCTCTTGGATAAACTCTCAGAAAAATATAAAAAGGAAATCAAATTTTTCACCACTTTCATTCATGTTTCAAAAAAATTTGTCAACCCAGTTGGTCCTTCAAGATCTTGGGGTGGAAAAATGTGGGAAGTTGGATGGAAAAAATTGATGCACCCTTCAGAGTTATTTGGACGTTATGTGAAGAAACAATCCATTAAATCTTCTCCTCAAGAGTATGCTTTCCTCAACCTTAAGGCGGAAAAACTATCCTGAATTATTGGAAAAATGTTTTGCAATTTGGCCAAACTTTCCTTTGAATCAAACCGTGATACCATGAAGGACAGAAACATCCCCTCTTTCTCTTTTTTGGAATTTGGTTCCAAGCCTACACCTTTTGCTTGCTCCCCACACATCACCTTCACCTTGGATTCTTTTTACAACTCTCCTAATATTGACAAAGGCAACATCTCTGGCTACTCCTTTTTACTCATGGTTCCAACAAAGAAATCAAATGGTCAACTTATTGAAAATACGGACAAATATCAAGTATTGGATGGCCAATTTGTTTTTCCTGACCTTGGCTTTGGAATTGATTTCAAACAAAAAGGTATAGTCAAAATGGTTTGGGCAGCTAATAAGTATAAGCACTGTACCTTTCCTGCTGTGGACACAGCAACCCATACCAGAATGGCCATGTCACTTCAAATTAATAAAACAACTAGAAACACTTTTAGGGACTTGAAAAATGGCCAAATTTACTCTAGAAAAAAATATAAATAAATAAAAAAAAAATCTGTGTGTTGGTGGGGTTAAGAATACTCTCAAACGTTGTAATCAAAAATATTTTTTTTTGTTTTTCTTTCACCCATGTAAATATATTTACAAGTGCAGCATTTGAGTTATCTGCTGTATTTCATCTACTGTTCTACTGCTACCAATGCAAGCCAAGGCCACTGATACCTTATCCTTTTTTTTGGTTGCAAGTGATTCCCTTTCCTTTTCCAGTCGTGCTTGCTGTTGATCCTTCTCCTTTTCCTCTTTTTGAAATGGTAGCTCAGCCTGTTTCAACTTCAAATCAGCATCCCATTTTTGTTGATGAGAAACAATCTTGGCTTTCTGCTTTTTAACATCCATTGCCAGTTGACAATCCCACTTTTGTTTTTCAAACTCAAATTTTTTGGATTCAATTTGTGATTTGACTGTTTTCTGCAGGGGAAAAGCAATGCGCATGATTTTGAAAGCAAGGTCAACAAATGGAATTACATGAATCTTGCTTCTCCATGATTTCTTCAAAGCCTGAAAAACCAGAAGTGTTTCTCCTCTTTTGATGACTTTTGGGGTTTATATTGATGGAATTGGAGGCCTTTTGCTTACCCTTGGCAGAGGTGGTTTGAGTCTGAAAGTCATCACTATTGTTCAAAGGCAATGTGGGAGGCCCCATTGGCTTGAGGTTTTGGCCATTCTGGAATGGATGAGCCTATTTTTTTACAATCTAAATCAGTCAGGATTAACCAGACAGAAGAAAAAAGAGCTTTGTTCCTTACTTGAAACAATGTTGAGGGTAATGGAGACTGAGGAGTATCTTGCTCCGCATCAGCAAGGTTGATGAGATCTGCTAACCCAGGAAGAGAGCAATCCAAAGAAGGAGGGGAGGGGTCCAACATATGATTTGACTCCTCAATCAATGTGGAAGTAGACGTGATTGGAGCTAATTGTGTTTGAATCTCCTCCTTGGCATTGGATGGGGGCCACTCATAGGTTTCTTTGGGATCACCATTGCTAGGCTGAGCATCCCCAGCCAAGTCCTCAGCTTCAACTGAATTGGATTGTTGGGAATCGAAAGAAGCTAGGGGGGTGATGTTGGCCTTCTTGCCAAAGATTTTATCCATTTGAATATAAACATGACAAATGGATTCCAACTTATCAACCACCAAGTTGATTCCCTTGGCTTTTTCAGAGTTGGTGATACCAAAGCCAGTGGAGATTGACATGGAGTGGGCCTTTTTTTACTTGGCTCAATAATTCTTGAATTGCTCCCTCATCTTTTTGAATGAAAGATCCAGCCTACCTTTTGTTTTGTTCTTGAGTTCATTGGCCATCAGGAGATAACCATTGACCTTAGAGGATGGAGGTTTGCCAACACGTGTTTCATTGTCCAATCCAAAACAGGCATCATAGTTGGAGGGAATTTTGAGCCATTTGACCAGGATGATGTGATCAGCTCTCTTGAGCTAAATTGAGCCCTTGGAAGCTGATGGGGGAGGATTTTTTGAGCCCTTGGAAGCTGATGGGGGAGGACTTTTTGAGCCCTTGGAAGCTGATGGGGGAGGATTGTTTGTTGTGGAGCTCCTTGGTGATGTTCACTTTGGTTTGTTGAAGTTTTGTGTGGACTTGTGGGGGGAGGTTTGCTGAGGGGCCATTTGGAAAGAGGAAGGGCAATAAGGTGATGAGAGGGATAAAGTGACAAGAAAGATAAAGTGATGAGAGATATGAAGTGATGAGAGAAATAAAGTGACAAGAGCAATAAAAAAATGATTGGATTCTTTGGATGAGGTTGGAGGTAAAAGTTCTAGTTTGAGGTAGAGTGATGAGAGTGATAAAGCAATGAGAACAATGAAGCAATGAGAGAGATAAAGTGGTGAGTGATCAAGTGATAAGTGTGATAAATTGATGAGAGTGATGATGAGAGTGATAAAGTGATGAGAGTGGTGAATCTTTTTATGATGAGGCTGGAGGTAAAAAAATTTCAAATGAGGTTGGAGGTAGAAGCAGGTGGGAAGCCAGGGGTGAATGATGTGGACAGGTGGTGGAATCCTTTAAATACTTTATTTGAAAAAACCAACTTATTTCAAGGTAACTCTGACACGTCTGATGTGAAATAAGTGTTTTTTTTTTCATTTTTAATGGCGGGTTTGAAATGGCAGATTTGGTTTGAAACCCGCCATGAAAAAAGGGCAGTTTTGCTTAACTCTGATACACCCTAATGAAATATTGTTTTGAAAAAAATGCAAGATACACCAAATACATTTTTGAAAGGATATTTGGGATGAGAAAGTCACTATTTGAGCACTTGATGAATGAATTGGGAGCCCATAGAAACTACTGGATTCAAAGAATAGTATGATTTTTTTCTTTTTTTTGTTTCTTTTATTCTTATATATTTTTGGGATTTCTTTTGCATTGAGAAAAATACTGATATAAAATCCTTTTTGTATTTATCTTTTTGGATTCTTCTTTTTCATGTGAGATTGCTGTGACAAAGTTGGCCTTTCCCCTCATCAAAAACTAACTAGTACCATTTTCCAACTAGCATATGGTATTCCAGCTGATGCAACCAATGAACATGTGAAAATAGGAGAGATTAAAGCTCTTGAAAACCTGAAGATATTTTTTAACGATGTTGTAGATATCTATGAAAAAGAATACCTCCATGCTCCAACAGATGATAAAGTCAAAGTGATTATGAAATAATATGAGGATCATGGTTTTCCTGGCTGTTGTGGAATTATTGATGGTGTTGGATTTCTGAGAAGAAAGTTAAAAGAAGTAAGAACAGGGAGGGCTGTAACAAAATCATCATCAGTATAAGAGCATGAGAAAGAAAAGCAAGAGAGCGGATAAGATGAAAGAAAACAAAATCAGGCAAAAGAGCAGACACAGGACGGTAGACAAGACTGATGATTGAGGTGTTGATTTGAGCAGAAGAAGAGACAGCCGTAGGATGAGAAGAAAGATGAATTTGAGTTGAGAAGAATTCCTAAGGTCAGATCTCAGAGGTTGGGGTGAGATGGAATTCAATGATAGTCTTACCAGTCGGTACTTGCAGAATGAGAGATTGAGGACTTGAGTTTGGGAAGATTGATTTGAGAGATTGAAGCCAAAGATGAGATAAATAAAGGAAGAAAAATACAAGAAAAGAACAAAAGAAAATAGAGAAGAGAATTGAGGTTCAAAGTTGTTGTGTTGATGATTGAGAGTTGTGTTGTTGAGCATTATGATTTTGAGTTCACTTTGATTTTGTGTTGATTCAATGATGAAGATATCAGACTTGGGACACTTGGAGAAGGTAAAGAAGAAATGAAAGAAATTGCAGTGAAATGAGGCTGAGGACTTGTGACAGTGGAAGAGTCCCCAGCTGTAGGAGTGAATTATTTGAAACCCCCAGTGACTGGTAAGAATGGAGCCGGAGAATCAAAAGAAGGATTTATTAACTGAAGGGGGCATGTGAGAGCAGGAAGAGGAAGAGCTTTAGTGAGTCCATTGGCCTTCATGTCAGTTGAAGGAATGAGGTTAATTACAAGATTGCCAAGGTTGAGTTCCTCCTGTAGCACTTTGGCTTTTATATCTATGTGACAAGTTTTGGAGTTACACCCAAACTTTTCGAGTTTTTCATTGAGGCCTTTGCTGTAAATAAAGTGGCAACTTGGTTTGACATCTTTTTTCCAGATCTCTGCTACTAGACCTCTCATCCATATGGCTTCTAAGAAGGAATCAATAAGAGGGTTGAGTTCAGCTTCTGTAGTAGAGTGTGTGACATTACGCTGAAAGTAACTGCTCCATGAAATAAGGGAGTTGAAAAGAAGGGAAAGATGGCCTTATTGAGAGCTCCTGGTTTCCAAATTGTCACTCCAAGTTGCATTTCTGTAACATTCAATTTGAGCATTTCAATTGTTAACTTGCAGGGTGAGTTTTAAATCTTTAGTTGCATTGAGATACTTCAAGCATCTTTTTACTTCCCTCCAGTGACAAATGCCTGGATTTTTTGCAGAATCTAGCAAAGCTCAAAACAGAAAAGCTAAGGTTGGGTCAAGTGAGGCACGCTATGTAGTTTATGAGAAAGACAGCTGATTGATAATTGATATTGAGAAACTTGAATTCCTCATGATCTTTTTCAGAAGGTGGCGTTAGATTAAAGTTAGCGGTGAGAGGAAAAGGGGATGGTTTGCAGTCTGTCATCTTCAGCTCTTTCAATCTGTGTTCAATGTATTTGGGTTGAGAAAGCAGTATTTTATAGCCAATACGTTTGTATTTCATGCCCAAAATTGTGTTGGACTTGTGATTACTAGACTTAGGGAATTGCTTAAGAAATTTTTCTTGAAAGTTGTTACCAAGGCTGAAAAGAATAAGGTTGTCCATGCAAAAGAAGAGAACCAAGTCGGAGTCTGAGTGGATGTACAAGAAAGGATTGAAGATAGATTTGTGAAAGCCTTGTTTGGGGATCCAAGAAGTGAGAGTGCGGAACCAGTTTGCAGGTGCTTGCTTCAGACCATAAAGAGATTTTTGTAAGATAAGGAATTTGGATTTTATTTTTGAGCCCTGTGGTCTTTTAATGATAACTTTGTACAACAGGGGTGCATGAATAAAGGCACTATTCACATTGAACTGAGTAATAGGAAGAGAGTGAAAAAGGCCAAACAAAAAAGAAATGCGTAAAGAGGCTGCCTTTCCGGTGGGAGAAAAGGTTTTTTGATAATCCAGACCATAAATTTGGTCAAACCCTTGAAAACACAGTCCACTTTTGTAGATGAGCAGATCTCTGTGGCAGTTGTCCTTGAGGGGATAAACCCAAGTAGTGTTGAGCATATTATTGGGTTCAGGACCATCATAATCTTCCCACACTTTGAATGACTCAATCCCATTGATTTCAGAGTCCATGGAGTCTTCCCACTTAAGAGAGTTGGAACATTTTTTTTCTTGTTTATAATTTTTGGGCACGTAGTAATGATGATACTTTTATTGTTGGGGTGGATTGAGAGTTCATTGGTATTGGAGGGAGTTGTTTGGTGTGAGTTGTTGGGTAAGTTCATCCAAGGAGTCAAACTCAGAGTCTGATGAATGGACATCTTGTGATTCAGAAGAAAGTGATAATGAGGAAGAGTGTCTTTTGGACAATTGTTCACCATTGGTCGCATCAGTTGGAAATTTTGAGGGAGACTGTCTTGAAAGAATTGCAGGAAGATCATCATCAAATTTCATTTGCAAAGACTCTTCATTAGAAGTGGAATTTGGAAGATGGAGTTTCTGAGAAGGATATTTATTTTTGAGAATTTTAACGTGTTTGGAGGAGATAATGGCACTGTCAGTCTTCAAAATTTGATAATACAAGAAATTGGGGTTGTAACCCACAAGGGTACCAGGAAGCCCTTGATCCTTGAACTTCTCTCCACAAGTGATCTTGTTATCAAGCTATACAACTTTGGACCCTATAGGATAAAAATAACCAATAGGAAGAGCTTTGTTGGTGAAGATTTGATAGGGAGAGGGAGAGTTAGGAGATTTAGGGATTTTATTTAAGGCAAGAAAGGCTGACTTGGCAACTTCCGCCCAAAGATTGAGTGAAAGTTTGGACCTTCAAATAATGACCCTTATGGATTAAGTAAGAGTCCTGTTGGCTCTTTCAATTTTCCCATTGTGCTTGTGGTGATAGGTTTCTGAAATGAGATTTTGAAAAGAGTTAGTTATTAAGAAATTTTTGCATTTGGAAGAGGTGAATTTTCCACCACAATTGGTACAGATGGTAGCAGGGAATCTGCTTTGTTTTTGCTTCTCAAAATTCAGGATGGTTATGAGTTGCTGGCAAGCATCAGATTTGTACTGATGAGGTATAGCAGAGATGTACCCAGAGTAGTTGTCAATGATGGACATGATTTATTTCATATTGTTTCTAGAAGAGGGAGAGATTGGAAAAATCAAATCTATGTGGAGTTTCTCAAAAGGCTTTGACAAGGTTTTGGGGTGTTCTTGAAGGGAGTTTTGGAAATTTTGGAGAACACGCAGTTCTCACATCGAAATTCTGAGAGGGTTTTGGTTGAAAGGGAAGGAAGGAGATTTTTGAGGCAGTACACGCTTGCATTTCCAAAAGATTGATGTAGATGTTTTATGTGCTCAAGGTCTGGATGTTTCAGAGACAGATGACTAAATTTGTGATTTTTGCCAACGCAAGAAGGAGGATTGAGGATGAACAGATTGCCTTGGATGAAACCCAAGAACGCTAGTTGGGAATTGGCAAAGAGAAAGAACTAATTTTGGGAGGAGGAGAAAGAGCAGTGCTTTGTAGAGATCAGTTCACCAGGGATTATGAGATTCACCACAAGATTGGGAATCAATAGAAAATTGGTAAGAGTCACCACAGAGTTTTTCCAGGTGATTTTGACAACTCCTTTTTCTTTTATAGGAAGCTTTGCATCCTCTTTTCCAGTGTTGATGTAGTCATTGCCAGAGAATTTGTAAAGACTGCTGAAAAAGTTCAGAGAGTTAAACATGTGGCAAGAAGCACCTGAGTTAAGAATGATTTGATCTTGAGGGTTGATCTCTTTGATACAAGTAGTGAGTAGCGCCACGTAGTGAGCTACTTCTTTGGTTTTGGAGTTGGAATGAAGTTGGGCTCTCTAGTTTGATTGAGATTCCTTCCACCAATTGGGAGCAAGATGTTTGTAAAGATGCCAGAGTTTATCCTCTGAGTGATTGGGGATAAAGGATTATGGAATCCTTTCTTACACTGGGGCTCTCAAGGAACAGGTTTCTTGGTATTTTGAGAGGAGATAAGGGAATTATTTCTGAAATTGGCTTCCTTAGATTTGACCTTGGTCTCATTGTCCAATTGAGTAAGATGATTGAGAACAAGATCCATAGTAACAGCCTTGTCCAAATGCATGATTTGTTGAAAAAGAGTATGGAGAGATGGAGGGAATTTGAAAAGAATGATATAAGAGAGAATGTTGTCTGGAAGATCTCTTCCTACATCAACCATTTTCTTTAGGGAAATTTTGGCTTCTGTTATAAAAACGCTAATTGCATCAGGTTTGAATTGATGGTAAAGAAATTCTTTAAAGACTTGGGGTTGATTTTCTGTCTGGGAGGAGGCAAATTTTTCTTTGATGGTTTGCCAGAGAAGCTTTGCAGAGGAGATATTTGTGGGGTTTACAATGTTGTTATGAGTTACAGAGTTGATACGTGAGAGAAAAATTACTCAAGTTTCCATGTTGTCAATTGAGCTGAGATTTTTGGAATCATCCTCCAGAGCCCCTATGACTCCTTTAAGTTTGAGCAGCATTGTCATCTTGTCTTTCCAGATTGAGGAGTTTTATTCCAAGAGAATGGGAACAGCTTCAAGAGCTGCCTTAAGAATAATTTGACAAAAGCCATTGTTGCTAGATCCCTCCATTGGATTGACTAGATTAGTTGGGTAGGTCTTTGGCTTTTAACCGTGTTGGGTTTCTGAGAAGAAAGTTAAAAGAAGTAAGAACAAGGAGGGCTGTGCCAAAATCATCATCAGTATAAGAGTGTGAGAAAGAAAAGCAAGAGAGTCAATAAGATGAAAGAAACAAACATCAGGCAACAGAGCAGAGATAGGACAGTAGACAAGACTGCTGATTGAGGTGTTGATTTGAGAAGAAGAAGAGACAGCCATAGGATGAGAAGAAAGATTGCTTTGAGTTGAGAAGAATTCCTAAGGTCAGATCTCAGAGGTTGGGGTGAGATGGAATTCAATGATAGTCTTACCAGTCAGTACTTGCAGAATGAGAGATTGAGGACTTGAGTTTGGGCAGATTGATTTGAGAGAGTGAAGCCAAGGATGAGATAAATAAAGGAAGAAAAATACAAGAAAAGAACAAAAGAAAATAGAGAAGAGAGTTGAGGTTCAGAGTTTTTGTGTTGAGGATTGAGAGTTTTGGCTTTGAGCATTATGATTTTGAGTTTGCTTTGGTTCAATGAAGAAGAGATCAGACTTGGGACACTTGGAGAAGGTAAAGAATAAATGAAAGAAATTGCAGTGAAATGAGGCTGAGGACTTGTGACAGTGGAAGAGTCTGCAGCTGTAGGAGTGAATTATTTGAAAGATGGAATGCACTGGGCTTTGAAAAAATTTCCTCAAGCTTGGACTGGTCAATATCAAGGAAAAGAAGGTTTTCCCACCATGGTTTTGGAAGAATTAGCATCCCTCAACTTACGCATCTGGCATTGCTTTTTTGGTTCTCCTGGGACTCATAATGATATGAATTTAGTTCAAAATAGCCAAATCTTCAATAAATTTCTGGATGGTATGACTTAGGTTTTTCATTTGTTATTTTTGAGAATAACTGCATGTTTTCCTTTGAGGGTATTTACCAACTTTAATTTAATTATATTCTATTTTATTTTATAGGTTTAGCTTCCACTGTAAATTTTGAAGTGAACAACAAACAATATTCCTGTGGTTACTATTTAGAAGATGGAATATACCCCAGTTTGCCAGTTTTTTTCAAGTCATATAAATAAACTCAAGATGATGCAACAAAACATTTCAACACCCTCCAATAAGTTGCAAAGAAGGACATAGAACGTGCATTTGGACTTTTGCAGAGTAAGTTTTTGTCAGCTTGCTACTATTACAGCGAAATCTGGAAAAGTAAAAACATAAGAAAAATAATAAAAAACACATTAAGGAATGCAAAATATTAAAATATTATTTTGAATTTCAATTCTCCATCTCAATCAAGGTAGGGTAAATCCTTGAAATCTACCCTGAATCCTGAATCTTTATATTTTTAAATATTTAATGCAAAATTCCAAAGAAGCATTTCTACAATATTTTAGAAAATTCTACTATTTCATGTGATTCCTCATGTATAGGTTTCACATTAAAAATACAATCAGAATTGGTGAATTCTGTGTATTCTGGGAGTTACTTGTGAAAAGGGGATCTGTCACAATTCCTGCACGCAGCAGTGACAGCCAAAATTTGGGTGCACAGCTGAAGAACAGAACTTTTGCCCTGTAAAAGCAACCTGATAGGCAGGTACACAGTCCTGGACACCTGACTAGTATGCAGCCACAGGACAGAATGGCCTGACACCTTTTTGACGGCATGAGAGTTGATGTACCACCTAGATCTGTTGATACTATGATGGAGACATGCTACATATGCAATAAATGTCCCTGTGAGTAGAAAATAGTTAAAAAATAAATAAAATTATCCACAAATAACACTTTACATATTTTTACAAAATATAATAAGTAAACCCAGAAATGTCAAAAATAGATAGCAAAAGAATGAAAGATCTTACAACCTATCTTAAAGTGACAAATATGAGAACTTTAAGACATCAAAATATTCATGTCATATCAAGGAAAATGAATATGTAAAAAACTTACCTACTTTCCCAAAGTATATATTTTTAATTAATTATTTCAAGTAAATGAACAGAATTTTGAAAATAAGGACCAAAAGAATTTCCATGCTCTTGTTCCCATCTACCAATACATAATAAGGGCTGGTATTACATAAAATTAGCCTTAAAAAGGTCTACCATGACACATATTAAAAGTCTTTTAATATCCACTAACAATAAGTAATAAAAGAAAGGTCATGTGGATAAATAAAGTGTTTTTCAAATGCCAATCACTCAATTAACAGTAGAATAATTCTCTTCACCTGTAGAATTAGATGCTACCAATGATATAGCACCAAAAACACATAATTGGCCAATACTAGTTGCCCTGCTAGCCTTAGCACCTGTCCCCTTGGGCCCCTAAAGCCCTCAGAGGGACAGAAGGAGGACCCAAAAAAGATATAAATAAAGGACCTTTTTTGAGGTTATTGATACCCCAGACCCAGTTGTATATCCATCCAGACACTATGACAAAGTGATAAAATACTTATAAGAGATCAGTAAGTAATTTATGGCTTTTCTCTGATTAATATTATCTGTCCCAACCCTATTTTTATCAATTTATGCTGCTGAAAAACCTTTGACCCCAGATACAGGTTTCAATCCATCAGTAAACGTCTCTAACAGGTACCCAAAGGATTAAATGTTAAAATAAATAGGCACTTACCTGTGTGCCACATATAGATGTAATCAAAAGGGGATTCACATACAGGCTTTTAGTGCCCATTAGAAAACCACACGGAATACATGGGTCCATGTGGCTTCTCAAAGATTTGGGGGAACTGGCCTCAAAAAACATGAAATAAGTGATTTGGTACATGGGCCATCACAGGCCCATTGAGATGGATGGGCTACCCCAGCCATATGGGCTTGTATGGGCATCATTGGGTCCAAGGCTCATTTTGGACATACTTGGCCAGCTGGGCTGGCCTGCCAATGTTTTCATTTCCTGGTTTGGGGCTGGGATGGCCTGTTGGGGCCGTTGCCTGCGTTTCAGCCCATTTGGGGCTGCTTTTTTTAGCTCATGGCCCATTGAGGGACCAAAGGCCCGCGCAAGGCCATTGTAGGGGGGTAGAGGGACATCAAATGGAGTCTTCCCACCCCGGTTGAGGCTGTTGCAGGAGCTGGGACCATTGGTCCCAGCTCCCTCCCCTCCCCTTGCTTGACATTGCAAGGGAGGGGGATGGCTGGTGGAATACCACCAGCCACCAAGACCACCCAGGCTGGTTGCAGCAAGGCAACCAGTGGTGGGAGGGTATTTCATCACCCCCCCACCTGAGAAAGGGAACAACAGGGCACTCTCCTCGTCCCCCCCTTCCCCCATTACCAAGGGCTGGGGGGACCTGATCCCCCCCAGCCCACAAGACTATTGATACAGTCCAGGCAAGTTGCATCAAGGCACCCGGCGGTGGGGGGGATTTCATCACCCTCCCACCCATGTATGTGGGAGAGCAAAAAACAAGCGGGGCACTCTCCCCCCTGTTATTGAGGGGGAGGTGCCAAGGGCTGGAGGAACCTGATCCTGCTTCAGCCCACCATTTTCCAATGGTATGCCTGGGGAAAACCATGTCCAAGGCCACCAGCAGGGGATTTTACCACCCCTGCTGGTGACCTAGTTGGGAAAGAGGGAGGGGGGGAAAGCATGTCTGCAAGTTACACCCCCCCTTTGTGAGCTTGAGACTGGACCCAGATGAGTTCTGGGTCCCACCTGGCCCATATGTGGGGCCATGGGCTGGTTGCATGAGGAAACCAGTTGGTAAGTAAGGTCAGAGGGGTAACAGGGATAGTTGAAAGGGACAACCAGCCCAGGGATTGAACAGAAAAAGGGATGGTTCAGCCCCATGAGGGTGGAAACACAAAATTCAACCAGAACAGGCCAGTCAAAAGGGTTCAGGGTCCGATTCCATGCGGGCTGATGTAACCAAAACCAATTAGCAAGGCCTGTA
Source organism: Puccinia polysora (assembly GCA_025617555.3). Lineage (NCBI taxonomy): Eukaryota > Fungi > Basidiomycota > Pucciniomycetes > Pucciniales > Pucciniaceae > Puccinia > Puccinia polysora. The sequence continues at coordinate 684,957 of CM062642.1, read as the reverse complement.
GAGCCTTTAGAGCTCTTTTGGGTTGGAATTTTTGCCTTTTAAATTTGAATTTGTCCAATCAATTATCCAGCGTATTGCCCCATTGTGAGAGCACATTAGCCTTTGTAGACAAAAGGTGTCCAGCATTTATTTTGCTTTAATTACTTGTCCTCCTGCCATCAAGCTGATTTCTGGCCATAATTTTCAGATTAACTACCATACCAGTAAGTTTATTGTCTTTTTTCTGTTGTGGCTGATTTTTCACAAAGCCCTGCCAATCCAACCTATATTTTATATAGATATTATCTCTGGGCAATAACTCCTTCAAGAATATCAATTAAAGGTTCCAGAGTAACCAGTCCTATGGATTAAAAAGTGAATTACCCAAATAAGAGGTGTTAAATATCCACAATATAGCATCGTGGCCCCTCTTTTTATTTATTTTTTAATTAACATATTAATAATGAATCATCAATAACCAAACCATCTTACCTTGCATTTGCTTTATCCATACATTTACGGATTATTGCTGCATCTTTTGAATAAAATCTTTATTATTTATCTTATCACCTCTGGTAGCTAAAAGGTAGCAAGGACCATGGTATCCAGGAGGCTGAAATTTGGGGGTCTGGCCGGGAAAATGTTCCATTTTATTATATTTAATACCTTGTACCAGAAATTACACATAAAATAATCAAAGATATGATTTATCTGAAATTACAACCATGATTGATTATTGGTTTCTTTTGCAGTTAACTTGAAAACCAATGCAGAATTCATATTATACTATTTAAATCTTTTAAAATTAACAAAAGAAGAATATATTAAAAATTAAAAAACTTCAGGTTGGGAAGCTTTACCTCCATCTGAACAAATTGAAATCTCTCAGCACCAAAAACAGCTAGAGGAACTCCTTGAACAAGATGACCTTGAAAGGTGCATTAATTTTCAAGCTCTACTAAAACAACACCAAGCTTGAAAGAATTACTGTAGGGATCTTTTCTTAAAATATAAAAGTAAGACCTCTATACAATTATTTAATATTGAATTAATATTGAATTAATATTGATATGATTGGTTAACAAATAAAATTTATTGCTTGTACTGTCAGTGAGCACTCCCAACAAAGAAATTACTATACCTGAAGTTGATTGTTTAGATCAAGAGTTACCAGAAATTTCTGGATGTCCTGAGAATATTGACTGGAATTGAGAAGACCTCATTGGGACACATCAAGATCCTATTGGATTAACTTTCCAAGAATAATTCAATCATAATAAAGTCTTAGCACCTTTAACTATTAATTTAAGCAAGTCAAAAATATTTTAATATTATGGATTTTTTCTTTGAAAGAATAATACTTATAAATATTACAATATAATCATACGCAACACAAGGGCCTCAGGAAGAGCTCCCTCTGTTGGATCTTTTCCAGGAGCCTCCAGTAATTGTGGGGCAGCCAATAATAGAAACAATGAGGGGGTTTGAGCCCATGAGTCAGATGTTTGTGGAGGAAGATCAAATCCAAGTAATGCGGCCCTCCCCCAACCTAGTTCCAGGGGAAGTAGTAGAACCAAAACCCTCCCAGGTGCAAAAGAATTCTTTACAGCCACCCCAGAAGAATATGGCCAAGGAAGCCAAGATAAAAGAATTATTCAAAGAACATGTGAAATAATAGGAAGAATTTAAAGAGGCCCAGTCCAAGGAGGACTTAGTCTCTATGAAAAAGTTAATATACAAAGCAAATGCTTCCCAGATAGCTCTTCAGAAGATGATACCCAGGAAAGAGGTGGAAGCCTACCTAGACAAATGGAATCCATGGGATCAATAAGACCAACTGAAAGGCAAAGGATCAGGAAAGACAAGATCCTCTTCCCATCCAAAGCCCAAGGGAAAGAAAGATTTAGATCAGATAATATCATTAGCTCAAAAGTTGAAAAAAGTGTACCACAATCAGCTTCTAATCCCAAAACTAGTTTCCTGTCTAAAAAAGATGTAATGACTACTTTTTCTAATGATATGCATCATAATTGAATAGTTTTTTGTGGTAATTTGGATGGTATTTATATCCAACTGGACTAACAAAACCAGAGAAAAGCCTCCTCACATGATAACCTCTGAAATTAAGAAACCTAATGAATGTAAGGATAAAGAAAGAGTACCTGGAACTTGTTGGAACTGTTACCAGACTGGGCACATGAGACAAGACTTCCCATTACCCAAAAGAAAAATAGCAGTCCTAGAGGGAACACCAGAGAATGAAGAGAACTTGACTTATGATGAAACTGCTGACACTGAAGGATCACTATCAGAGTGTGAACTATTCATGAAAAATCCTATAAATGTAATGGAAGGGGATATAGGAACCTCTTTAGAAATCAATAACATTAATGGTGACTCCAGTTTTCCTCAAAAGTGGGATCGTTCTATAATTCCTAGACATATCACTGAATCAAAAAAATTTACAGTTAAACCTACAAGTTGCAAAAGTTATAATACTGGAAAAACTTGCTATGCAACGGGATTGTATAAAGAGAAAACAATAAGACTATTACTTGATAGTGGGGCTTTTTGTTCCTGTTTTTGTACTGAATTCTAAAGAAAATGCAAATCCACTTGGAAAGAACACCTACTTCCCAGCCCAAAGGCTAAGTTCATTTCTTGGAACTCAACTATGAATACTATTGAAGTATGGAATGCTCCTACAAAAATACCTCATGATAAAGTATCTGTGAGGATTCAAGTTGAATTTTTAGTGTTACTCAACAGATTATGTGACTATCTGATAATAGGTATTGAGAATTTATGTCTATATGGCATAGATGTGTTCCAAAGTAAAGGAAGATGTTTTACTATAGGAGGTAATTGGAAAAAAAATTCAATATATCTACCATCCAAACTAATTTAGCCACTTCTACTTATTAGAAACACCTAGAATAATTCAACCAGGATTACTTCTCACAAGCTGCTCTAAATGAGAAACTCTCTGAAGAACAGAAGAAAGATATAATGACAGTGTGTTTTGAAAACCAGAATGCTTCCTGCACCAAAGATCATCCCATTGGAAATATTAAAGGACATGAAATGGTTCTAACCTTAACAATTAAACCTCTTTATCCACCTAACCTAAGTATAACTGCCTATCCTCCTAGCCCCAAATCTAGACTAGCTCTGGAAGAAAACATTCAAGATCCAATAAATCTGCAGGTATTAAGGAAAGTAGGACATAATGAACAAGTAGATGAGACTAATCCTACTATAATTGCATGGCATAATGACAAGTCAAGAATTGTAGGAGACTTCAGAATGTTGACCAACTAAACCAAAGCAGACTATTATCCTCTTACCTGAATTGACCATGCTCTGCATAACCTGTCAAAAGCAAAATACATCACTACTATGCATATGCTTAAAGGATTTCACCAAATACCCATAATTCCTGAAAGTAAAAGTTTTATGAGAATAATTTGCCACTTGGGTATATATGAGTACCTCAGAATGCCCTTTTGTATAAAGAATGACCCATAAAAATTCCAAAGAATGATGGATACAGTACTAGTAACTTACATCAGGCAAGGATGGATGATGGTTTATATAGATGATAGCATCATATACTCTGATGATTGGGAGAATCATATAAACCAGTTCAGTTTAGTCCTCCAGATAATTTCTAATGTGGGATTAAAAGTGTCTATGAAGAAATGCAAATTTGGATATGGGGAACTAAAAGCCCTGGGACATATATTCTCTGGATTAACTCTAGCTGTTTATCAAAATAAGATAGTTGCTGTAATGAACAGACCAATGCCTCAAAATACAAAAGAGTTTCTATCCTTTATTAGTTTCTGCATTAATTACCAGCAACATATCCCAAGATTTTCCATGCTAACTAAAATTTTGTATGAAATATGAAACAAAAATACTCTGTTTGAAATGAAACATGAGAGGTTGAGAAATTATGAAGAATTAAATACTGCAATGAAGTGTACCCAATTGCTAATCCACCAGACTACTCAAAACCATTTAAACTATACATTGATGCTAGTATGAATGGATTGGGGGAAGCCTTACACCAAGAAAGGATAGAAGAAGAAAAACCTGTAGAAAAACCTCTGCTTTTCATATCCAGGCAGATTGAAGATACTGAGATAAGGTATGAAGCCAGCCAAATGGAAAATTTGGCTCTTGTATGGGCTTTAGAAAAGCTACATTATTACTTAGAAGGTAAAACCTTCCAAGTAATTACATACTGAAATGCTGAAAAGACTCTAATGAATATGAAAACCCCTTGTAGGCATATGCTCAAATGGCAAATTTCCATACAACGGTACAGAGGTCAGATGAATATAGTCCATAAAGCTGGTACTAAACACCAGAATGAAGACCGTTTAAGTAGAAATGCTTTGAATAATGATCCCAGAAATCCAGCATATGATCCTGAGGACCGTGATATATTGCCAATCTTGAATATTAACCTCCTTGCACTGGAAGCTCCAATTATGGGAATTCACATATGTGAATTAGATAATGCTTTCTTTGACTTAGTGAGGAAAAATTAATCCCCTGATCTAATGTTATTGATCACTATTATGGAATGTGAGTCTCCAGAAGGAGCTCTTGTTAATAGTCTTCCAACTGCAACCCTCAAACCATACAAAGCTGGTAGATTTACATTACAGGATGGTCTCCCATATTATAGAAACCAAAAATCAAGTGTATTGACCATAATAAAAAAAACCTATGCAGCATATAATAACAGAATGCCATTATAACTGCTCATCAGGGCATTTTTCTAATGAAAGAACCCTAGAAAAGGCCAAACAGACTGCTTGGTGGATAAATTGGAGAGAAGACACCATTGAGTATGTTTCTAGTTGTGAGAAGTGCCAAAATTTCAATAGATCTACTGGCAAGAGATTTGGACTTCTGCAGAAGATTGCTGAACCCAAGACTAGATGGGAAATTATTAAAATGGAATTTGTTACGGGGCTACCCCCAGGAGGAGAAAACTCATAAAATTCTGTATTAGTTATAGTAGACAGGTACTCTGAAAGCAAAGTTTTTGCCTAACCATAAAGAAGATACAGCTATGGATGTAGTTTTGCTGTTCTGGAATATAATCATAGCTAATGTAGGAATACCCAAGATTATAATCATTGATAGAGACCCCAAAGTCACTTCTGAATTCTGGAGGAATTTTCATGATATATTATGAACTACTTTAGACTTTTCCACTGCTTATCATCCATAGACTGATGGATTAGCTGAGAGAATGATACAGACTCTAGAAGACATGTTAAGAATCTTTAGTTTTGGTCTAGAATACAAGAATACAGATGGATAATGTAATGATTGGGTAAGCTTACTCCCAGCCTTGGAGATGGCTTATGATAGTAGAAGAAAATTCACTACAAAAGAAGCCACTCACATTTTGGAAAGTGGATGGATCCCAAAGCTACCTAGGAATAACATGAACCAAGAATTAGCCACTATCCACCCCACATCTCTTGATTTCAAGAAAATGATAGACCTGGCTAATGATGATGCCCTCAAATGTGTAGAGGAGGCAGTGGAATATAACAAACAGAGATGGGATAAATCAAATAAGGAACCTGAATTTAAACTAGGAGATAATATTTTGATATCCACTAACAACTTTAAAAACTTAGCTGGGAATATAAAACTGAAGCCAGCCTTTGTGGGAACATTTTTTATCAAGAAACTAAATGGCAAAAATTCTGTAGAAGTGATTCTGAGTGAAGAATTATCAAGGAAGCACCCTGTATTTCCTGTTAGTTTAGTAAAAGAATTTAAGCACAGAGAAGGAAGTGACCTCCCTCCAGTGATCATCCCAGTTGAGTCTGACCCTGTGAAAGATAAACGCAAAGTAAGAAGAATACTGAGAGACAAGAAGGAGAGAATCCAAGGTAAAGATGTTAGATTATAATTAGTCAGATACAAATAAGAATCTGTAGATAAAGATGAATGGTTACCAGAGAACAACATACCTGATGGACCTATAAATCTTAAAAAATATAGAGCCAGTAAGAGAAACTGAAACAGACATGAAATTTTTTTCCAGAGACAACCTTTTTCAGATATAGACATATCTTGGAGTTGTGGGATTTCAGCTTGCTACTATTACAGAGCAATCTTCAAAAGTAAAAAAAATAAGAAAAATAATAAAAAACACATTCAGGAATGGAAAATATTAAAATATTATTTCAAATTTAGCTTTTCCATCTAAATTAAGGTAGGGTCACTCAATGACACCTACCCTGAGTTCTGAATCTTCATATTTTTAAATATTTAATGAAAAATTCAGAAGAAGCACGGCTATGATATTTTAGCAATTTCTAATATTTAACATGATTCCTCATGTATAGGTTTCACAGTAAAAATTCAATCAGAATTTGTGAATTCTGTGCATTCTAGGAGTTATGCATAAAAAGGGGATCTGTCACAATTATTGCGCGCAGCCGCAGAAGCCGAAATTACTTTGCGCAGCTGAAGAACAGAACTGTCACCCTCTCAAAGCAACCTGAAAGGGGGGTACGCAGTCCTGGAAACCTGACTAGTACGCAGCTGCAGGAGAGAATGGCCTGAAACCTTTTTGACAGAGTTAGAGTTGAAGTACGGCCTAGATCTGTTACTAATATGAGGAGGACATGCTAAATATGTAATAAATTTCCCTGTGAGTATAAAATATTTAAAAAAAATACATAAAATTACTTAAAAAGAATACTTTACATCTTTTTACAAAATATAATAAGTAAACCCAGAAATTTTGAAAATAGATAGCCAAAGAATGAAAGATTTTGAAACCTACCTTAAAGTGATGAATATGACAACTTTAAGAAATCAAAATATCTATGTAAAAACAAGGAAACTGAATATGTAAAAATATTACCAAATTTTACAAAGTACATATTTTTAATTAATTATTCCAAGTAAATGAACAGAATTTTCAAAATGAGGACCAAAAGCATTTCCATTCTCTTGTTCCCATCTAATAATGCATAATAAGGGCTGGTATTACATACAATTATCCTTATAAAGGTCTACTATGCAGACATATCAACAGTCTGTGAATATCCACCAAGAATATGTAATAAAAGAAAGTTCATGTGGATAAATAAAGTGTTTTTCACATGAAAACCACTCAATTAACAGTAGAATAATTCCCTTAACCTGTAGAATTAGATGCTACCAATACTATAGCACCAAGAACACATGATGGGCCAATACTGGTTGCCCTTCTAGCCTTAGCACCCACCCCTGGGGCACCTATAGCCCTCAGAGGGACAGAAGGAGGACCCAGAAAAGATATAAATAAAGGACCTTTCTTGAGGTTATTGATACCCCAGACCCAGTTATATATACATCCAGAAACCGTGCCAAAGTTATCAAATACCTATAAGAGATCAGTTGGTAATTTATGGCTTTAGTCTGATTAACATTACTGTCCCAACCCTATTTTTATCAATTTATTCTTCTGAAAAACCTCTAACCCCAGATACAGGTTTAAACCCATCAGTAAACGTCTCTAACATGTACCTTAACAATTAAATACCATACCAGTAAGTCTTTTTCCTTATTCTGTTGTGGAAGCTTGGTCACAAAGCCCTGCCACTCCACCATATATTTTATGTATATCTCATGTGTGGGAAATAACTCCTTTAAAATATTAATTAAAGGTTCAAGAGTAACAAGGCCTATGGATTAAAAAGTGAATTCCCTGAAAAAAAGGTGTTAAAGGTGCCAAATATACCATTGTGGCCCCTCTTTTTATATATTTTTTAATTAATTCTTTAATTAATTCATTAATTTATTTATTTATTTATTTATTTATTTATTAATTAATTTATTGATTAATTTATTAATTAATTTATCAATTAATTTATTAATTAATTTATTAATTAACTTATTAATTAATTTATCAATTAATTTATTAATTAATTTATTAATTAATTTATCAATCAATTTATTGATTGATTTATTAATGATTAATCATCAATAACCAAAAAATCTCATTTTGCATTTTCTTTATCCATATATCTATGAATTATTTCTGCATCTTTTGAATAATATATTTATTCTTTTTCTTATCACCTCTGGTGGCTAAAAGGTATGAAGGACCTTGGTATCCAGGAGGCTGACATTTTTCTATTCTAACTCAACAAAGTAGATTATTTTTTAGGCAAGACATCATCCAATTTATGGAATGCTTTATAATTCTCCATAAAATGATTGTACAGGAGAGCTCATCATGTGATCCTTTTCTAAAAAAAATTTCTAATATTTCCCATAATAATTGCAAAATCATTATCACAACAAATCTTCATGATCCTCATTTATTCCATTCATTTAAAAGCCTTAGTCAAAACTCTTAAAACCTTCATTATTTTACACTCCATTTTCAGCTTATGAATGATTTGAAAATTTACAATTAGATTAAAAGAGGGCTCTCAAATTCAAATTACAATTCCTATTTGTTAATTTTTTGGGAAAAAAAATGTTTTTTTTCTTATTTCCATCCATCTTTCAGATATAAAATCAATTTACTTTACAATATTTCATAAAATAAAAAATGGTTTGTTTTCCAGGCTAAAAGTTTTTTTTGGAAGTAATATCAAAACCAAAAAAAAAACCAAATTGGTATATATCCAAAATTGAGCCTCTTCAAGTTGGGTTCTCACTTTCTTTTTCAGAATTCTCAACATTTCCTTGTTCTGATTTTCAGGGAAGCTTGATTCAGCCTGAAGAATAACCAACAACTGCCCAGAAATACCTTCATGTCTGCCTTTTTGGCTTCCAACTCAAAGAATTCCTCTGCCTAGTAATTTTGTCTTGCTGAGATTTTGTTCTTTTGGTCTCCAATGCTGTTGATGGCCATGAGGACCCCAAGAGTCACAGGTTTGCTTCCAGCTTTTGAACTTGTTCCTGAAGGCAATTGCTTCCATTTTGAGGCCTTCACTCCAGGAGGTTGCATCAGGTGCTGGTTGGATAGCAATGGTGAGGATGGGACACCAATTCTGGATGTTCCAGGGAAGTTTCTGCTGTGAGAACTGAATTCACCAATCCATTTTGGGTGATTCTGCAGTATCTCCCATGCCAATTCAACCTTGAAGGATTGACCTTTGGTTTGCTGGAGATAGAGCTCTTTTGCGTTTCACATCAAGTCCATATGGCTGGAGCCACTTGGAAGTGAGCATTCAATTATTTGGTAGATTGCTGAGAACTTTAGGTTTGCAGTTTTCTAGTTTGACCATCTATTTTAAATGAATAAAGAACTGCACAAGTAAACAATTGGAATAGAGAATGCTTTGAAAAAAAATTAACAAAACTAAGAGCCTAGTGCTTATAAATTCACAGTTGCAATAGGTGGTTTTGGTGTGCCTGTTGAAGTCCTCTTAAAATTTTTTGAAGAACTGAATCCCACAATGATTGGTTGCAAATTTGAGGTCCTTGCTAATGTGGATCCATGATCAAGCCATCTGTTCCTCTTCTTGAGTGGTCCAGTTTGGTGCCCTTTTCTTCTTTGAGCCTTCTTTTTTCTGAGACAATTTTGATGGAGGTGATGAAAATTTTCGGAAGTCAAAGTTGACTGGCAGCAAATTAATTGGTCAATTTTTGATGTTTTGTTTTTTTTGAAGGCAATTGCTTCTGTTTTGAGGCCTTCACTCCAGGAGGTTGAATAAGGTGCTGGTTGGATAGCAATGGCGAGGATGGGACACCAAAACTAGGTTTCCCGGGGCGGTTTCTGCTGTGAGAACCGAATTTGCAAATCAATTTTGGTTGATTTTGCAGTATCTCCCATGCCAATTTAACCTTGAAGGATTGAAATTTGGTGTGCTGGCAATAGAGCTATTTTGCGTTTCTAATCCAATCCATAGGGTTGGAGCCACTTGTAAGTGAGCATCCAATTGTTTGGTAGATTGCTGAGAAATTTAGCGTTGCAGTTTTGAAGCCTGACAATCTATTTTAAATGAAAAAAGAAAGGAAAAAGTAAGCAATTGGAATAAAGAATGCTTTGAAAAAAAATAAAAAAAATAATAACCTAGTGTGTATACATTCCCAGTTGCAATAGGTGGTTTTGATGTGTCTGTTGAAGTACTCTTTAACTTGTTTGAAGACCTGCATCCCAGATTGGTGGGTGAAAATTGAGGTCCTTGCTGATGTGGATCCATGATAAAACCAGCTTTTCCTCTTCCCAAGTGGTCCATTTTGGTGAAATTTTCTTTTTTTGAGCCTTCTTCTCTGTGATAAGACGGTAATGGAGGAGATGAGAATGTTTGGAAGTCAAGGGTGACTTAGGGTAATTCATTTGTTGATTTTTGATGTTTTGTTTTTCCAAGGGTGTTGGTTGTGGTGGATGAGGGTTCCAATAAAGGGAGGGATGAGGCAGCTGATTGAGGGAGGTATATGGGAGGGGGGATGGCGATGACTGCCAATGGAGGGAGAAATGTGGGAGGGAGGGGATATGGGAAGGGGGATGGGGATGGGGGATGGGGAGGGTAGATGGGATATGGGATTGGGGACAGGGATGGTAGGATATGGTAGATGGGGAGTGCATGAACAAAGGGGAAGGAAGAAGAAAAGGGGATATTGGAAATTTTGTACATAATTTCTATCCCATGTACATCCCACCAAAGGTCCTGCTTAGCAAGGTCCATAAATTTTCTAACTTTTTCAATTTGGAGTTGGAGTTATGGAGCTTGCTTGTAAGGAAGGGCCTGTTTTTGCCATGGCTGGGGACCCCGCTTGGTATATTTACCTATCAAGCGGGGTTAAAAAGCATGATTACAGATGCTCTAATAAATCTTGGACCAGGCAACCATTTTTATTTTTATTTTTTTGCTTAATAAATTTTTGCCCAAGTTAAATCTCTGGGTTTTGAGCCAAGTTTTGTTTCAATCCTCCCTCCCAGATTATTCCCCCCCACCCCCATTCTTTTTTTTTTTGGATCCTCAGATCAGAACCATTTTTTTCAGCATCCATTCAGAAAAATATCTCCCAGTTTTCCATCCACCCATCTATCCAAGGATCTTTGATCAAGCATTGCTGTCACCATCACCCCATCAGTATTTTTAATTTTTGAGGGGGGGGCGGGATAGAAATTAAAGGCCTCACAAAATAACAAATCTATCTCATGAGAATATGAACTAGGATTTTTTTTTCCTACCCTCTATTGCTTGGTTTAAGCTTAATTTTTTTTATGTTAATGTTAAATTCACGGCTCATTGAGCCGTGTGCACGACTCTGTACATGGCTCTTTGAGTTGTGTACACGGCTCAATGGGCCGTGTGGCACCCTAAACAACTCAAATGAGCCATTTGGCATCCTGTACGGCTCAAATGGGCCTTGTGGCATGCTGCACGACTCAAATGGGCTGTGTTGCATGCTACACGTCTCATTTGAGTTTTACAGCACGCTAAACAACTAAAATCGAGTTATGTAGGCTCCACTAAATAATAAATAATTAATAATAAATAATGAATTATAAATAATAAATAATAAATTATATATAATAAATAATAAATAATAAATAATAAATAATAAATAATAAATAATAAATAATAAATAATAAATAATAAATAAAAATAATAAATAATAAATGATAAATAATACATAATAAATAATACATAATAAATAATAAATAATAAATAATAAATAATAAATAATAAATAATAAATAATAAATAATAATAAATAATAAATTATATATAATAAATGATAAAAAATAAAAAATAAACAATAAACAATGAATAATAAATAATAAATAATAATAAATAATAAATAATAAAGAATTAGGAATAAAGAATAAAGAATAAATAATAAAGAATAAAGAATAAATAATAAATAATAAATTATAAATTATAAATTATAAATTATATGGAGTAGTGTATGGCCCCCTAAACAACTCCCACAGGCCGTGTGGGGACCTACATGGCTCACACAGGCCGTGTGGGGCCCTACAAGGCTCCCAAACGACTGGAGCCGTTTACACGGCTCCCACATGGCTGGAGATGTGAATTCAACATCACCCTTTTTTTAATCATCTGTCTCATTCTGGGGAAATCATCCATATTCATGATTGCATGACACCTTTCATAATTCCTCCTCCTTTGTTTGTGATACCAATTCCTTTCAATTCCAAATCTCTTGAGGATAAGGATGAACTGATCCTTGTCAAAAAACAAAATGAAAAAAATCCTTATCAAGACCCTTATCCTCCTCTCTCTCTCTCTGCCTATGCATGTATTCTTATCTTCTATGTTGACTTCCTTGGAATAGGTAACTCCACCAAGGTTGCATCATCCCTAGTATATGTACTATACCTCAATATGAAAAAAAACTATCCATCTCAGAGCTCTGGAAAATAGTCTGAAAGTGTGTTTGTTTGTGTCTTGTTGCCGCCCCTCAATTTTCTGCCAAGATCTACCTGATTGGAGGATCTCAGGTGCGCACTTTGGGCTAGGGGGCACCAATCAGGTCATCTCTGAAGTGGTCACCATGCTTTAGTTGAACCTATCTCAAATCTTAAACCAAGCTTTTGGTGCACATAAATTGTGTAAAGTGATTCACAGTGGCTGCACAAAATGTAATGCAACTGTTCAAATTCAAAGTTGATAAGCCAAAGTCACATTAAATTTGTAATTTTTGCAGTAAATGTGCCAAATGAACAGCAAGTGGGCAGTAGGGCTTGGTTGCAGCTTGACCAAAGCTTGGTTAGAAGCTAATCCTCAGATTTGTCATTGGTTTGGCAAGAGCTCCTTGCTCAAGTGTCATCACATTCTTTGTGGTGTTTATATCTTTTTTATGCATGATGAAAAGATATTTAAATTCCATCTGAAATCTTCAATTTTCTCCAAAGAAATATTTTTTCCATATTTTTTATGATTATGTTTGTACTGAATGATATCTTTGTTTGCATATTTCACAAAATTTGAACCCCCAGCATCAAATAAGTATATCTAGTGTCTTTGAATGTTTTTTAGGTTTGGTACAAAATTATTCAAATTAAACTGGAAATATTAAATTTTGTGTAAATAAAATGAACTGTTATCATTAGGGTGTATCAGAGTTTCAATCTTCAAAACATTAAATAGCCAATTTCAGGCTGGTCCTTCTTTTCAAAATTTTAGCTTTGATACACCAAATCTTTTTTGTTTTTATCAAATTGAATATCACATCTGAGTTCAGATTTGAATTCCTTGCAAAAACTTGATACTTGTTGCATGTATACATATTAGGGTGTATCAGAGTTAGCAAACCCAACATTAGTAACCCACCATTTTTTTTTGACCAAACTCACTATTTTTAATGGTGGTTTTCTGAAAAACACATATCCCCTAACTGGTGTATTTAAAATTTGCGGGTTTCATGAATATGGCAGATTTTAAAGATCAAACCTGCCATTAAATCCACCATTTATGCATCATCACCCATCCACCATCCATCACATTCAAAACACCCATCCACACCTCCACCTCAGTAAATCCACACAAATTCCATCTCCATCACATCACACACATCTCATCTCCATTGCTTCACATCTCCATTGCTTCACATCTCCATTGCTTCACATCTCTATTGCTTCACATCTCCATCTTCACACAAATCATTGAGATACTCCATGGCCCTACAACTTGTTTGTGATAAAAACAAGAAGTTCATATCCCTCCATGCTTGCCTTCCGTGTTCTTGTCATGATCCATACGTTTTCAATTGGATACAGATTGCCCAAAAACCAGAGAACTACTTTGAACAAGATCAATACCTTCTGGCCGATTCAGCTTATGCTAGTGGGAAATATGTGGTTCCAGCATACCCAAATGTTTTTTCCAAAGATCAAGGAAAAACTGATTTCAACTATCATCTTTCCCAATCACAAGTTTGAATTTAGAATGCCATAGGAGTCCTGAAAGGAAGTTTGGCCAGCTTAAGGGAAATGTGAAACCAGCTTCAAAACCCCAAAGACATGAATTTAATCATCAACTGGATTATCACTTGTGCAATCCTTCACAATCTTTTGGCCAACATCAAAGATAAATGGGACAAAATATTTGAAGAGGCTATTCCTGATCCACCTCAAGTCATCCCTGTCTCATATTTTCCCTCATCTTATTCTATGAGAGCACAGATTCTTCCTCCACCCTTTATTGCTTTGATGAGCAATGTTTGATTTGGAATTAGGTAAAAAATCCCTTCACAGTATTTTTTTTGGTTTTGGTTTTTCACCCAAGATTCCTAGGCTGAGTTGGGTTTTTTTTTCTCTCTTTTTGGGGGTGAAATTAGACAAAACAGAATCAAAACTTCCAAACCACCCACCTCACCCCACCAAACCACTGGTTGGTCCACCTCTACCTCACACCACCTCCACCTCACCCCTCCACCTCACCCACCACCTCCGCCTCACCCACCACCACCACCTCACCCACCACCACCATCTCACCAACCACCTCCCCTCCTCCATTGATTGGCACCCCTGGTAAGCTCCCCCTCCCTCCTCCTCATCCTCCTCCTCATCCTCCTCCTCATCCTCCTCCTCATCCATCCCCATCAACGGATACCAATCCTCTGATCCATCTACCTTAGGCCCCCCCACCTCCTTACTTTTTCTTTCCTCAGGTAGGTCCCCCCCTCCCCCCCTCCCCCCCCTCCTTTCTGACCTCCTCTTGCTCTCTCTTGCTCCTTCACCTCCTCTCCCTCTTGTTTGCTCCCTCATCATACCCCCCCTGCTCCCTTGCTTGCCCAGCCCCTCTGCTCCCTTTCCCCCTTGCCCCCCCTTTGATTGCGCCCCCCTGTTTGTTTAGTTTGCCAGCCTTGCCATGCAAGAATTATTGGACCAAAAGCTTATTAAAAGAGAAGTATTTACAGCAAAAGAAATGCTGAGAAAATGATGTATTATGATTGATCCTTAATATGAGGCAGAGGAAATGGCACACTTGTGAATGTGAATGAATTGATGAATTAATGGATGGAAAACAGCAGGGAGAAGAGCTCCTTAAATACAAATAAGGGTGCTCATATGTAGCTCATGTAATGAAAATAAAAAGGCAGAGATTCCGCCCCAAATGGGCTCTACAGGCTCTAAAAGCCCTTTTACTTGGTTTGGGCTTACTCAGCCCACTTGGAATCAGTTCTGAACCCTTTTCACCAGCCTGTACCGGTCAAATTTGGTGTTTCCACCCTCACAGGGCTGAACCAGCCCCTTGCTGTTCAGACCCTGGCTGGTTGTCTATTACAACCAGCCCTGTTACCCGGTTAAATCTCTCTTCTAAACGTAATTTCCCTTTCTATACACTCACAGGCCTGGTTGCCTCCTGCAACCAGCCCCCTGGCCCTCAAAATGGCCAGGGTGGACCCAGAATCACTCTGGGTCCAGCCAAGAACTCATGAGGGGGGGGGGGGGGTATAACTGGAAGGCGTGTGCAACCCCCCCCCCCCCTCCTTCACTTAAATTCCCCTCCAGGGCACCTGGGGGTTATAACACAGAAGGTGGGCTGGGTGGTGGTCAGGCCCACCCAGCCCCATTGGTTGCCTCCCCCTTGGTAATGGGGGGGGGCAAGATGGCCCCATTGTCATTGTTCTTGAGGTGGGGGGGTGATCAAGTCCCCTCCCACCTCTCCGGTTGCCTTTGTTGCAACCAGCTGGCTGGTCTGGTCAAGGAGGAACCAGCCATCCTCCCCCCCATTGCTTGGTTGTAAGGGGAGGGAGGGAGGCAGGGGCTTCCAGCCCCACACACAGCAGGTGGGGGGACTCCAAACAGAGTCTCCTACCACCTAAAATGGCCCTGCACAGGCCTCAGGTGAGGAACAAGTGGCCCTGAGCGGGCAGAAAAATGGGCAGCAGCAACACGGGCGGCAGCCACAATGGGCCACCAAGCCCCAATGGGCCGCCAAGGCCCAATGACCCAAAAAAACATACTTTGGTGGGCCAGCCTGTCTGGCCAAGTATGTCCAGAATAATCCTTGGGCCCAAAAATGCCCAGATAGGCCCATCTGGCTAAGGTGGCCCCTGCAAACTGACAGGCCCATCAAGGCCCATGTCCCAATTGACTTGGAAAACTTGTTTTGGCACCCAAATGCCCAAACCCCATAAGATCCACATAGGCCCACATGGCCCATGTGATGTCCAATGGGACTTGGAGGCCCATTTGTGCATCCCATTTAGATTACACACTAATATGCATATTAACTGAGTGAATCTGTATTTTAACACACCCCCTAAATCCAAAATGGATGCCATTTGCATAATAGACACAAAGCCTTGATGTTTGTTCCCATCTAACACCTTAGTTAAGATTTTTGCAATCATTGCTCCAGTGGGCATGTAGTGTAACACTATCTCTTTGCAGTTTAATGCTTTACGTATATAGTTATAATGAGCATCAATATGTTGTTTTCTTGAATTGAACACTTGGTTCTCTTCCATTGCAATGGCACTCTGGTTATCAGAATACAACAACGCAAACCCTTGTGGTTTATGTGTATCCTCTAAGACCTTTATCAACCATTTTGCTTCCTGTGAAGCTGACAGGTACACTCTTTAATCTGCTTCTGTTGATGAAAGACTTATTGCTGAAAGATTTTTGGACATCCATGACACTAAATTCTTCCCTAAGAAGAATAGGAAACCATTTTTTTATTCCCTAGTGTTACCATCTTCCCAACTTGCATCAGAATAACCAACCAAGTCAAAGTTTTCTGACTTTGAAAAATGCAGTCCCAGACTGATTGTTCCTTTAAGATACCTCTAAAATCTCTTAAAGGCTGACCAATGCCTCATGCTAGGTCTCTCTAAGTGTTTTTAAAAAAACCAATTGCAAATGCAATATCTGGCCTTGTACACTTCCCCAAATAATTTAAAGATCCAATAGCTGACCTATAATGATTCCCGGATTGAACAAACTCTAGATGCTCTTCATCTGTAGAATTTTCTAACCAAATGTTAGACTGCATTGGATTACCAAACTCTTTCTCATCCCCTAAGCCATACTGCTTAAGTAGAACTGACACATAATGGCTCTGATCCAACTTGATCCCATTCTTGCTCTTACTAACTTTCATGCCAAGCACCTTCTGTGCCAGACCAAGATCTTTTATCTTGAACTCCTTTTTGAGTGTATCCATGACTCTCTTCTTACCATTCCAAATAATGATAATGTTGTCAACCCAAACAAAAAAAATTGAATCCTTTCTCACAAAGAGACAAGGGTTGGCCTCACTTTTCCTGAAACCAATCTCCATCAGTTTCTTACACATAGTTTTATACCATGACCTAGTTGCTTGCTTTAATCCATACAGGGATCTATAAAGTTTGAGGAAATATTCCCCTTTATCTTCTTAGAGGAAACACCTCACACAGATTTTCTTCATAGTTTCTGGCTTGGTCTCTACCAGCCATTCCTTGAAACCATCAGGAATTGACATATACACAGTCTCCTCCTCTCCAAGTTTTGCATTCAAGTATTCAGTCACAAAATCAGCTTTTCTGATTTCTTCACCCAACTCCACTGCCAAACTAATGATGTACCTGAAGGTGGAAAGCCTTCCAGTTGGCAAGAAAGTCTCCTGGTAATCAATACCCTGTCTCTGCTTGAATCCCTGTGCAACACATGGATCCTTGAACCTCTTCAAAAATCCATTATTATAAAACTTCTTAGTCAACACTAATCTAGACCCAAAAATGGTCTTTACCTTTGGAACTGAATCCTGCTTAACCACTTCAAACACACTATTATTCTCCAGAGAATCAAATTCCTCAAAAATATCTGTCTTTCAATTGGCTTTCTTGTAAGAATTGGTAGCATGGCCAAAGCTATTTAGGTTCACTCTATTACCCATCTCTGAAATTAACTTTAGAATATCATTAAGCATACACTGTTCCCAAAGTTTATCTTCCTCATATTCTGAAGAAGCATAATCGGACTTCCATTCCCCATACCTATCAACAGGTATTCTCACCCTGCCACTCCTTCTAACTGGAGGTGGAGGCTCAAAAGGTTATGATTCCACAGACTACCCTGAAGTGGGTACTGAACCCTCCTCTGGCACAAATGCCATCTCAACGTCATCATTAATGACATTCTCCCCAGCCTCTGCGGGTGAGATAGGCTCTTATGCTATTTCCTTCTGTGATTCCTGAACAGAAAAATCTTCACTTGCCTTGAGTAGAAAGGTAAATTCTTCAAATTCTAAATCCCTACTACAGATAAAATTTCTTTTCCTTGGAAAATAAATCCCACATGACTTACTTATTGTATAATAGCCTATAAGTGCCCCTTTTCTGGCTCTAGGATTTAACTTCCCAACCATTTCATTATGGTGGACACTATAATACACTAAGCAACCAATTGTTCTTAGGTGTGACATTTTGGGGTACAACTTCCAAAACTGATCATGCAGAATCTTCCAATTAAAACTTACTATATTGTGCAGTAGACACTGTGCACACCAGATCAGCCCATAAAAAATTTGGTAGACCAGATTGAGCCATGATAGTTCTGACTTTGTCCAATAAATTATTATTCATCCTCTCAACTATTACATTGTTTTGTGGAGTACTAGCAGTAGTAACTATATGAGTGATGCCATAATCATTCAACAGTATCTCAAAATATTTACTCACAAACTCACCCCCTCCATAAGTAATAACCCTCTTTATCTCCTTCATCAAACCATTCTGTTTCCAGACTTTGAAGATTACTGAAACCTTCTATGTGGTCTGATCCTTTGATCTTGTTTGTTTTAACCAAACATGATTAGTTTCTGTATCAACTAAATTGATGAAGTATCTTGCCCCTCCAAGGGACACTGTTTTAAATGGCCCTGCCAAATAAATGGAAAATTCCTCTATAGGAACTTCTGTGCAATCTCTACTCTTTGAGAACACATTTCTGTTCTTTGCCCATAAGGTAAAACTTTCACAGTTGCTTTCCTTCACCTTATGGCCACTTCTATTTTGCGCAACAGTGCTCAGAGATGATAAATTGAACAATTTAGCACAGAGCAACTTATTCCAAACTTTTCCACTCAGGATAGTTCTCCCATTCAAATCAATAGCAAAATTATCTTCTTTAAGATAATGAATCTGGAACCCTTGTTTCCAGAGAACTCCAAGAGACACAAGCTTATAAGGCAGATCTGTAAGATAGAAAACTTTGTCAAAAGACATTGTGAAACCCAAGTGATTTGCAAGAATAAACTTTCCAATTCCTTTAATCTGAATTTTTCTTCATTTTTGGCCAATATTTACAAACCATCAAAATCTCTAAGATTTGAAAACAAATTTGGCTCAAACAAATGTGGTCTGTTCAACAAGAATCAATCAAAACAAGAACATCCTCCTTCAATCCTCCTTTAAGGAAATAAAAATTATCAGCCACTGATAAGTTCTTATCATCAAGGTTAATATTACCCACTTCATAATCAATCAAGTCAATTGCTTGAACCTCAATGAGCTTTGCCTTCTTGTTGGGGACATGTTCCTCAACAGCCTTTTCTGATGGGCATTCCAATGCCACCATATCAATTTTATCCATTGCAAGGTTGACCCCCTTGTCTTCCTTGTCTTCTACTTATTCCTCTTCTTTGCCTCCTTGCAATCCTTTGCATAGTGCCCCTTCTTCTGACAATTATAACATAAGACATTTGATAAATCCCTCTTGCCCTTTGCCTTCTTTGTGGATTTGCCTTTCTTGCCAACCAGAGCAGTTCCTGTGCCCTCCTTCATCTTAAATTGAAGATCATCCTTTTCAATTCTCTTCAGCCCATCCTCTTCCACAGGAAGTGGATCCAATTGAGATATAATCCTAACCAAGGACTCATACTCTTTTGGTAGCTTCTGCAGAATTAAGAGTGACAAACACTCAGGATCCATGTTCAGCCCAGATGACTTGAAATTAGCAATGCTTGATCTTGCATCCCCAAAAAATGTTTTACCGTTGGCAAATTTTAACTTAAAAAACTTATTGAAAGAAATCCCCTTCTGATGAACAGAATTACCAGCATACTTGGCCTTGAGCATCTTCCATAAAAAACCTCCCATCCTCTTCTTTTCCTCTTTCATAGTCCCAGAAACCCATGCCATATGACTTTCATTCAAATGCCTACAGATGAGATGATAAGACTTAATCTCTAGCTCTTAACTAATCAAGGTATGATCTGCATCCATAATATCCCAACAACAAATGTTGTCCAACTAACTGTCCATTAAGACAGACCAAGCACTATATTTTTGACCATTCAAAACAATCTTTGTGGAGCTGGATTCTGGGATATAAGACATCTTCTTGGAAAACTTGAGGTCCTTGAGGTTGTCCAAAGTAAGTCATAAGGGTCTATCTTGCTTGGAAATAATGATGATGATGGTAGTGATAATATGTGACAATTATTGGCCCACAATCTTAGTCAAACAGCAGTATTTAAATAAAAAGAAATTCTGAGACAATAATGTCTTCTGATTGATCCTTAATCTGAGGCAGAGGCAATGGCACACTTGTCAATGTGAATGAATTGATGAATTAATGGATGGAAAACAGAAGGGAGAAGTTCTCCTTAAATAAAAAAGATGGTGCTCATGTGGAGCCTCATGTAATTACAAGCAAAAGGAAAAGATTCCGCCACAAATGGGCTCTACAGGCTCTACAAGCCCTGTTACTTGGTTTGGGCTTACTCAGCCCACTTGGCATTATTTCTGAACCCTTTTGACCAGCCTGTACCGGTCAAATTTGGTTTTTCCACCCTCACAGGGCTGAACAAGCCCCTTGTTGTTCAGAACAGGGCTGGTTGTCTATTAAAACCAGCTCTGTTACCTGTTTACATCCCTCTTCTAACTGTACTTGCCCTTTTTATAGACTCACAGGCCTGGTTGCCTCACAAAACCAGGCCCCTGGCCCTCAAAATGGCCAGGGTGGACCCAGAATCACTCTGGGTCCAGCCAAGAACTCATGAGGGGGGGGGGGGTAACTGGTTGGCGTGCGCACCCCCCCCCCCCTCCTTCACTCAAATCCCCTTCCAGGGGTTGTTACACAAAATGTGGGCTGGGTGGTGGTCAGGCCCACCCAGCCCCATTGGTATCCTCCCCCTTGGTAACGGGGGGGGGGGAGGGGAGATGGCCCCATCTTCATTGGTCTTCAGGTGGGGGGGGGAGGTGATCAAGTCCCCTCCCACCTCACCAGTCACCTTTGTTTCAACCAGCTGACTGGTCTGGTCAAGGAGGGACCAGCCATCCTCCCTCCCCCTTGCAACTGAGCAAGGGGAGGGAGGGAGGCAGGGGCCGCTAGCCCCTGCACAACAGCCCTGCGTGGGCCATCAGGCCCCACAATGGGCCCCAGGTGAGAAAAAGACGGCCCCAAGCGGGCCACAACATGGGCCACCAAGGCCCAATGACCCTGAAAAACATACATTGGTGGGTCAGCCTGTCTGGCCAAGTATTCCAATAATAATCCTTGGGCCCATAAATGCCCAGACTAGCCCATCCACCCTAATGGGAACGTCAAGGCCCATGTCCCAATTGACTTGGAAAATGTGTTTTGGTGCCCAAATTCCCAAAACCAATAACATCCACATAGGCCCATGTGGCCCATGTGATGTCCAATGGGCTGTGGAGGCCCAGTGGTGCATTGCATTTGGATTCCACACTAATATGCACATTACCTGAGTGCATCTGTATTTTAACACGCCAACCCCCCCTTGCTCCCTTGCCCCCCTTTCATTACCAGCCCCCCCCTTTGTTTGGATTGCAGGCCCCGCAACCCCTGTTGTTTGCTCTGCCCCCCCTCAATTGCTGGCCCCAACCCCCCCTTCACTCTGACCCCAGCCCCCCTAAATTGCTGGCACTGCCCCCTCCTCAATCTCCAGCCCTTCCCCCACCTTTTCTGCTCTGCCCCCCACTCCCTTTGCTCCCGCCTTTCCCCTCGCTTTTTTTGCTCTTGCTTCCCTTCCCCCCCCTTTGACTCACCTTCTGGTTGCCGCTGGCTCCCTCCCTCCCTCTTGGTTGCTGCCAGGCCCCCCCCCCCCCCAATGCCCTCCTACCCACCCAACCAAGCCACCCCCCCTTCCTTGCCGCCAGGCCCCATCCTCCCTGGCCCCCATATCCCAGCCCAAAGCCAAACCCAAAGCCCAACCTGAAGCGCGGCCTGATTTGGTCACACCCAGGTAATTTTTCTTTTTTTTTGTGATGATGTGACTTATTTTTTTTGGTAATCCTTTTTTGACAGCTTTTCCTTAAATTCCATTGCTTCTCCCACAACACTCACAATTCCATACTCTAAATTGAATCCCTTCTTGATCCTCAACCCAAGTGTAGAATTTTCCTGAGAGGGAGAAAGATGGAATGAGATGAGGTGAAAAACATTAAGAGAGGTGGCAAGAAGAGGAATTTGAAGAAAAAGAGGGATCAAATGAGGGCATTGGAAATATCTTTGGAACTTGCAGAGGGGGGAATAAAAAAACAGGTTTCATGGTCTGCACCCAAAGTAAAGCCTAATATTTTTTTTTTGGTGGGGTTAAAAATATTCTTAAGCATTGTTGTAATCAAAAATGTTTTTTTTCTTTTTAAGTTTTTTATCAAATAAAATATATTTACAGGTCCAGAATTTTAGTAATCTGCTTCAATTCATCCACTGTTCTACTGCTACCAATGTCTTCCACAGCCATTGACCACTTATCCTTTGTTTCTGTTGCCAGTCATTCCCTCTTCATTTAAAGTTGTGCTTGCTGTCAATCCTTCTCCTTTCCCTCTTTTTGAAATTCTAGCTCAGCCTGTTTCAACTTCCACTCAGCATCCCATTTTTTTTGATGAGCAAAACTCTTGGCTTTCTGCTTTTGAAAATAAATATCCAGTTAAAAATTCAACTTCTCCTTTTCAAAGTGGAGTTTTTCAGATTCAATTTTCAATTTCACTGTTTTTCAGAGGGGAATAGGAACAAGCTTGATTTTGAAATCAAGGAGAATCCAATGGGCTAACTTGAATTTTTCTTCTCCATGATCTCCTCAAAGCCCAAAAGATTTGAAGTCTTTCACCTCTTTTGAATGCTATTGGGTTTGCTGTTGATGGAATTGGAGGCCTTTTGCTTTCCCTTGCAGAGGAGGTTTGTGTGGTAACATCATTTCTCACATTTAAAGGGGGTGTGTGAGGCCCCATTGGCTTGAGGTTTTGGCAATTCAGGAATGGATGAGCCTGTTTTTTTAAAATCTAAATCAGTCAAGATTAACTATACAGAAGAGAATTGAACTTGGTTCCTTACTTGAGAAGATCTTGATGGCAATGGTGGTCCAGGAATGAAATCCTCCTCATCGGCCAAGTTCTCCAGTTCTTCCACCTCAGGAAGAGAGCAATCAAAAGAAGTAAGTGAGGGGTCCTAGGTTGGTTTTGATTCATCAATCAACGCAGAAGTAGATGTGATTTGAGCTGATTGTGTTTGAATAATCTCCTTGGCATTGGATGGGGGAAACTCAAATGAAAAGGTTTCATCAAGGTCCTCATTGCTAGGCTGAGAACCCCCAGCTAAGTCTTTGGCATCAACTGAATCAGATTTTTGTGCTTCAAAAGAAGCTAGACGGGTGATGTTGGCCTTCTATCCAAAGATTTCCTCGATTTGAATATAAAAAGGACAAATGGATTCCAAATTATCAACCACCAATTTCATTCCCTTGGCTTTGTTGGATTCAGTGATACCAAAGCTGGTGGAGATTGACATGGAGTGGGCCTTTTTGAACTTGGATTGAAAATTCTTGAATTTCTCCCTCATCTGTTTGGATTACAGATCCAGCCTATCTTTTTTTATTCTTGATTTCATTGGCCATCAGGAGATAACAATTGAACTTAGAGGATGGAGTTTGGCCAACACATGTTTCATTGTCAGATCCAAAGCAAGCATTGTAGTTCAACAGATTTTTGAGCCAGTTTACCAGGATGATGTGATAAGCTCTCTTGAGCTTACTTGAGCCTTTGGAAGATGATGGGGGAGGATTATTGGATTTTGAGTTGCTGTGGGATGTTTTCTTTGGTCCATTGGATTTTTTAGTGGATTTGAGGGGGGTTGATTGCTGAAGGGCCATTTAAAAAGAGTAAGAGGGATGAAGGGATGAAGGGCTATGAGAGCGTTTAAGTGGTGAGACTGATGAAGTGATGAGAGAATGAGAGTGATGAAGCAAAGAGGATAGGAAGAGATGAGATTGATGAAGTGACAAGAGGGATAAAGCAATGAGAGTTAGGATGTGATGAAAGAGATAAAGTGATGAGAGTGATGAAGTGATGAGGATAGTGATGCAATTAGAGTTAGATGGATGTGATGAAAGCAATAAAGTGATGAGAGTGATGAAGTGATGAGATTGATGAATTTATGAGAGTGATGAAGTGATGAGGATAGTGATTAAGAGATGAAGAGCAATGAATCAAATTTTTTTATCAGATGAGGTTGGAGGTAGAATTTCTTGGAGCTTGGAGGTGTAAAACCAGGGCTTTATGAAGTGGACAGGCGGTTGAAGTCTTTATATACTTTACTTAAAAAAACCACCAATATCCAGGTAACTCTGACCAATCTGATGTGATATAAGTGGGTTTTTTTGATTTTTGATGGGGGTTTGAAATTGCGGATTTGGTTTGAAACCCTCCCTTAAAAAATGGCAGGTTTTCTTAAATCTGATACGCCCTATTAAATTTACTCAATTGGTGTCCAAATTTGGATTCTACAAAGATTTATACCCCAGAAGGATCCCAAAGGGGGTCAGAAGGCCTTAATTTATCCTCCCAGGGCCTGAATTAATATTCAAAAGCCTTTGGGGGCCCAAAAACCCATCAAATGGTGTCTTATCCCACAAAAGTAACTCCTTTAAACCTTAAAAAGGATGCACACCTTTGTGAGGTGGGAAGGCATGCCAGTTGGCATGAAAATTGTAATTTAATTATTATAATCACACTAATGGTGGCTTTTATTGTGATCATAGCAAAAAAAAAATCATACCAATTCCAAAAATTGGCATGATTTTAGTATCTTTTTGCCATGAATTTAGCCAGGGCCTTTAATGTATTTCTACATGTCACATAAATTCAAGTGATGTCCATTGTTAAATTCTCCCGGATTCAACCCCAGAAAGACCCCACAGGGCGTCTGGAGGCCTTAAATTAGCCTCACAGGGCCCCAATTAATGTTTCAAGGCATTGGGGGACCTAAAAAACCCTCAAAAGGTGTTTTTTTCCACCCTAGGCACTTCTGTCACCCTTGAAAAAGTGTACCAAACCTCAATTTTCTATATTGGCAGCTTTTATGCATTGGCACATATTTAAAAGGTTTAAATTCCTTTGGGGGTGGGAAAAAACACCAGAAGGCATTATTTTAGTAAGAAAATTACAAACCGATGGCTTTTTTTGAAAAAAGGCATAATTTGGTTGGTTTGAAGGCTTTATTTTGGCCTGGGCCCTTGAAAAATAAATAGCTAATTGAAAACATATAGAGAATGAAATCAACATGGCAGACCAAAATGGGGGAAAAAAAACTTCTGATTTTTGTTTAAAGCAAGTCAAACAGGAAAATAGTCTCTTATTGGCAAGGTAATTTGATTTGTAAGTTTATTATATTATGAATTTGAGAAAAAAATAATTTTTCCATTTTTTACAATTGAATAATTGGGTTCCATCAAGGGAAATGTTAAATTTGGAACCCTAAACAACCCGTTCACACCAAAAAATGGGTTGCGTAGCGCGGTTTGTAACAAATCTGGGTTTTGAATGGCTGTTTGCAACCCATCTGGGTGTGAACAGCCATTCACACCCCAAAAGGGGCCATGAACTGTGCCACACAACCAATTTTGAGGTGCAAGAAGCTTGTGTAGGGTTGCCAATTGTTGTTTTTATTTTTATTTATTTATTGAGTAATGTTATATTCACGGCTCCAGTTGTTTGGGAGTAGTGTAGGCCCCACACGACCTGTGGAGTTTTTTAGGGCCCCACACAACCTGTGAAAGTCATGTAGGGCCCCACACAACCTGTGGGGGTCGTTTAGGCCCCCACACAACCTGTGGGAGTTGTGTAGGGCCCCTCAACTGTTGAAGTCCCATACACTGCTTCAAACAGTTTTTCTAAACACAGGAAACCCCTGGGGGGGGCATATAATCCCATAATGGGCATTTTTGATTTTTGTACCCCTGTAAACAATCATATTATTTGTTATTTATTATTTATTATTTATTATTTATTATTTATTATTTATTATTTATTATTTATTATTTATTATTTATTATTTATTATTTATTATTTATTATTTATTATTTATTATTTATTATTTATTATTTATTATTTATTATTTATTATTTATTATTTATTATTTATTATTTATTATTTATTATTTATTATTTATTATTTATTATTTATTATTTATTATTTATTATTTATTATTTATTATTTATTATTTATTATTTATTATTTATTTTTATTATTTATTATTTATTATTTATTATTCATTATTTATCATTTATGATTTATGATTTATTATTTAGTGGAGGCTACGAAACTTGATTTTAGTTGTTTAGTCTGCCACACGGCTTATTTGAGTTGTGTAGGGTGCCAAACGGCCCACTGAGTCGTATACACGACTCAAAGAGTTGTATACACGACTCCAACAGTTGTATACACGTATACACAACTCAAAGAGTTGTATACACAACTCAAAGAGTTGTATACACAACTCAAAGAGTTGTATACACAACTCAAAGAGTTGTATACACAACTCAAAGAGTTGTATACACAACTCAAAGATTTGTGAATTTAACATTAGCCTTATTTATTTTATTTATTTATATTTTTATTTTTGATATATTTTAGTGATTTATTTTTTATTTATTTTGTATTTATTTATGTATTTATTTATGTATTTATTTATGTATTTATTTATGTATTTATTTATGTATTTATTTATGTATTTATTTATGTATTTATTTATGTATTTATTTATGTATTTATTTATGTATTTATTTATGTATTTATTTATGTATTTATTTATGTATTTATTTATTTATTTATGTATTTATTATTTATTTAGTTCTTTATTATGGGTTTTGAACCTCAATTGAAAACTCATATGGGGTGTGAACAGCTTTTCAGGCCTGTTTGCAACCCCAGGGTTGCAAATTGAACATTTCCCTTCCATGAAATTGGGCTTTGGGAATAAAGTGCATGCAAGCGCTAAATTCACACACCCAGAATCAATAAATCCATACCTTTCTCCACAAAAAAATCACAGGCATGAAAACAGATATTTCTGCTAAATTGAACATTTTAATTTGCACCCCACGAAGGCATGGAAACCAAGAAATAATTTTCCAATTCAAAAAAGGCTTGAATTTAAAAAACAACCTTTTGGATATCTTTTGAGGAAATGTGTATGCCTTTGGCCTTCAAAGCTTCAAAAGGTGCCCACACTTCATCAAAAGGCATGCTTTAAAACATCAGACAGCCCTCCAAACTATGAGTTTTACACACCCTCCTGGGGTGGGAAGATACACCAAAAGGGGTCAATTTGGGAAACCAATTTTCATATTCATGCTTTGACTTTTTTTTTAAAATAAAGGTATGGTTTTTTTAAATTAAGAAGGTTTAAATTTAGTCTAGGAAATTTTTTAATTTGAAAGGCTTTTCTCCCCCTAATCCTCTTTCAAGTGAACTAGCATAAAATCACCTTTTCTCCATAGTTTCTGACATCAGAGCTCCCTGCAGAGCTCCCTGCCTGGGAAATTCAGGAAAATTTTAAAATAAATAGGTTTTTTAAGACCATCAATCAAATTTCAAAGTTCTGGAAACCTTATTCCAATTGGAAGAAATATTCAAAAAATTTCTTGAATCTAATCAACCTCTTAAACCTTTATTTTGTGAGAAATCCTTCACAGGGCCTTGAAGTTATCACAATAGACAGAAATGACATTTATTTCAAAAAAATAAACACCATTTCAAACCTATTTTAATTTTTTGATTATGTTTACATTTTGAAAACCTAACTTTGTGAATATATCCTGGGCACTTTAATATATAAAGATCTGTGCACAACAAATAATGATAAAAAGAGGGACATTGATTGGTTTGGGTGGTGTGTATTTGAAAAAGAATAGATATTATTTTTTATAAATTAATGGTGTGTAGATTTTTCAGAACTAAGAATGAGTTTATTTTAAACTCAAAGCATGTTTAATTTTTGATTATAAATTCAATTATTTATTACAGGTCTGAAAGTTTTTAGAAATTTTAGAGTTTTTAACATTTTATGTTATCTTCAGTTTAATAGTAAAAGGGCATTAGCATAAAAAACTGGGTATTTAAGTGATATGATAATTTCCAGTTTTTTGGGAAAAAAATGGCCAAGTATATTGATTATTAATGTTGAATTAATACATCAAGTGAAATTGAATCTGCATACTAAGGACAAAAAAAATTGAAAATGAAAAATATTTTCTACTTAAGTCAAACATAAACAAATAAAATTAATAGTTTTTTTCAGCACTTCCACAAAAACTGAGATAAGGAATATTTTTAAACATAATTCATATCTGAAAAATTACTCAAGTTTATACTTATTTATTAAAACCCTGGAAAATCTATGAAACAAATCCTTGTTTGAAGTCATTTCAACCAAAATCACTTCAAAAAAATCAATTATTTCCTTTCTAAATCTATTTTACAAATTAAATACTGTGTAAAAGTAGACTAAAGTTATTTTGAAACCAGAAAATTAATAATTGCACAACAGATTATTGGTGTGTGCACCCTGAACAGCAACATTTTTGGAATGAAATGGTCTACATGCCACGTTTTTTGGCAGGAACAATCCACACCCCAAAACATAAACTTTTGTTGGTGTGTGAAATCATAACCCCAAAGGTATTGGAATGTAGATTTGTGCACACCAAAAATGTTGGAATGTGTTGAAATTTCACCAAGTTTTTTTCTGTCTTCACAAAAAAAATAAAGTAAAAAAAAATAAATTAAAGAAAAAAATAAATAAATAAATAAATAATAATAATAATAATAAATGAGGCTTCCTCTCTCCATTTTTTCTCAATTGGGATACCTTGAAGTACTTTCTTTCTCAACTGCCAACTAAATTTGCTTCAAGCTGGCTTGCTCCGGGTTATCCCAATTGGGAAAACTTTCAGCAGTTGTTCCCCAACTACAACCTCAATTCCTCTGAGTCAATTCAAATTTATCCTAATTGGGATAACTTGAAGAATTTTTTCCGCATCCATGAATAAAATTTCCCCAATCCCAAATCCCTGGATCACTCTCTCCCAGACAATCCAATAAAATAAATGCACAACCATACCTGCTGCTTCATACAGCCTCATGTTTTGAAAATCAAAAACAAACTGAAGCAAGAACCCACCACAAAAACCACAAAGAAGAAGAGAAACAATCAATGATCATAAAATCAACAGAACTGTGCTTGATAAATAAAAAAAGGAACAAATTTCTAACAGCCACCAGAACCCAACAACAAGGATCTACAAAAGGGAGACCATGATAGAAAGAAAATTGAATTGCCAATCAAAAGAAATATTTGAATCCCAAAAAGACAAAAGAACAAAACAGATCAGACCAGTCCAATTCTCAAGAATGAACCAACTAAAATTCATCCAGGAAATAAGATTAAGACTGAAACACAGACTAAAAAAGACACCATCAATTGACCAACCTCTCAAGAACAGTCCAAGAAATCAAAGCAAAATTCATCCCCTCCATCACCTCAATAGCTCCCTAGATGGTCATTTCCTGGAAATTCTTCAACAAACTACTCCATGATGGGACCTAAAATCCAGAGGTCAACAGACTAACAATCCAGGAAAATAAACTGACAACCATACACTAGGCTCCTAGCAAGTGGGGCCTGATTCAAGAACAAGATTTACCCCAGGCCTTGTTGTAATAGAGGCTTGGAAAGATGATGAGGAGATATATTAGAGGGGAGATCAATGCTGGAGAAGGCTAAAATCTGACTCAAGGGGTCCCGAAGGGACCGGATTCAAGAGGGCTTCAGTAATTGGGCACGGATGAGAAGGGATGAAATCTGATTTCTTTCTTCAATTGGATCAGAAAAGAAGGAGTATTTATGAACAAATAAGGAAATAAAAGTTGAGAACTTAGAAAATTAAGAATATTCAATAAAAAAGGAAAGGTGTTAAATGTTTGAGACAGGAGGTTTAACAAGAGAATCACAGAAGCTAAGGATTGTGAAATTTGAGTTTCAGAAGCCTGTGAAATTTATATGATAATGTGGCTTGAAGATTTCATTTACCAGTCATAGGATAATACATAGGAAAATAATGATGCCAGGATAAAAATAATTATCTGAACATATAAGGGTGGTCCTGACAAATAAAGGTGTCACAAATATATCAGCATATATATCAGGTGGTCAGAATAATCTATATCTATTCCAAACATACAGAATAATAATACTAAATATAAAGGCGCCGGGAGAGGGAGGCAAGCAGAAAAAATGATGAAGGTCAAAACTCAACAGGCCTGGCTAGCATAAAAAAATAAATCTTGAAAGAAGTCTGGATGAATTACAATCAAAAATAGAACAAAGACATCCAGAAAGAACCCTGGATCAAAAAAAATTAAAATTATAACCAAGAAATCCAGCAATAAATCCGGATCAAAACAATCCAAATTAGAACCAAGATATCCAGAAAGAACCCTGGATCAAAAGAAAAAAAAAGTCAAAATATTGGCAGAAAAGCCAACCGCCAGAAAAGCTGATTAACCAATTGAACAACCAACCAACAGAAGAACCAGCCAGGAAGGGGAGTCTCATAGACACTCCACTCCACCCAACCACCACCAATGGCCCTCAGGACTGCCAGAAAAAAGTATTAACAGGAGGAAGACCACGACAGACAGAAAGACACACTTTAGACCTTCTGGTCAGATTTTTTGCTCAACCATCATATGCCTTGGCATGAAGACAATATTTCTCACTCTAACCCACACCCTAATCATTGTCCTACCACTCTATTTATTTTTTCACATTGATGTAGACCAGACTATCTTGACAGAATATGTTGCTAGTTTTAGAAAGAGTAATAAAAACAAATATTGGGGCCCTCAAACCCAGATTTGATCAAAATTAACAGTCAAAATAAGCTCCAATTGCTAAAGGATAATCAACGGCTCAAGCACTGATGTAAAGAAGAATCCTCAATAGAAAAGAAAGACAAGCCTCTATCTCACAGAAACAGCAACAGCCATTTCAGAGGAATTTCCTTGATCCATTCTCAATAAATCAATCCAAAGTGTGCAATGTCTAACCATTGAAAATTTCTCTCTTTGGAAAGACAGGATATTCAACTTCCTAGAACTACAAGGCCTCAAATACATACTAAAATCCCATGACAAGAACCTAACAGTCATACAGAAACTGAGAATCAGAACCATTCTTGTATCCCATCTGGACCCATCAATTAATACAAACATCATCAACCCTGACAACAAAGAAAATTCCAAGGCAATTTGGAGGTTCATTCTGAATTTCCTTCCCTCATCTGAGGCATTTAACAGAGCAAAGGCATATAGAGAATTCCTTTGCATCACCTTCAATCAAAATGAAATCCATAAGTTCATCACTCACATAAGGAGATAAATCAAAAATCTGTGAAAAGTGGGTATCTCTATCCCTGAGGACATCCTGGGATACCCCATTCTTGAAAAATTACCAATAACTATGGATAACATCAGTCAAAAAATCACTCACTCAGATAAAATTATCAATCCAGACATGGTTCTTGACCTCTTGAGAAGGTTTTCAAACAACAGAAAATCAATGATCCTAACTGAAATTGAGACCAATTCACTCCACACCACCAATGCAAGTGAAATCTGATGCAAGAAAGGAAAAAAAACCTTTAGCTCAGCACTCAATCTTCAATGCAGAAATATTGCACTAATCCTTGGAATATTTCACTAACACAGATTCAGAAACAAGTTAAACATACCTATTAATTCAGATACTGAATGCAGTCTTGTGCTTTTGGGAAGATAACTAAGTCTTCCTTAAAAAGCAGACATATTCCAGCATCTGGAACCTTTGAATAGTTAAACCTACAAATCATTGGTCACACTACTCCTGTCCAATTGAAAACCATAGATAAATTCTCAATTTTTTTTATAGCCAC
This sequence comes from Puccinia polysora, assembly GCA_025617555.3. NCBI lineage: Eukaryota > Fungi > Basidiomycota > Pucciniomycetes > Pucciniales > Pucciniaceae > Puccinia > Puccinia polysora. The sequence continues at coordinate 652,808 of CM062642.1, read as the reverse complement.
TCTAGATAATGCTCCAGAATCCCACTCAGATCAAAAAGAAAAACACTCAAAATTCTCTCTCACACTCTGTATTTGGAATCCAAAAAATTTTGGTACTACCCCGGTGTTTTGCACTCTGACAGAGGAGGTGAATTCAAGAATGAAGAATTCAAGGAGTATTTTAAAAATTATCTGATGAAGACAAGATAATCTGACCTATACAGTCCTAAAAAAAACATTCTGGCTGAAAGACACAACAGAACCATGCTTGAGTCACTCAGAACCATTTTTCACAACTCATGTCTCAACAAGAATCTACAGAACTTTTTTCTTAAGGCCAGTACTGTTACATTGAATCAGTGACCTTGTCAAAATACAAAAAAATCTCCACAATCCCTATTCAAAAAAAATAATCTTCCCCTAGACTACTTTAATCCCATTGAGAATCACATTTCCTTCCTGAATATCCCCAAGGAATCTTTCTCCAAACTCAAACCCAAGGGAAAAACCGGTGTCTTGATTGGCTTTAATGACAATCTCAGACGTTATATTATTCTTTTTGAATCAAGAAAAATAATTGAAACCAAAAATTCCAAGTTTCTCAGATTTATTCCCAAAACCAATGAATCAAGATCCTTAGACCTTGAATTTGAGAACACAGAAAAACCCAATCCCTCCAGAAAACTTAGAAACACAATTCATTAATAAAAGTGATACAGTGAAAGCAACACCTCAAATGACAACAGTGAAGATGAAATCATTGAAGGATCCATCATGAACAATGATGAGAGTATATCAGAAAGCCAAGATTCAGATAAAGATAGTTCTGAGAAGTCACCAACTCCAGAAATCCAGCACAGTCCTTCAAGGTAAAATCTCAGAGAAAGGTCATCAAAAGTTAAACCTTCCAAATATACATATATCAGAACCCCTGGAAATTTCCCAGAAGCCATCAAAACAGAAGTTTAATTGATTGAAGTCCATTTAATTCCCTCAAAAGACATTATTTCTGATTCTCTAACCCCACCCTGCAACTGAAATTTCCTTTCTAGAATTGATAGTAGGCTCTTCACGTCAAGGCATGGGGGGTGTTGAAATTTCACTAAGGTTTTCTCTGTCTTCACAAAAAAATAAAATAAAGAAAATTATAAATAAATAAATAATAAAAAGAAAAAATTAGTCCAGCTTGGTCCAATTTTTCCCAATTAGGATACACTCCACCCAACCACCACCACCCACAAGGATCAGCAGTAGGAAGACCAACACAGACAGAATGATAAAGTTTGGAACTTCTGGTCAGATTGTTTTGTTCAACCATCACATGCCTTGACATGAAGATGATATTTCTCAACCTAACCCAGATCCTCATAATTGTCCTACTGCTCTATTTTTTTCTCACATTTATGTATAGAAGGCTATATTAAAGCATCTGTTGCTGATTTTAGACAGGGTAATAATAAAAAATACTGAGGCCCCCAAACCCAGATTTCATCTGAATGTGTATATGTAAATGAGAAAAAGGTTGATTGGACCTTTGGATTTCACAATATGGTGCTTCACCCAAAAAATGAATCATTGGAGCTTTTGAAAACTTCTAAAATATACTCAAAATCATTTTAAATTGGAATATAAATATGGAAAATTAAAAAATCAATGAGATCTAAAACAATATTATAAAATAAGTACATGCAAGAAAAGGAAAATTTTTCAAAATTTCTTGCTCAATAATTGTGAAAAAATAATTTTTTCCCACAAGGAGTTGAAGAAATATATAAAATAATTAAAAAAAAATTCAAAAAGAAAAAATCTAATAAATCATTTTCTTTCAAACATTTTCATTTTTTCTTTCATTTGTAGTAAAACAATTCTGAAGCTCAAATGAGTTGATAATTAGAAATTCCAAAATAAAATGCATTTAAATGGCCGTTTCAATTGGTTTCCTTTGTGTAGAGGTCAAAATTTGTGCCAAAAAGGCTTTCCTTCTAGCAGTTGTATTAATGAGGCACATTTCATGTGTGGTTAATTTTTTGAATTTATTTGTATGTCCTTTCATATATTTTTTGAAGTTCTGGGAATAAAAAACCTATTTTTTACATTCATTTGCCAAAAGAATAACAAACATATCCACTTCCTTTAACTAAATTTAGTTTCTCACAGTATCTTATCTCTCATCAATACGTTCATTTTAAGTATCCATTTTGTATTTTATCATTATTTTAAGCATTTCAACAATTTTTGAATTTTTTTAAAAAAAATATTTCCTTGAGTGATACTGAATTTTTTGCTGTGCACATTTCCAAACAAAAAGAGTTTTGCGCGCACAGTTACACATGCAAAAGAAGAAATCTTTGCTTGCCATATTTTGGCATGTGAAAGTGTGAAACTTTGCATGCCAAAAAATTTGGAATACGGAACTGGGAACACCAGGATGATTGAAATGAGGAACTGTACACACCAAAAATGGTGTTCCATGAGTAAGGGAAAGGTTAAATTCATGACTCAAATGATTTGTTTACACTACTCATTTTAGTCGTGTGGCATGGCTACAAAATTACATTTGAGCTGTTTAGAGCCCCAAACGACCCAAATAGGTTGAGCTGTGGGCCACACAGCACCAGAAAGCTGTGTGGTGGCCACACAACTACATTTGGGCCATTTGGAGCTCTACCTGACTTGAATCTAGTCGTGTAGCCGTGCCACAAGGTTACAAAAAATAAAAAAGTAAAATAAATTGAATGAAAACTCAAAAAAACAGAAATCAACCAAAAATCCACATAGGTTGATTTTTTGGTTGAAATAAATAAATCAATTAATTAATTGATAAATGAA
>CM062641.1:30139994-30442494 GCA_025617555.3 Puccinia polysora | reverse complement strand
CAATGAACAAGGTGGAAAACTAGTAGAAATCAAGGTCTCAAAAGAAAGTTCAAGCATGATTGCAAAATGAGGTGCAAACAATGTTGCAGGATGACCACAAGCAATGCTGTGAGATAACCACTAGCAATCTTGTGGAACAGTTACCAAGAGATAGAGCCAAGATTAAGGTGGAGTTTCAGGCAGATAGAGAAAGGAATAAAATGGTGTCCCGGCTGAGTGGATTCCAGTATTGAATTTGGAAGATTGAGGAATCAGGGGATTGATAGGGGTAGGAGACAAGGTTGTAAGCCAATGGGTCAGAAAGAGGAGCAAAGGATATTGCGGCAAGCCAACTTTCAAGTGATGACAATGAAGGGTTCCAACATGAGGTGGAGTTGATGAGATGGAGGAGAACAAGAAAATTGTGGGGTAGCTGATGGAGAAGATGAATGGATGGCAAGGGTGACAGGACAGGCCAAATGAATGGACCCCCCCCCAAAGGATGATTGTAATTGATCATGTCAGTGGGGATGCAAGGTTGAAAAGCGACTGAGGTTGTGAATGAGGTTGCAGGTGAAGATTGCAAACAATGTTGCAGACGTGAATGAAAGGGGATTTAGATTGGATTGAAGAAGGCAAATCTTGAAGCAAGTGATCTTGCAGTCAAGATACAAGAAAAGTTGCAAGTGGAAGCGCAAGCAAGGTTGCAAGCAAGATCACAAATGGTTGAAGGATGTGATGGAAAAGAAGTAGCAAGAGAGGATAGGGTGAAGCTGAGATGCAATCAAGGTTGCCATTGAGGTAGCCAGCAAGGTTGCAATCAAGGTAGCAAGAGAAGTGACAGAAAAGTGAGGAGGAATTTGCAAACAATGTTGCAGATTATTGAGAATGGCAATTGATGCAGCCAGCAAGAAGACAATAGGGAAGCATGGGATGGAATTTTAAACAGGGAAAGTGTTGATGGGATCAAAGGGATTTGCAACAAAATCTTAGTGTTTGGATGCATGCATCCAAACCATCCAAACACTAACATTTTTGTGCAGCTTCCATACTTTAATCCATGTTGCACCAAAATCCTCCTGTTTGGCTGCATGCATTCAAACACTAAAATTTTGGTGCAACTTCCATGCTTTAATCCATGTTGCACCAACATCCTCCTATTTGGATGCATGCATCCAAACACTAACATTTTGGTGCAACTTCCATGCTTTTCTTCATGTTGCACCCAAATCCTCCTGTTTGGATGCATGCATTGTAGCACAGTGATGTGTGTTGAAATACACTTTGGTGAGAGTGTAGCACAGTGAGGATTGTTGAAATTCACTTCAGTGGGAGTTTAGAAGGATGAGGTGTGTTCAATATTAGTTTAGAAGTGTTGATATCCACTTTTATAAGAGTTTAGCAGGGTGAGGAGTGTTGAAAATTAGGTAAAAATTTGAAAAATCCACTTTTGTCACGGTTGGAAGGGTGAGTAGTGTTAGAAATTGGGTAGCAATTGTTCAAATTCACTTTGATGAGGGTGTGCAGGGTGAGGAGTGTTGAAGTCCACTTGGGTGCAGGCGTGGCAGGTTGAGGTGTGCTCCAAATCAAGTGAGGAATGTTCAAAAGTTGGTGAGGTATGTTCAAAATTGAGTGTGGTTTTCAAAACATTGAGTGAAGTGTGGTTTAATCATTTACATATTCCGGTGGTGCGTAATTTAAGGGGTCAAGTCACCTGGACCACACTTGGGTTCTGTCAGCCCAAATTTTCATGCCTGGCCTACTATATGGGAGTGTACATTACTGCACTGGCAATTTTGAAACTACAGCCACAAAAGAGTGTAGTCCCTCCTCTGCCCACCCTCTCATGTGGATGAAATACACACTATGATAAGTCTGTAAAGTAACTTCACTCTTTTTATAAGAAACAAGTTTCTTGTATCAAATTGTAAGTCTAAGATATTGTCAAATAAAGATTGTTGGGGAGTTGCTCTGGTCAATATTAGTTGGCCTTTGCATGCTGGAGACATTGGTTCACATGCACAAATGAGTCCATTAAGGAAACCGTGAAATGTGTGGGATTTTGTTGTCAATAGTGTTTGTTTCTTTGGGCTGTGGCCACGCCAGGATCAATGGGCATTCCTTCCTGCATCTGATCTGAAGTCAAATAGGCTTGAATCAAAAATTAATGCAGGCAGGAAATGGCATAAATATACAGGGGGGCATTTTGAAATTTGTACAAATGATTGTTTAAGGCTTTGACTGAAAATCCAAACTTTTAGCCTTTGAACATAGGTTTAAATTGGAATGGTTGTAGTGACAGAAATAGAAGGGTTTTTTTTTTAGATTATGAGTAAAGAGAATCTTCTGATAAAAGACCTCCCCACCAGGATGATACATATTTTAGCGCAGAAAGCCAACTAAATAAAACATGTGGATCAAATAATGCATGGATAATAGAGGCAAATAAGGCAGCTCCTCAGGTGAGTATTGAGAAAGCATATAATAAACCCTGAAAGGAGAAAGCCATTTAAAATATATGATTGTTGTGGGTTAAACACATTAGCACCTTTCATGCAGAAAATAGATTGATAATTGATTGATATGAAGTAACTGGAACACAATAACCCCATCTAGGATGGGAGAACGAGGAAGCATAATATTTATCTTAGAAAGGAAAATTTACCACCAAATGCCTTGACATTTGTTGAGGAGTTTGTTGAAATCAGTTGGTGCTCTCAACTGAATTGTATATTTGCCTTGCTTTTCTTCTGGAAGTCTAATCCTGGATGTCTTATTTTATCCTAAAATGATTCTTCTTCCCATTGCTATTTTTGAGGGCCACCTTGGGTTTGTTTCAATCCTCCATGTGACACATTTACGAAGATATCTATTCAAATGCTGCATTTCCTGGCAGAGATTTCCATGTTTTTTACATGGAATAAATTTTTGCAGAATGAAACAAAAGGCATTTCTGTAAAACCCTATCCATAAAAGCTGAAATATTTGAGTGAACTTTGAGTTTATTTGAGGTGGTTCCCTTGTGAAATTATATGGGGGAGATCTGTGCATTGAAAAATACTCCTGGTTCATTCAAAATCCCTTGATTTGGTCAAGAATAATCCAAAGGAAGAAAGTCTATGGCCTTCATGTGCTTAATTAAGGGTTTTTTACAAGGTAGAAAACCCATGTTGCCAGCCCTGAGATGGGTTAGCTAACTCTAAGTATTAGCTTGAAGAGGGGATCCTTGAATAATGTCTGATTGCACTTTTTTACCCACAAGTAAAGTGGGGCCTGTGCCCCAGGTGCGCCACCAAAAAAAAAGTGAACTGTGAGCTGATTTGAAGTGATTCCCTTGTGATTTCATAGTGACACTGGTTTAAACTTTTGTAAAAGCATTGTTGCATTTATTTTTAGTAAAACGCTAGGCAGGGTGTAACACTCATCTCTGAACAGAAAATTCCTTGGGATTTTGCTATAACTTGCTTTATTTCTTTCTCTTTTTATTTATATATTTTTTTGTTGGGATCTCTGTTTATTTATATATTTTTTTGTTGGGATAAATTCAGCACCAATTTCATTTGACATAGGGAGGGAGTTTATGTTTTCATTTATTGATACTCACATCTGTTACATAGAATCTTTATGGCCTGCAATCTTGGCCAGTAAAAAATGCCAACTCTATGCACAACTTCACATCATCCCCTACCCAATGGTTCAATCCCCCTCCCCCTCCCCCATCCCATTCCATCCCATTCCACTTTCAACAGGTGAGGTTGCACTAACAAACCACCACCCCAACCCTTGTCAAGCAGGGATCTGTCAAAACAACAATGGTGGGACCTGCTCCCCAGCTTATTGAAAACTATTGCGCAGGTCCAATTTATTGAATCAAGGGCACAAAATTGGTTTTCAACAGTTATCCACCCTTGCTTGCCTTGACAACTTGTCAAAGTTGTCAAGGATTTTATCAAGGCAAGGGTAGATGCTCTTATAACCATTTTGATTTTTCCAAAAAAAATTCCTTTGCAAATCAATTTTCTTGTAAAAAAATCAACAGGTTTCACAAAATTGATTTTTTCCAGAAATAGTCAAAGTTCATGATTTGGGAAATACTGGTGAATTCTAATTTCCAAAAAGGTGAAATCAAGGTGATTCTCATTTTCATCAGAAGTGAAATCTTCTGGACTTTTGTTTTCCATAAAGGTGAAACCCAGAAGAAATATTCTATACATCATTGTAAAAAATTGAATCAATCATTGTGAGTTCATGGAGAACATTTTGATACTTATGGGGGACAAAGGTGGCCCTTAAAGTGACTTCATGTCACTGGTCAGCCAGAGACCCCAATTTGGCCCTGGTGAAAAACACACAAGAAAAAACAAGTTCAACTTGTGTTAAGCTGATACCATCATAAGGATTAAAATACTCCTTATGATGGAATCAACCCAACACAAGTTGAACTGACTTACCATTAAACTCTCATTCAAAACACTCAATATAATGAGGTTAACTCAAAAAAATCAACATAATGATGTTCAAAATTTGATAATCCTTATATTAACAGAACTTGTTAGCTGCATTAGAATCACAATTTATATGAAACCCAATGATGAAATGAAATCAAAGTCTATAATCTCTATAATCTAGATTACATTTGCAGTTGATCTTTGAGATGATCAACACAACCAGAGGCTTTTTTAGAAATCAAGGAACACAGTTCTGCTACAATGGGCGCAATTGGAATCATTTATCCCTCAAGTACTAATAAAACCCAGTGGTTATTGTTTACAAAGGAGATGAACGTTGGATCTGATTGATCAGTAACACCATTTTTCATTGGAGTATAAGTATCACATGACTCCAATGAAATGAAACATATAGGTCTGGAATGTGTGTCTGCTATGATTTGAATCATATCTAAGTTAGCCAGTCATTTTGAGGAGGGAATCTTTTCATTGATGTCTTCAAAATCAAGTCTTTGTTTAATCTTTTCAACCTGCTTTGCACCACCAAGCATCTTAATGTAGAATGCTTTATGTTTCTCCAATGTTTGTATCATTTCTTTTCTCACTTTAAACTGACCATGTTCTTCATAACCAAGAGATTTAGGAAAGACTCTAAATCTGCCATTCCCATCTCCAATTGGATCCCAAACCTCACCCAAGAACTTATGGAATTTCTTGGGTATTTGATTGAGGTATTTCACATTTGGTTCCTATTGTCAAAACTAATTTAGTATTTGTTTTTTTAATCACATCATTAAAATGAATACTCACCAAAAGATGAGCTTCTGGTTGAGCTTTGCTGCACGTTTTCTTCCTCTGCAGAGAATTCTGATTCCAAATTAAGTGATCCCAATTCACTTTGAGTCTTTTCCTCTGAACTATGAAATTCTGATTCAGATTCTGCCAAATTTGACTAACAATTCATCATTAGTCAGTAACTAAGTTCATTAAATCAAAAAAAATGAACATGTCCCAAAACATAAGACTTACAATCTTTTGTCTTTTCTTATTTGGAGCCCTTCTACTCCTTTTTTCCCCCTTGAGTTTTTTTTCAACATGCTCAAACCAAGATGATTCTTGCCAAATATCTGTCAATTTTGGCCCACCCCTACTTTATTGGAAGACTTTAGGTTAAAGTCTTGGCTTCAATCAATATTTTGTAATCTTCCAAATGATATGATTCAATAGACAGCTTTGCTCATGATCTGGAGATTCCAAGATCATTGCATTCACTTTTTCACCTAACTGAGAAATGCTTAGCATTTTGTTGACATTGCACTTGAAAAATTCAAAAGGATCAACCATTAGTGAATTAGGAATCATTAATCAAAAAGCATTAATCAAAAAGAATGAATCACATAGTGATTTGAACAATCCAACTTAAGCCAACTTACAGAACTAGAATTGCAAGGGTCACAGTCCAACCTCCACTGAGGATGAACCTCTTTGGGTACCACTGATCCTCTGAATGCTAGACATTCAACTATTTGGTGGGAACAGGGAAAACCCATAGACTTGGAATATGACTTGGTGCACACTTTGCCATCATGATCACGTTTGAATTTCCCAAATTGTTCCCTCATATAATGAATTGCCTCTAAAGAAAATGTGTGACCCAATGGTAAAAGTTCAGGTGGAAGAACTGTCCCTAACTTAATTTGAGAGTTATAAAGTGATGCATGAACCAATTTAATTTGATTCAAAACTGTTCTGTCAAGGCTTTTCCAAAAATCTAACATGTTTCCCAAAGAGTTTGCAAGGAATTGTTTGAGAGTTGCATGGGCCCCTTCAACCAAAGATGTTGTTTTTTCCAAAATCTGGGTTTATACAAGTCCACACTTTTAAAAACATATCTTTGATAAGGAAAATTTCATTTTCCATATACTCAAGTACATCCTAATAGTCTTTCAAGAAACAATATACAAGTCAAAAGGTCAGAACCCAAAACTAGGAAGAATAAGAAGAAGTAATTTGGACCTACTCTGAGTTCTGCATTGTTCACCTTGGCCTCCTCCTTGGTCTTTGAGGCCCCATACTTTGCCCACAGATTCATAAAGCTTTTCCATCCTTCAACCTCATTAACAAAGCGCACTTGAAAGTTTTCTTTTATTTTTTTAGACAAGTGCCAAGTGCAACATTGTCTTGATGAATCAGGGAAATTAGATTCAATAGCACAAATCAGAGCTTTTTCACGACTCACAACCAGAGGTTGCATCCTACTGTGAAAAATTCTGTTCCTCAATTGTCACCCTTGATGAGGATGTAATTGGGGCTTACAATTTTTCATTAGCCAAATCCTTTTTTTCTTTTTCCAAAGCTTTGTTGATGGCACTATCAATTTAGACCTTCCATGCAGCCATTTCAGAAGAAGGAGGGCTTGCCACTGTTCCCATGCAAAAAAATGCAATGGTATACTTCGGTATTCAATCCAACTTTCGTTGAACAAACAAATTTTGCTCACTTTTGAGTTGAGAAAGAATTTTTTGCAGGTTTTTATATGATTTCAATTTTCACTTTACTTTCACTTTAATTTAAATTTACTGTCACTTTGTAATCACTAGGTGTGGAACAACAGTCCCACAAAGCATGTGTTGATCCCAAATTTGGGTTGAGGGAACCCAAGTGTGGTTCAGGGGGTGCTCAAAATTCTGGAACAACTTCTGGGGGTTGCGCACCCCCAAAAATGGTGGTTTTGAGCCATTTACCCGCGTACACGGCTCCCAATTTCTGTTTGGGGGGTAAAAAGCTCCTATACAACCCCCCAGGTTGCGCATGTTTGGAATGGCCCTTTGTAGTTGTCTATGGGCCCCCACGGCCCATTTGAGCCATGTAGGGCCCTACACAACTCCCACACAACTGGAGTCCTGAATTTATCATCACCCAAACTTTTATCATTGTTTCCCTTAATTTATTTGTTTTATGCTTTGAATTTCCAAATTTTTATTCAATATTCTGAGCTTTGAGACATTCCTCTATACTTCAGTCAAATTGTTACATATGCATGATGTATGCATCCAGGTTTTAGCATGTTCCTGCAGTACCTGGCTGTCAGGAAAGGTGCATTTGTTTTTGATGTGTGCAGGCTTGACAGCTGCATGCAGGAATCTGTCATCTGATGCCAGCATAATATTGTATGCGGGTTTCTAGACAGGTCCCTACATATTGAGTTCCAGGCGTGTGTAACAATGCTGTATGGATGTGGGACTGTGCATAGGAATTTTGAAACAACAAAAATATGCCGGTAACTCCTAAATTATGCACAACAACTCAATTCTGAGTGAATTTCAGGTGTGAAATCTATACATGAAATTACATGTGATGTATTAAAATTTCCCAAAAGTGCCATAGTGTGCCGTGGTCTTTTGGTTGGTGTGTAGACTCCTGTGGGATTATATGATTATAAAGTAGCAAATAGCTTGCTGGAAGTCCTTGAAGGGGTATTTAGTATTACTCCTACTCCTTTAGAGTATTAGTAAATAATAAGGGTGGTTTTGAATTGCTTGCCCTTCTAGTAATATAGTAATTCTGCACAATAATTTATTTAAATTAATGGCTGGTTTCTTTGAGACTTAAGATAGGTCTCAGATCAGACCTAGATTATCTATTGATTGTTATTGGTAGGGTTTTTTTGAAGAATAGACCAGATATATTGGGTTATTGGTTATTTATTGATGAGATATATTTGATCTTAACCAGTATCCCAATGTTAAAGGGTTCAAGTTTTTTATCAAGGGTGTGGTTCAGGAGAGGACCCAAGGATGGGTTTACCCACAGGGGGCTGCGTAGAGGGAAGGTTGGTAGTTTCTTTTTGTTTTTCTCTCTTTCTTTGTAAGGGTTATTTATTTATTAATGGGTTGTTTTTCTTTAATCTGGTGCTGAATATTTAGGTCACAGAAGAACCCTTATTCAAGCACCTGGTGGGTGGTTTCATTGATTAAAGATGGGTTAAAACTTGGTCTCTGATTTCCTGTTTCTTTATAATTGGTTCACTAATAATTTTTATCTGGGTAGGTACCACAGATGATTACTGATGGGTTGATGGCCCAGATGGCCTGATATCTGAGGAGAGGTGAGTGATGATGTGGATGATGGGCCAAATGGCATGATATTGGTTGATAGGGTAGGCCAGTTGGAATGATTATATAACTTGGATAGGGCAGAGAGGCCCTCCTTAAGTAGAAAATTCCTGCCCCCAGGGGTGCTCAAGGCTTCCCCTGAGGGTTCTCCCTGTCCTGGTGAGGAACAGTGAGATACAATTGCATGAGACATTTTTTCTGGTGGGGAAAAGCTTGTACAGTTACATGTGGCATTTCTGCTGGTTGGAAAAAGGCTGGTACAGGGGTTTCATGCATGCACAGCCCTTCATAAACTGCTTTGAAGTGCAGATAAGTTAAATTGCTGTGAAATACTGGTGGTTTTTTTAGTGCTACTTGAGTCTACCTACATGTATTGCTGTGCAATACTGGTGGTTTGTTTGGTTCTTCTTGAGACTGGTTTGGTTTCCTCCTGCATATATTGCTCCTGTATACTTCTGCAAAGCCTCTTGTATATATATTTGCATGCTTGTTTGGTTCTTCTTGAGACTGGTCTGACTTCCTCCTGCATATATTGTTCCTGTATTGCTCCTGCACAACCTCTTGTATGTATATTGTCCCTGTATTCTGGGTTAGGTGATTGGTTATGACTGCTTGCACTGCCTCCTGTACCTGTATCTTTGTATGTGACTTGATCTGGACTGGTTGCACTGCCTCCTGTACCTGTATCTTTGTATGCAACTGGATCTGGACTGGTTGCACTGCCTCCTGGATCAGTATTTCTGTATGCTGATGAGGTGACTGGATCTGGACTGGTTTCACTTCCTCCTATGTCTGTATTTATGTATTCTGGCTGAGGTGACAGTTTCTGACAGATTGCACTGCCTCCTGTACTTGTATTGCTGTATTTTGGCTGAGGTGACAGGCTTGTATGGTCCTGGTGTTGAGGGTAAGCTGTTACTGGTATTTACTTGAGGGTTTAAAAGGTATGTCTTATGTCTTCTACAGAGATGTGACACCTGGTTGGGTATGAGTTTGCCATGGTTGGAGGTTTGTTGGACTGTATCTTCTAATCCAGGAGGGATAGAGGGGTACTTTGGCTGAGTGACTATAGGTTATTTGTGATTTAGAAGCCATTTCTGAGGTTAATTTGAGGGTTTTAGCTTTTGTTAAACTAGAATAGTGAGTCTGATGGCTATAGGACAGGTTTGGACTGCCACATTGGTTATTTTTTTCTAAAATTATTCAAAAATATAAGGAGTTGGAATTCAAGGTTGGGGTCAGTGAGTGACCCTACCTTACTTTAGATTAGGAATCCAAATTTGTGAGGATTTCTCACTCTTTTTATTTTTATCATTTATTTTTATTTTTATTCTACTTTGACAGGTTGCTCTGTACAAGTAGGAAGCTGAAAACATGCCACACCTTCATGGAAAGACCCATTACCCAATCCTTCAAGAAACTGCCTAAAGCCCAATTGGTGAGCATGTAATATCATTGGGCATCCCAGCTCCAGCAACATTCATCCCTCCTCAAGTCCTCTTCTCAGTTCTCACATACACTTGCCTCTCTTCCCTTGTTGGACTGTTTCCCCTTAAGGAATTAGTATACTAATTCTTATTGGTTAGTCCCTTCCAATAGTTGTCATATAAGCACAAGAAAGCCAGCCCAGCCTACCTAATCCCTCTCACCTATCCCTCCAGTTTTGCTCTTATAGGATTGAACCTTCAACCTCTTTCAGAGCCTTACTCCTGCATTCTCTTCCTTATTACCATTGTCATTACTGCTTCTCTACTCATTACAATCTATCTCAATTCTCAAACCTGATTTCTGTGAGCAGTAGTGCTTGTGCCTTCAGCCCCTTGCACGCCAGGGGAATTTGTGAAAAAGAGTCATATATATTTTTTTTTCATATCATTATTATATATTTTTTGCTTTTTTGTTGAATCAGAGAAGATATAAGGAAGAAGAAATAAATTAAACATATTATATATACATATTTTTTTTGAAGGAAGATTTTGTTAAATTGAAGGATTGTTTTTTGGTTTTTTAAGGATAGAGTGTGTGGAAATCTTGAAGGAAGGCAGGGCAGTTGGTGTGATTAGAGTCCATAGAGAGTGAAGTCCAGGGAGCATTTGGAATTTGGTAAAGGTTGAAGGCGTCCAAACCACTTGTGGTGACCAGGTTTGATTCTTCTGCAAATTTAAAAAGAAGAGACATAATGTTTGATAAAAGAATTCATATTTACCCAATGTAAATCTCCTTTGACTAGATCAATTTTCTTGTCTTGTCCAAGGTGACCAGAAAGTGGAGAGTTGTGTTTTTGTCAAATTATCTCAAGTTGGAAATGTTCATCTTCCTTGGGTATTGTAATTCTATCCTGAAAAATAATTAGACCAGTGTCTTGATCTTGAGGATAACTCTTTACTTTTTCCTTTTTATTTAACTTCTGAATAATGAGTTTGGTTGATTTTTTGGGAATCTGGGATTGATTTTAGTTGTCCAAGTGTCCATCAAACTTTCAGCTCTCTGATACTTTCAGCTCTCTGATACCAGGAACCTTACAGTCCTTTAGCAACAGAGAGTGATAAGAATATTGGAATAACCATATTCCAAAAATAAACACTGCAAGAGCTCAAATAATTAATACTTCAATAGCTGGTGAAAGGTTTAATTGGTTTGGTTAGAAGGGTTTTCAATATGCTATGAAAAGAGGGGTCACAGTATTATACTACTGGGGATCTTTATAGACAGAAAACCTCTCTTCAAGGGGCATCCTTAGGCAGTTTAATAACATTGGAATGAATGATGGGTGCCTTATGTTGAATGGTAAATGAGGTCCTAATGCCAAATATGCCTTCACTCTTCTTTCCATTTCATTTCATTTCATTTCACCTCCTGTCTCCAACGGTGTTAGTTGTAGTGCATCTTCTCCTGTACTTGCGCCCAGACCTCTTCCCACTACCAATGGGTGCGCACCTGCGCATGACCCTTTTGTACCAGCACCGGCTCGGAACCAGGATGCTCTTTCCTTGTGTGGTTCCATAACCGTACCATCTACATCCTGAGTTCTGAGCTGGGTGAGCTGTCTTCCATTTCTCTCTTAGTCGTTTATTGCCCTGCTGATCATTTCCTGCTCCTACTCTCCTCAATCCTCTAGCTACTGTGCTGGGTGTGGTGTTGTTCTGCTAACTTTTGGCTTTGATCCTTTTCTATTCAGCCTAATTGCAAAAGATTTACAGTCCCAATTGCACAATCTCAATCCAACCAGAAAAGGCTCCTAGCCATGACGGACCAAGAAGACAGCCCTAAAATTAACATCCCGCTCCTCACTGAATCCAACTTCCCCAATTGGTTTATATGCTTGAAGAGCTACCTCAGAAGAAAGGTACTTCTCAAACTCATTGAGGGTTATGACCCCACTGACGCTAGAACTCCTACGCAAAAGAGAAAGATTTACAAGGCCTGTGACATCATCATTCAGCACCTAGGCAAAATTGTATTTGATGCCGTAGTGAGCAGCTCAAACAAATCTAATCCTTGTGCCATTCTGGAAGCTATCCACGAGAGATACACCTCTCAATTGTCCAACAACCGTGGCCGCCTCTGGCTAAATTTCATACGCTACCAATAAAAGGGGGACCTTTCTCAATACATCAACAATTGCTGTAAGTTAATGAACAAGCTCTCTGTGGTCAAACTCAACGTACCTCAAGACATGCTCAGCTACACCATCCTGGCCAAACCCCCCACCACTTTCCACCACATAGTCAACACTCTTCTTCTGAACAAAAGAATGCTGACCAACTTGACAGCGGTGCTTAACAAACTCAGGGAGGTTCTCCACCTGGAAACATCTCAAAAGGAAGAGACACCTGAACCAGCAGAGGAAATCTCCTCTACTGCCCTGCACCAATCTGCATCTCAAAAGAAGTCAAGAACTAAACACCCATGCTCCAAAGGCAAACACAACCCACTGGCAAATCACCCAGAAGACCAATGCTGGTTCCTCCACCCAGAATTGCGTCCTAATCACTCCTCCTCTAGAGCTCTCTCTCATCTCCACTTGGAAACTGCTTCAACTGATGCAACCAGCCTAACTAATCCAGAACCACCTCAAGCTTTCCTGAATGCACAGTTGTACTTCAAGGTCACCAAAAATCAAACACCGCTTCTTCCTGTGCTTGATTTGGGAGCTACGCATCACATCATCAACTCTCCTTGCCTGCTCTGGGAATCAACACCAATAAATCTGAAAGTGGGCACGGGAGCGGAAGGCACTGCACTGCTGGCCACAGCCATGGGTAAGGCCACGCTTTGCAATCACCTGGGCAAAGAAATCCAAATAGACAACGTACTCCTGGTTCCTTCTCTGAATTTCTGTCTTGTCTCTCTCCCTCAAATTGCGTCAAAGTCAGCCATCATCAATTGAATTGGTCATTCTGAATACAATATCTCCGTGGATCATTTCTTGTTTGTGGGCACCGCCAGAAATCACTTGGTCAAACTTTGTGGCACTAGGTTCAAGAGCTCCTTTAAGAGCTCTGTACTCCTCAAGAAATCTCAAGTCGTTCCATGGCACCTCCAACTGGGACACCCTCACAACACCATCCTTAAAACTCTCTTTCCTGGGATCCCCTCTCATTCCAACTGCAACATCTGCAAGAGCTTCAAAATGAAGGCCACCCCATTTAATGGGCACTTCAAACCAGCCGCTTGCTGTCTGGAAATAATCCACCTTGATCTTTTAGGCCCCTTTCCGGTCCTGTCAAATGGCGGCTGCAAGTAATTCCTCACTTTCCTTGACCAATTCTTGGGCTTCAAGTTGGTCTCTTTCCTTTGCTCCAAAGATCAAGCTCCAGCGGCCATAAAGAACTTCATAAATCAATCAGAAAGGCTGCTCAGTGCCAAAGTTGCCACAGTTGTGTTGGACAATGGGGGCAAATTTGTGAATGAGGAGCTCAGTGGGTACTTTAAGCTTCATGTCATCAATCATCATCTGGCTCCAGCATACACCCCTGAGCAAAACGGTCTAGCTTAAAGAACAAATTGCTCCATTCTAGATAAAGCCCAGTGCTTACTGGTGCAACTCACTCTCAGCTATTTGCAGTCAACACCAGGTGTGGGGCTCACTTTCTCAAGAAAACCGTACCAGACCGGACTCAGCTTGTATTTCAACGCCAACTGGGCCATGTGACCAACCACCAGAAGGTCAATCAGTGGCTTTATTGTCCTGTGGAACAATAACGTGATCAGCTGGAAATCATGAAAGCAACTGACCATTACACTGTCCACCACCAAAGCCAAATACAAGGTGGTGGCAGAAGATGTGAAGGAGATTCTCTGGTTCAAATTTCTAACAGAGGAAGTGCTTGAATCAACAATGAAGACGCCCATCATTGTCCACGAGGACAACAATGGTTGTGTTAAAGTTGTAACCAACTCTGCTAATCATGCCGGCTTTTGAACAAAACACATGGAACTAAGGTTCCATTTCCTTAGGGAAGAAGTGGAAAAAGGCACTATTGCCATCAAAAAAATTGACTCCAAGGGCAAACCCGCGGACTTCCTCACAAAGCCAGTCTTGCGTCTCTCTCTGCACTAACAACTCAAGCAAATCAATGTGGGGTGCATTGTGCCAGAAGCTTGAAGGCAGGGAGGATGTTGAATGGTGAATGAGGTCCTAATGCCAAATGTGCCTTCACTCTTCTTTCCATTTCATTTCATTTCATCTCCTGTCTTCTTCACCTCTTGTCCAACGGTGTGAGTTGTAGTGTCTCTTCTCCTGTACTTGCGCCCAGAGCGCT
Source organism: Puccinia polysora (assembly GCA_025617555.3). Taxonomy (NCBI): domain Eukaryota; kingdom Fungi; phylum Basidiomycota; class Pucciniomycetes; order Pucciniales; family Pucciniaceae; genus Puccinia; species Puccinia polysora. The sequence goes on along the minus strand of CM062641.1, from coordinate 30,428,187 downwards.
TCCCACTGCCAATGGGCGCGCACCTGCGTGTGACCCTTTTGTACCAGCACTGGCTTGGAACCAGGATGCTCTTGCCTTGTTTGGTTCCATAACTGTACCATCTACATCCTGAGTTCTGAGCTGTGTGAGCTGTCTTCCATTTCTCTCTTAGTCTTTTATTGCCCTGCTGATCATTTCCTGCTCCTACTCTCCTCAATCCTCTAGCTACTGTTCTGGGTGTGGTTTTGTTCTGCTAACTTGGGGCTTCAAGCCTTTTCTATTCAGCCTAATTGCAACACCTTATAAGGACTTGTCCACTAGTATGGCCAGGGAAAACAGAAAAATGGCCAAGTCAGGAAGGGAAAAAATTACTCTAAGCAATAATTCCACATAAAGCCTGCAAAGATTCAGGTAAAGGGTTTCAGAGCAGTTGGGTTTGATTGCTTGACTATACATTAATGAATCAGGTTGATTTTTTTAAGAGATAATAATAATACTGCAGAATAAGTCATAAATCACTTGCTTATCTCCTTATAAGCACTTGATAAACAATGGCAAGGTGTCTGATTGATAATAATAATTCCTAGTAAACTGATGGGGAATAATGGATCCAAATAGATCTGTATAAATACCTTTTTGGGGTGATAATGAGCTTCTCAGGGCACTTAGAGAGGATTCTTCTCTTGGGATGAGGCTGTTAGGCCATTCAGGGAAGTTTTAGCAGGTCCACTTGGTGCTGTGAATTAGCTGTCCTCAGATCTGCTGGAGTTCTGTACTATTTCAGCCACAGGATCTGTTAATTTGTTAATGGCGTAATTCTGATCATCCTGCACTTATCCTTAATTTTTACTATTAATATTGGTTTAAAGTAGACAGATGTGGGTATTCATTGATTTTCCATCACCTGATGAGCATTTAGGTAATTTCCATACTTTTTATGGCCACTCCTTGTTGTTTTTTGTTGTCTTCAAAGATCAGGATCTGTTTTTTTTGTGGTAACCTTCAATATTTGATTTATTATTTAAAATATTTTTGAATTAATTGTATAATATTTTTATTAAATTTTTAAGGTTTTTACACCATTTGAAATGCATATTTCACCTTATTAAATATGCCAGGTAAACCCTACTACGTTGTAGCTCCTGTGAGAGATTCCTGCTTGTCAGATTTGTCACATCTGATCCTGATGCGGGGATCAGTCCATTCAGATGGGCGTGGGGTAGGATCTGCTGCATGCATGGAAAACTTAGCTGCATGCAGGACTTCTATACACAGGAGAGTGATGCTTAGGGGTTGTATAGGGACAAAAGGCTGGGCCTGGGAATTGTGACATAACACATTTCCACGTGTAACTCCTAAAATATACACAACACCTCAATTCTGACTGAATCTTAGGTGTGAAACCTATACGTGAATATACATGTGAAATATTAAATTGTTCAAAAGGGGCCATATTGGTTCTGTGACTTTTGGATTGATTTTCATTTAATTATTTAAACTATGAAGGAGTCATATTTCAAGGGTGGGGTCAGTGAGTGACCCTGCCTTATTTTGGGTAGGGAATCGGTTTATGAAATAATATTTATGTATTTCCCACTCCTTAATATTTCATTTTCATTTTCTATTTTTTGTTACTTTGACAGGTTTCTCTGTACAAAGTAGCTAGCCAACAGATGAAAGGAACCTTGCAGTCCATTAGTTACAGAGACTGATAAAAATAATGGAATAATAATAATAATAATATTCAAAAGATAAAGAATTAAAAAGACCAAATAAAAAATATGTTAAGGGCTGGTGCAAGGTTTAATTGGTTTGGTTAAAAAGTTCCTCAATTTGTTATTAAAAGAGGGGCCACAGTATCATACTACTGGGGATCTTTACAGATAGACAACCTCTCTTCAAGGGACCTCCTTAGGCAGTTTAAGAGCCTTGGAATGAATAATGGGTGCCTTATAAGGACTTATCCACTGATATGGCCAGGAACAAAAGCACAATGGCCAAGGCAGGAAGGGAAACACTCACTGTGAGTCAATAATCCACAAAAAATCTTGCAAAGATTCAGGTAAAGGGTTGCAGGGCAGATGGGGTTGATTGACAGACTAAAATTTAATGAATCAGGTTGATTTGTTTAAGAAATAATAATAATACTGCAGACTAATTCATAAATCACTTTCTTATCTCTTTATTAGCACTAAATTGAAAATTACATGGGGTCTGATTGGTAATAATAAATTCCTGGTAAAACTGATGGGGACTAATGGATCCAAAGAGGTCTGTATAAATAACTTTTTGGGTGATAATGAGCTTCTCAGGTCATGTAGAGAGGGTTCCACTCATGGGCTGATGATGGTAAGCAATTCAGGGAAGGTTTAGAACTTCCACTTGGTGCTGTCAATCAGCTGTACTCAGATCTGCTGGATTTCTGTACTATTTTAGCCACAGGATCTGTTAATCTGTTAATAGCGTAATTCTGATCATTCTGCACTTATCCTTCATTTCTATTACAAATATTGGTTTAAAGTAGACACATGTTGATATTTATTGTTTTTCAATTATCTTATGAGAGGGTAGGTAATTTTCAATAATTTTTAAGGCCACTCCTTGTAGTGTTTTGTGGTCTTCAAATATTGGGATCTGTTTGTTTTGTGGTAACCTCCAATGATTCATTTATTGTTTAAAAGACCTGAAAATCAATTTTGTAATATCCTTATTTAGATTTTAAGATTTTCAGACCATTTTTAATGCGTATTTCACATTGTTAAATATGCCAGGTAAACCCTAACAGTTTGTAGCTCTTGTGAGTGGTACCTGCGGTCAGATTTTTCACAACTGATCCTGAGGCGGGGATCAGTCCATTCAGATGTGCGCGGGGTAGGATCCTCTGTGTGTGTGGAAGAATTGGCTTCCTGTGGGTGTGTGATGCTACAGGTGTGTAAGGGTTGCATAGGGAAGCAGGAATGTACACGGGAATTGTGAAATAACGCATTTCCATGCTTAACTCCTAAAATATACACAGCACCTCAATTCTGACTTATTTTTAGGTGTGAAATGTTGTGCTCACTGAGGATACGCAGAGGAAAGATCAGAAAGAAGGATGAATTTCAGACACAAAACAAAAGAGAAGGAATAGAACAGAGAGGAAGAGGACATATGAAATAAGGAAATAGAGAACAGACTTACCTGAGGATATGCAGAGGAGAGATCAGAAAGAAGGATGAGGGAAAAGCCTTCAGTCTGACTCCGCCTCTGTCCTCAGGTATTAGTGGATGGATAGGTGTCACAGGCAGTGTGACATGGTTCATGAAAATGAAAGATGGGCGCAGGTGAGGAATGTATGGAGACAGAGGATGTGAATGGAAGAGTAACAGATGTTAGAAGTACAAGTAGAGATATGTATCTGATGAAGGAATAGAAACAGGAATAGGTGTAAAGAAGAGGAAACAGAAGAGAAGGAAAAAATTTCAGTGGCATCAGATAGAATTACTCCAACATGAAACCTATACGTGACAATATACGCCATGAAAAAAATGGCTGCACCTGCTGGCAGTTGTAGCTCCTGGAAAATGTTTTGGTTTGGTTTTTACTCTTTCAAAATTTGCTTTCTAACTTCAGTAGGAATTTGAAAAAAAATTGTTTTTACTGGTTATTGAGTATTCCAAGTAATTCTAGTGCATGCATGGAATATACAAGATTTGGAATTATGGGGAAACAAATCTCATGTAAACTAATAAGGGAGTAGTTCCATCAACTATAATATGTGAGATTCAACCACTTTGAAACAACAAACCCAGAAATTTGGCAAAATTGCAAATATAATAATTTTTCTTTTTCCTTTTTCAATGTTCTAAATGTTGTCTTTTTCTTTTTTTTTAAACTGTGATTTTAGTTCAATCCTATTTCTGAATAACATCCAGCTTAGGTGTTGATTATTTTTGGGTTTTCATAAAAATCATCTCAATCAGAATTTTACCACTGGGATACACTTCAAAATCCCAAGCTCTGCTCAAAGTTCATAAAAAACTTTAGCTATTTTTTGATATATCATATAGTTTCCAAAATAGCTGAAAAATTACATTTGAGAAGAAATTAAATCCAAAATAAAACCTCAATGAATTTGAACTTTTTAAAAAAATGATTAATCAAAACAATTGAAAAAAAGATTTCAGAATTGATTCAATATTGCTGACATCTTCTTTCTCTCTCAAAATTAGAAATATATCAGAGAGAATCTAAGACTAATGAGTGTATCTTCAATTTTTTCTTTATTATTTTACTGATATTTTTTTGAAAGAACTGGAGAGATATTTTCAAGGAAATTAGTATTTTGAAGAACTTTTGTGTGATAAGGCTTTAGCAAATAAAGAAATATTAATAAATAATTTCCTTAAAACCAAAGTGCAGTTTTGAGTGAGCTAGCTAATATCTCCAGTCTATCCTCTACTGGCTTCATTTCCAAAACCAATTTCTCTGTCAAAGTTAATCTTTCAAGGAATATAGGACATTAAAAATTAGAAGGGAGGCCTTCACAAGGTTTCATCTCATAATTTGGAACTATTTCATAGCAAGTTCTTTCATATTCTATGTTTCTTTTAGCATGAACTTCACCCTGCATCTCAGAAATATAGTTTAGAGTGTTTTTATTTTTGAATATGTTTTGCTTCTCCAGTAGAATTGAACAGAATGATATTTTCCTTGGGTGTCTTCCTCAGTATCAGAGAAACAATCCACCCTAGGAAGAAGATTTCTGGCCAAATAATTTCCCAAATGGTGTTTTGCGGTTGCTAAGCAGTTTCTGAATATCTTTTTCATTCAATGTAGGAATCCTCAGCTCATAGTAGTAGGAAATTAAGAGTAATTTTAGGCTCACTCTGTGTTTAACTCTAGATCTGGGCTTCTTGTTACAAGTTCAAGACTTCAGGTACTTGTCCTTTTGCCCATGTAGCCATTGTTCAAGAAGTCCAAAAAGTATTTCCTTTTTGCAAAATCCAACATTAAGTGCATAATTGGTAAATGCACCATTCTTCTTAGCATGGAACCAATGCTTGATGATCACTTCTGACAGGAATTTGTCCCACTTTGTAAAATTGCGGCAGTACCATTGGAAAGTTGGAGCTTTCATGAAAAAGCTTTCAAACTCTTTCTGACATTGCACTTTGAACTTTTCAGGTATGCTTTTTGGCCCACCATAGAGGTTGGTGTCAGTTTTTTGCAGGGTGAAAAAAAGATTGTTTTCATAAATTGATCCAATTTGTTTCAAATTCAATTCATGTACTTGATCTTCAGAGGGTGGTGGTGGAACCATGTTGCCACAAGGTTTCATCTTCAAAAAAGTTTTGATGTAGTTTGTAGGCATAGACTTATGGGGTCATTAAATTTGGGCAAATGTTCAGCTACTTCTTTATTTAGTGTTATGGTTTTGATGGATTTTGAGCTAAGAGAAGCCCTCAAACCCATTTTTTGGTGAAAAAGATGTTAGATAACCTTTTTGGTCAATTTGGGGAGTTGTTAAGTGATTTATCTGTTAGGGAAAAGATAAAATACAAATGATTGGATCTGAGCACATCCAACAGTAAATCTGGTTACTTGTGGTATTTTATGAAGAGTTCAGATTCATAATGACCAATGTGAATTCATTATCAATATTATTAAAAATGAAAAATTCATTATATGATACAGTGGATCCATCTTTTATTGAAAGAAAAAAAAATTGTGCCAGGAAGAAAATAGTTTGAATGAACCTTAAAGTTGGACAATGGCCACATTTGAAATTTGCATATCCCTTGAAAGTACATCTTTTTTTAGAATATTATATTTTGAATGCATTATTAATTTTATGAATCAAACATGTTTAAATGCCCTCATAGGTTAAAATAATTCATCACCAAATAATATTTAAATTCTCAACCTGAGTTTGAGTGATGAAATGATGAAATGGCTTTTGTATGAACTTAGAATGATCATTTTTCCAAAATTCAATGTTCCCATTTTAAATTCATAAATACCCATTGAAATATCAAATTGAAACTGGGTATTTCAAAAAATGACTTGGATGAACAGAGAAATTGGTATAAAAAACATCTTAAAATGTTCTACATGTATATTGACATTAATATTGTGCATAGAACTGAATTTTGAGGATTGGTATGGATAAAATGGTGGACCATTTATTCATCTGCCCAGGTAGAAATTTTGCTTTGGAAAACCCAGGAAACAAAGAATATATGTCTGAATGCATTAAATGTGGTCATCATATCCAAATCACCCGGTCATGTGATGATTAATTTAGCACATATTCTGCTGACAATGAACAAGTTAGCACTAAGGGCAAAAGTAACTGAAGGAATTGGACAATTATTGCAGGTTTTTTATTGAAGATTTATGTGAAACATACTATGCTGAATTTCCTCCTCATTGTTTTCAGGTCCATGTAAATATTATTGACAAAATTCATGGGTTGCCTTCAAGTTATGCCAATATACCATTTTTAATGAATAATTATGAAATAAAAGCAACATGAAATGAAAATGGTTGTGGATTTTACCCTTTATTTTCCATCAATTCTTCATTAATTACTGTTCATTTCACTATAGTTGGAATTGATCATCAATTGGATGATTTGAGTGGAATCTAGTGAATGATACAAAGCAAGAATTTGCCAATTAATATTGATAAAACTTGTGATTTTCCTTAATTTTCTGGCTCCTGGGGTGAGGAGTGATTGACAAGAAAAAAATTAATCAAAATAGGAAAGGTTTATATTTCATTCACAACAATTCAGATTTAATTAATATTTGAAACTTTCCAATTGGGCATTAGTCAGATGGATTTCAACTGGATTGAATGTTGGTTTGTTTCTCTGGGTAACCTGGTTAATTTGGTGATAGATTGCACCAATTGATATTTTTGGCTCAACTCAAAACTTTATAGATTGGTTATGGAAAATAGAAATATGTTATATTATTGAGTGTGTGATCTCTGTCAGAAAAACATGAAGAATCCTGTTTAATAATATGATTCAATTTCCCATGAGCAGAGCTCAAAATATTTTCACAGTCACATGTGATAAAAATTGAACAATTTGAAAAAAATATGAATCAATCATGAGGCATATTGAAACTCTTATCTTGAATAATTGAAAAATGATGGGAAATATTGGAGTATCACATAGCAGCCAAAATGGTTAGATTCATAATCATGAATATGAATAATATCTATGCATCACAAATATTTAGTTATCAACGGAACTTTGAATTTTATCCATAACCAAAGGGTAGGCTGGTAGTTGAATGGACATATGTCAGATATGTAATACTGTGGTTTTGAAGAATATAGTAACTTACCCAGTCCAAGTGATGCACACCTCTCCATTCATAAATTGTAGACATTTCCAATTATTTCCACTGGAATATTCAATTATTTGGCTTCCTGGTTGAATATTTGCTGCAATCTGTGAACCATGAATTGTGAAGTGTGCTGATTGTGCAACCATCTCTCTGTTTTGGTCCAGTTTTTTGGAAATGGCTCCAAATTACTTTTGAGCTTGCTTTCAATGTCTTCATGTGTAATTTTCAGCCAAAGTTCTTGTTCTGGAGTCAATTTGGTCATTTTTTAAGAAATGGAATTTGAGCAATACCAATTATGGTTATTTTTTTTCTGTGATTGATGAGTTTACTTTCTAGACTCAGAGTCCCATTTGTGTTTCTATTTATAGGTGAAGTAAGGTTGATTTCTTATTGCATAAGAAAAAATTGAATTTTAAAGATATAGGAATACTCTGAATAAAGAAAAGCTAAAGAAATATTTTGATGAAAAGAAAATAATTCATAGCAAATAATTTAGAATGAATAACCATTCTATGTCAAAGACTGTTCCAAATCAACAAATCAATGTTAAAAAAATTTGATGGAAATGTGATAATTAAGATTTGCATGTCTTTTTTTTAAAAAAATATATAAATGTGATAAAACTAGGCCCATTTGTTTGAGGGATGTAACAGGTCTTAAAAAATGAATCAAATTTTATGAATCAAATATTTTCCTGAATTACCAAAATTGATTGTGAAAATCAGATAAAGGATGGCTTATAATGTGGAAGACTAATCTAAATTAGTTTTTCTTTTGCGCTTTTGATGATTGTACTTAATATTCTGTATCCTCAATAATTTGATGGATGTTAATCTCATCCTTGGTTCTCTATGCTTCAAAAAAGAAATTAAAAAAACCAATGGATAATTTTTGAGACTTCTGGAAATTTTTTCTGGGGTGAGAGGCTGGTTGATTGAAAGTGATCTTTCCTTACCTGAGAATAACTACTTGGTAAAAAAACCAAATCAATCAAGCTTGTAAAGTTTTTGATGCAAGTAATTGGGGAAAAATATTCCGGTTTTTGAATTGATTCAATTCAAAAATCACAGGATTATTGGCTTTGAAAATTCAGTAATTTGAAATTATACAAACAGGCTTCCTTATTTTTCAAAAAACTCCCACATTTTGATAATTTGAAAGTTTTATGGAGACAATTGATAATTGTTCCAGAATTGGAAGTATAAGGGAATTTACATGATTTTTAAATAAAACCTCTTTTAATTCACTTGTCAAAATTGTTGAATGTGTCATTGGTTTAAGTGGGAAATGGAGTACTCTTGACCTGAAAATTGGCTATGTTGGAGTTGTATATCAATTTTGTGTGTATCAATCTTAGCACAAATCTTTTTGAAAAAAAGAAAATGTTTACAAGACAACACAAAAAATCATTTCATAAAACAAAAAAATGTGGAAAATCTAGCCATAATTTGCAATAAAATCACACTATAAGCTCAAGCAGCAGAAGCATTAGAAGAAACAGGGTCAGAGGTTATTTTGGTCAAATCATTCAATGTAGCCTTCTCTATATCCTGGGAAGTTTTGAAATTTCTGCCAAGCTCATAGTCAGTAACCAGAACAATATACTCTAGAAGAACCTCATCTAGATTGGAATAAGCAAATCTTTCAGTGAAAATATTTATCACACATCTCAAATCAATTTTCTTTTCTTTACTAAAACCCATATCATGCAAGGCCATGAGAATATATGCCCTTGTGTTACCCAGTTGACCCCAGAGGGGATCAGCAGGCAAGACACCCTTCAGCTTTGATTCAATGACAAGGGTTCCAAACTCAAGCAGCATGCCAGCCTTTCATCTGGGCATGAGTCTCCAATTTCCAGGAAATATCCATATTGCAGCAGGACCAAAAACCAACATGTATGCAACAAATGATAAAGAATTGACCCACCATTGATTCTTCTTTTCAGCTGATTCCTTAGATATAAAAGGCTTTTGATTATCTTCCCTTTCATTAAGTCATAAGTTGATGAGCCCAGTCACTAGAGAGACCACATATTCAAACACCGTATTCAAACCGCTTCTTCCACTGGTGACCTCAGCATGGTGGTTAGAACCCAACCTCTTGTTTTGAAGGAATTTTTGATCATAAATGAAAGCTTCCTGCAGGTTGGCAAAGTAGCTTTGTGCCTTGATTAGAGCTTCTTTGGAAGTCCCATCAATCCCTTCCATAAATGAGAGCAAATTTCTTGAGATTTTGTGTGAGAAAACACCTATGATTTCATTCAATGTATGCTTCAATTTCACATAGGCTCTGTGTATTGGCTCTTTTGTGTAAGTCAGGATCTCTGAAAGGGGATGCACGTGGGTTTTGGATGCCTTCTTTGAGCAAGAGAGAGGAGGTATTGATGAAGGTAATTCCAACAAAGAAATCATCATCCTTGCCCAGAAAAACCTTTTCTGAGAGGATAGAACATAATAATCAGTTTATTTGCATAGGATTGGAGTATTTTGTAATCAGAATTTACCATCTTTGAACCTTTTCAAACAAAGGTCTAATGATTTAAGGTTTATTGATGTCTCAGGGGGAGTTTTACAAGCTCCTCCCGCCAAGAATGTTAAGAGTGTTGGATAGTAGAAAATTTGTGCTGGTTATCATTTTAGAATAGCTTGAAGGAGTTGCATTGTCCTTCATTTCTTCCCAGTACAACAACCTTAAGAGGTGTTCCTTGGTTAAGCCAACAAAGAGTTCTAGTTAATGGCCAATGAAGTCAATTTCCATGCTTTTACTTGATTCAACTAACCAGGTGGATCTGTTGGCCTAGTAATTTGGGACTGGGTTTTATTTGTTTACTAGCTTCACCCTCAGGCTGGCATGGTGGATTTCCTGATGGCTCCCCAATTGTTGGCTGGGAATTCCTTTGAGTTTCATCCTCAGTGATGATTCCAGCATTAGAAGCATTCCTTCTTTGCGGTATTATAGCTGATTCATTCTGATTCAGAAATGAAATAAAAATTTCAAGTCAATTTTCTTTAAAGGATCAAGAAAATTGTGGAGGAGAGGAAACTGGCCTGCTCAGGGGATTTTGGAACAAGGGTGGGAGCTGGAGTGTGACTCCTGGGACATGGTTCAAGCACAATTCATTTGGGTTCCTCTGGTGGAAAATTGTCTGAATCTAAAAATTCAGAGTCAGAATCAGAATCAGAGGAGTCAGATGATGCCTGTGAGCTTAAGGGGTGCCTGTGTGCAAATCATCTAGGTTCTGGAAAAGCAGCTTGGGCTGCAAGGCAAGCAGATGCCCAATTTTCAGAAACCATGGCTGCTCCTTGAGGTGCAACAACTGGGGGGTGCAATAGGGTATTTTCTGGTTCCTCAATGGTAGGATGAGCAACAGAAACATGTTCTGGGGCTTCCATTGGATTTTCCAATAGAGAAGTTTCAGCTGGTATTTCAGATTCCACCAAATATCTTTGGACTGTATCAGTTATGCATATTTCAAATCATTCCAAAAATATTTTTTGTGAATCAAATGGTTTATTCAACTCACTGGGTTGCTCCACCTGGTCATTTGCAGGCACTGGTTTAAGATGGGTAAAAATTTGTTGGCATTAGTACTTGTTGTAGTGGTATTGACAGGTTTTTTGATTTTTGATGGGATATTTGAAGGATCCCTGGCTATTGGCTCTTTGTCTTGGTCAGTTGAAGTTTTTCCCAGTCCAACAGCTATGGATGATTGAAACCTCAAATTATCCACCTTTGCATTGTACTTCTTCTTATAGAACTCAAGCATTGACTGAAAAATATTATTTTGTGATTTTTCAACATGGGTATCACCCAGTATAGCATTAAGTTGATTAAGAGTTAGTCGTTCTAAAAAATTCAAGTAGCAATTCATAATCATTATCAGGCCACACACAACTTAGAAAATAAATATTCTTGCCAGGAAAATTGGCCATGGTGTATTCAAGAAGGTTGGTTGGGTTGAGAAGGGCAATATGTTTCTTCTGTAATCTGATGGGGTATTATTTGGTTGAGATCAGAATGGGACAGAAATCCTTGATTATGGATTGCCTGTCTAAATATAGGAAAAAATCTAAATCATCTAACAGGTGGTGAAATATGATGGATAGATGTATGTAAAGTTTTAAAGCTGAGGGATGAAAGAAGTGGAGTGGAAAGTAGAAGGATGAGTTTCATGACTAAACAAGGAAAGATATATCAAAAAAAGGAAACATAAAGGAAACAATTGTTAAGATTCTGCCTCTCTTCACACGCCATTCTTCTTCAATCCGCACCTCTGTGTGCGCTACTCAGTGTGCTCTCCGCGCACTCTCATCTGTCCGCCAAATCTCATCTGTAGCGGATTGTCCCACGGTGTTCCTGGTTTTCCTTCTTCTTCTTGATAGTCTCCTTTTCTCTTTGTTCTCTTAACTCTCTTTGATAAATCTTCTTCTTTCCACTACTCTTCTTCCTATACTGTCTTGTACATCTGTTCAACTCAACATTCAATCTCCCAAGTCTCATTCCACTCAAACTCAAATAATCCTTGCCTGGTAAGATGTCACAGTCTCAGTATCTTGATCTCATCTTAATCTGATCTATTTTCTATTCAGTTTGTCTCCTTGTGATCTTTTCATTCATCTACCTCCACCACATCAATTACTATCCCGCTCCTTGAATATCTTCAATATCAATCTGACCCCCCTCCTAACTTTCATTTCTGGTCAAGCTGTAGGGCTCTATCTCTTTCTTCTTTTTCTGTTCTCATGATTCTTATTTTCTCACATCTATCTTTGCATTCTCTTTGTTCAGCCCATGCTGGTTCTAAGTCATACAGAAATTCAACAATATACTTGACACGGTTAAAAGCCAAAATTTACCGATCAACTCTAACCAAATCTAGACAACGAATCCTTATACAACTATGACCAAACCAGCCGGAGCAGCCAACTTCTTTCACCAGGTGGCCCTGAAAGCTTCCTTTGACGCTATTCCTCCCTTAAATGAAGAGAATTATTTGATCTGGAGAGACAAGATGCTCATGCTATTTGATTTGAAAGACATAAAAGATGCTATCACAAGAAATTCCGGCCCTCTTTCCTCTAAACAAGATAGAGAGATCCAAGCTATTATTCTATCAAAAATAGATAACACCACTCATGCAAATGTAGTCAATACCTCCAATATCACTTTGTCAAAACTCCTGTGGTCTGAAATCACAAAACAATTTGCCTCTTCAGAAATGGCTAATAGGGCTAGGGTCTTCAACCATTTTCTTCATTCTACTTTCAACGAACATGCAATTGAAGGTTTTATCACGCAAATGCGTAAATCTATTACAAGGATGACGGACGTTGGAATTGAATTACCTAAGGATATACTTGCGTATCTTGTACTCTTCAAGTTTCCAACGATTTTGGAAAACCTCAAGCAACAGATAATGCATGTCAAAAAACAGCTAACGGTAGATATTGTGTTTAATCATCTTACTCAGTATCATAACGAGAGGAAAGCGCAAACAAATCCTGGTAAATCATCTGCGGACTTCTCCTTGGTATTGACAAAAACCAAATCCCATAAGGATGAGAAGAAGGTAAAGTTGAGGTGTCAAGAAGGATACCACAATCCAAACGCTCCTCACTCCGAATCTTTGTGCTTCCATCTACATCCGCAAATAGCTCCCAAATGGTGGATTGAGCAGCAAAATGAATGGAAAAATAAAATGAAAAATCCTCCTACAATCAACTACCATGCCTTGTTAACCCTTTGGATCAACGCCAATAACAACCCAAACCTTCTCTTAGACTCTGGAGCTAACGTCCATATATTCAACAATCTTAAATTCTTTTCCTCTATTAAACTCCAAGAAGAATTGGACGAGATTAAAACGGGTAAACTAGAAGCTAACCTAAAAATATGTGGCACTGGAACGGTCAGACTGGAATGGAACAATTCTATTGTCACACTAGAAGACTGTGTCTACGTACCCAATATTGTCGTTAATCTTATTAGTCCCGGTCTTCTGGCAAGCAAAGGGTGTAGTCTAACTCAAATGAATAATAAATTCTTGGTCACTAGAGGGAGTCAACTAGTACTGAAGGGTATGATTTGAGACAATCTATTTTTCATAGAAAAACCCAAATCCGCAGACAGAAGTCAAATGGTCAATCTCTCTCAACATATGAATAGTTGCCCATTCTCCCTACTCGAGGTACATAAAATGTATGGACATGCTTCAATATCCACTCTCAAACCTCTAGTGAAGGATCTTTTCTCCAACAAAGAACTCAATTCCTTCGAGTGCAATAGCTGTATCAGAAGTAAAATCACAAGATTGCCCTTCACTGGGATTTCCAAACCATTGAGTAAGCCCTTAGATTGAATTCATCTGGACCTTATTGGTCCTATCTCTCCTCAATCTAAATTAGGTCACCATTACATTCTCAATCTGATAGACAACTACACCGGTTATCTCACGGCGTTTCTACTGACTTCAAAAGATGAAACTACGGATGTGATAAAAACTGTTCTCAAGACCAAGCATAAAAGATTGGGCTACTACCCATCTGAGATTTTCTCAGATAAAGGAACTGAGTTTGTTAACTCCAATCTCAAAGAATTTGAAAAATCAAAACATATCAAGTTGATAACCTCGGAACCCTACCATTCTCAACATAACGGACAAGTTGAGAGAGCAAAAAGAACGATTTTCAAGTCAGCCCGAGCAACATTTTCTTCCTCAAGATTGGCAAAAAATTATTGGCATGTAGTTACGAGAAGCTGTTGCTTCATGCTCAACCAAGTCCCCAGGCAAGGTAACCAACAGTCTCCTTGGGAACTCATGTTTGGTAAGACCCTTCCCACTAATTACTTGAAAACTGTAGGTTCTTCTGTTATATATCTGAATAATCAAATACCACAAGGATGTAAATTTGATGAAAAGGGACTGGAGGGTTTCTTGATTGGCTTCAATCCAACATTTCATTCCTATCTTATTCTTAATTCTCTTGGCGCAATTGTCAAAACAAAACACGTCAGATTTCTCAAAACTCGGCTAGACAGATTTCTTTTCCTTGAATCCCCCAGACTAGATCTGTTTGCTCAATCTGAAGCAAATTCATTCAAGACCAACTTTTCAACTAGTGATAAGCAATAGGCTATGAGAGGAACCGGTACTGAAGTTCCAGACTCCAACTCTGATTCTGAAGAAGCCAGCTCTCCTGATTCCCACTCTTCCGATTCTCCCAAAAATCCCTCTTCTGATATTCCTATGGCTCAGATTCCTCAACCGACTAATCCAAGGACCAGTCTCAGACCACGCAATGAAATTAGAAAACCCCAAAGATATGGATTTCACCATTATTATGAACCACCATCATACAAAGCGGCACAAAAATGTCCTGAATGGCCCAAATGGAAGAAGGCGTCGTAAGACGAATTGGAATCTATCAAATCACAGGAAGTTTGGGAAGAATTCTACAATGAACCCAATAACATTTTGAATACCGTTTGGGTATTCAAAATAAAAGAAAATTGTCATGGTGAACCGGTTAAATATAAAGCACGACTTTGCGTACAAGGATTTGATCAAATCCAAGGCGTGGACTTCGACAAAACCTGGGCACCCACTGGAAAGCTATGTTCTCTTTGTCTCGCACTTCTCTATGGCCTTAAAAACAAAATGACCTTCACACAATTTGATGTGAAGGGAGCATTTCTCCATGCTCCTCTAACCGAGACGGTGATAATTTGAACGCCTGAAGGGTCAGAGCGTAAATCGCCATATCTTAAATTAAATAAATCACTCTACGGGCTTTGCCAATCTCCCAAGAATTGGTATGAGACTCTCACTAATTGGATCAAATCTCAAAACTTTGTCAAATCTACAAGTGATCCATGTCTTTATCTCAACTCTTGATCCGGGGAAGTAATCTACTTCCACGTGGACAATCTCATCCACGTTGGTAAATCTGACGTATTTGCTAGCAACTTCCTCAAAAGATTCTTAAACTCCTCGTGCCATTCTCCAAATACCATCCTTGGAATGCTGATGGAGGTCAAGGACAACAAAATTCTCCTTAGTCAACCAAATCATATTGATCGAGGATTAGAAGAATTAGGTCTTACAGATTGTAAAAATATAAATACACCCCTTACTCAGAATCTTCATCTAGAACCGGCGTCAGATGAAGAAAACGAGGAATTTTCCTGTCTCAACGTTAACTATAGGTAATCAATTAGTCTTCTGAATCATCTTTCTCAATATACTTGACCGGATATAGCATTTGCTGTCTCAAGCCTGGCAAGGTTCAATACCGAGCCTGGCATGTCTCACTGGAGAGAAGTAAAGAAGTTCTGGAAATATTTGAAGACAACCCGGGGTCTCAAATTGACGCTTAAATATGATCCTTCTCAGGAAGCTATAGCTGGTTACAGCGACGCTACCTGGGGAGATGATCCCACCTTTCATAAATCACAAAAAGGGTTTATCATCCTTCATTACGGCAGTCCGGTCGCTTGGAATTCCTCAAGAAAAAGAAATATAAATTACCCATCTATGGAATCTGAACTAAATGAATTATTAGATTGCTACTTAGAACTTAAATGGATCACCCATCTTATCAACAAAATTCATCCTTCCCTTAAATGCAAACCGACCATCTACATCAACAATAAAGGTTTAGACGATAAAATAAAAAAATTTGGATCTCATTCTAAATCCCGACATATTGATATCAAAACAAAAGGGTTAAGGGAGGATTTCTCTCTCTCTTTGTTAAATCTAGTTCTCATTTCAACTGACAAGATGATAGCAGACTCCCTCACTAAGTTGACTTCGATCAATGCCCTTAAAATTCTTCAACAGGAAGTTTTTGACTAATTCCGGCTGTTCTGTTACCCTCTCACCAGTCACGAGGGGTGTTAAGATTCTGCCTCCCTTCACACGCCATTCTTCTTTGATCCGCACTTCTGTGTGCGCTACTCAGTGTGCTCTCCGCGCACTCTCATCTGTCCGCGGAATCTTATCTGTAGCGGATTGTCCCACGGTGTTCCTGGTTTTCCTTCTTCTTCTTGATAGTCTCCTTTTCTCTTTGTTCTCTTAACTCTCTTTGATAAATCTTCTTCTTTCCACTACTCTTCTTCCTATACTGTCTTGTACATCTGTTCAACTCAACATTCAATCTCCCAAGTCTCATTCTACTCGAACTTGTTGATGAATGTGATAAAGTAGTTGTACCCCTCTCTGTATGTGGTATCAAAACTGCATAGGTCCAAATGAATAATTTCCCCAGGCTTCTTTGATCTGTAACTCAAGCAGGATTGAAAGGGTGTTTGGGTCATTTTTGATTTAATACATGTTGGGAAATGCTGAAAATCAGATTTTTTGTTGGTTTGAGGATGGATGTCTTTTGCCTTCAGTAATTTTTGTAGTGACTTCAGGTTTAGGTGAGATAATCTGCAGTGATAGACAAAAAGACTATTTTCAGATGTTTGCAAAATGGCTGAGAGAACTGATTCCTTGCAGCTTACGTCCTCTTGAGGGAGGTAATAGAGGCTTCCTTTTCTATACCCACTGGCAACAGGAAAAGAATTTATGTTTGGGGTTGAGATGTTGAAGATTTTACAAGTATTGGAAGAGAAGGTGACCAGAAATCCAGCCTCACACAGACTTGAAATAGAAAGTAAGGGTTTGTGCAGATTTGGAACTACCAGGGACCTGATGTGACCAAATGGAAGAGAGAGGAAACCTTCTTTGTTTGAGGTTATTGTTGATCTATCTGCCAGTTGGATGGAGGTTAAGTTGGGTTTCTTGTCATTCACTTGCCATTCATAGGGGATCATAGATAAGGAACATCCCAAGTCCAGGTTGAAATCACAGCTGTGGATTGGATCAGATTTGGTCAGATTGCAAGAGGAATAACCTGCATGGATAATGACTTCAGAGTCACTGAAAGGGTTTTTGTCATTCTCTTCAGATTTTCCTTTTGCTTTTGCCAGGTCAGCTTTTGCTTTCCTTGGATTTGATGAGGGATTATTCTGAGGTCTTCTGTTTTTCTTAGAGTATTTCAGAGCATCAAGAACTTTGGGGAATCTTGAGAATGAGTGTCCCTCTATCTTGCAGTTAGTGCAGAAGTATGTTTTTGAGATGCTTTGTGACTCCCAATCACATTGGCTTGATATTCTGGGATTACTTGTCAGAGTTTTGGCTGAGTTTATGGTATAGTTGTCTTTGTTTCTAGTTTGCCTTTGCAGACTTTCTTGTTTCAGGGCGTTTATCATCTTTGAGGAAGGTACTGATTCCTCATTCATCATACTGGAGACGCATCCCAGCCAATCTTCAGGAAGAGATAAAAGTATAGCTGTCAATTTTAAATTGTCTTCTGTGAGTGGATTTTATGGGGTAATGAGAAAGGAAAATTCTTCACCATAGGAGACTATCTCAGAGAGATGGGTGGTCATTTCTTTGTTGTTCAGTTTGGTGAGAAGAAGTTTACAAAGCCAGTACATTCAACCTCCAGAAGAGTTGTCTTGATGGGCTTCTTGAAGTGCTTTCCATATTCCAATGGCACTCTTCTCATGTTTTATTATAAAATGAAATTTTGATGGTAAAATTGAACTCAATATAACTGAGCGGACCGCAAGGTTGTCTCTTGACCAGGTTTTGGCATTCAATTTTGGGGGATTGTTCATAAGAAGGTATGCAACGCCAGAAGCTTGGAAGTGTATCCTTAGAATCATTTCCCAATCAACATAGTTAGATTTGGACCCAGGAGAATTCAGCGGAATAATCAATGGAGTCTTGGGGACTGGATGTAAGTTTTGATTTTTGTCTGTGATAAAAATTAACGGCAGAGATAATCAGCCAGATCCTTCAGAAGCAAGGTGTTTGAGATATTTGAGTATTGTTTTAATTGTTTTGCGTCTCTGGGCTCATAACCTTTTGGAGCTGAGGGATGACAGAAGTGGAGCCAAAAGTAGAAGGATGAGTTTCATGACTAAACAAGGAAAGATGTAGCAAAGACAGGAAACATAAAGTAAACAATTTTTACCTGAGGAATGAAAGAAGTGGAGCAGAAAGTAGAAGGATGAGGAAAGAAAATCCTTCTACTTGGTGCAAGTTCTGTCCTCAGGTAAAAATTAAGCTTTGAGGTTTCACATGTGATGTGACATGACCAGATTACATTGAATATTGGATAGAGAAGATGAGAGGACGCGCTATCTAATAACTGAGAGGTGATTTGTGATAGATGGGAAACAGAAGGAAAGAAGAGACAGACAGGCAATGAGATAGTTGAAATGAAAGGGAGAGAAAAAGAAATAAAGAGTTGATAAGGAGAATGAAGAGATAAAGTATGTGGAGGTAGTGATGTGAGAATGAGTGGCCCACAAGCTTAGTCAAGAGCAGTACTTAAAGAAAAATAAATGCTGAGACAATAATGTCTTATGATTGATCCTAAATATGAGGCAGAGGCAATGGTGAAATGGTGAATCTGAATGAATTGGTGAATGAATTGGTGAATGAATTGGTGAATAAATTCGTGAATGAATCAGTGAATGAATGTATGGAAAACAGCAGGGAGAAGAGCTCCTCAAATAAAAAAGATGGTGCTCATGTGGAGCTCATGTAATGACAAGCAAAAGGCTAAAATTCCGTCCTAAATGGGCTCTACAGGCTCTAAAAGCCTTGCTACTTAGTTTGGGCTTACTCAGCCCACTTGGCATTAGTCCCTGAACCCTTATGACCAGCCTGTACCAGTTGAGTTTGGTGTTTCCACCCTTACTGGGCTGTACCTGCCCTTGTTGCTGTTCAGACCCTGGCTGGTTGTCTATTACAATCAGCCCTGTTACCTGGTTACAATTCCCTCTTGACCGTATTGGTCCTTATTACCACCTTAAATGGCTGGTTGCCTCCTTCAACCAACCCCTGGCCCTCCAATTGGCCAGGGTGGACCCACAAACACTCTGGGTCCGGTCAAACTTACAGGAGGGGAGGTGTAACCAGTGGACATGCGTGTCCCCCCCTCTCTCTCAATCCCTGGAGGGAGAAGTCAAATGCCCCCCCAGGGAAACCTGGATGTCAATACCACCCAGGGCATCACACAAATGGTTGGGCTGGGAAGTGGCCAAGCCCACCCAGCCCCAGGTCACCTCCCCCTTGGTAACGGGGGGGGGGGGGGGGGGAAGATGGCCCCTGCAACCTCCTTGCCGCCACACAAGAGCTGGGGGTGGTGGTGGTCAAATCCCACCCCACCTTGCCGGTTGCCTTTTCATGGCCAGCCTAGTTAGTCCACACATGAGGTGGGGGGTTGATCAAGTACCCTTTCACCTTGCTGGTTGCATTGTGGCAGCCTGCGTGGCTGGTTGAGGACCAGCCAGCCTCCACTCCCCCTCGCAACCGAGCAAGGGGAGGGAGGGAGGCAGGGGCTGCCGGCCCCTGCAGCCGCCACCAACCAGGGACGCGGCCCCACAAACAAGCAGGTTGAGGGACTCCAAACAGAGCCCCCTGCCCCATACAAAAGGCCCGCGCGGGCTTTTGGGCCCCGCAACGGGCCCCAGAGAGAAATAAGCGGCCCCAAGCGGGCTGCAACATGGGCAGTGGCCCCAATTGTCAGCTTGCTAGTTGACAAGAGCAACCTGTCAAAGCAGATTAAAAAACAGAAAAAAAGTAAGATTAGAAGAAGTGGGAATTCCATATATATTATTGCAGAAATAGATTCCCCACGCAAAAATAGGTAGGGTCACTCACTGACCCCACCCTTGAATTCCAACTCCTTACATTTTTAAATAATTTCAGAAGAAAGGACTAATAAACCAATGCACCACTATGGCACTCTTTGGAAATTCTAATATTTCACACATAAAGCCACGTATAGGTTTCACACCTAAAATTCAGTCAGAATTTAGGTGTTGTGTATATTTTAGGAGTGACAGGCAGATTTGTGTTATTACACAATTCCCGCGCTCACCCCCACATTCATATAGCAAGGGTACACATGCCTGGCACCCAGTATGTAGGCGCATGTCAAGAAACCCGCATGCACAATGACTGATGATGGATTCCCACTTGCAGCTGTCAAGCCTGCGTGCCTCAACATCAGTTGTACCAATTCCAATAGCCAGGTACTGCAGGAACATGCTAAGACTTGCATGCATACATCATGCATATGTAAAAAGTTGACGGATTGATAGGGAGATTTTTGAAACCTAACAAAACTAAATAAAAATATGAAAATCAAATAATTAAAGCAAATAAATTGTGAGAAACAACAATGAAGGTTGTCATGTAAATGGGATTGCCAAATCTTTATGAACCACAAAACACATCAAGAAGTCTACCAAAAAATTATAGAAAATTATCAAAATGTGCAAAAAATGGCGTAGAATCTACAAATACTAACTTCTACCCATTCCACTCCAAAGAAAGTAATAAAAAATAAGGAAATATGTCTGAACCATAAAAATAACAAATTAATATTTGGATAATTTCTGAAAATTATTTCACATGGAAATATGACACAGTCAAGGCTAGCCAGTTGACAGAACCAATACTAAGTGCCAAAATAGCCCTGGCTAGCCTGCTAGCCTCAGCACACAAGCACAATCCTCTCTACGGGCCCTGAAAGGATCTTATTACCTCAGAAAATTATATAAACAGCCCCTTTTAGATGGTTTAAAACTCAGTAATTTTTAAGTAATCAATCCAGACCCCTTGCCATCCTTGATCAAGATTATATTCAACATAAAAAAGTGATTTATGGCCACAGTCTGATAGTTTAATTATTAATTCTAAACCCATTGTTAATTCCATTGAAGAATATCAGCAATAATCCCCAAAAATTGTCCTTAGACCCTTTCAACCGTGAATTTCTGCAAGTTTCTTGGAGTGTCTGCTTAAATTAGTAATTTATCTCATCCTTTCCTCAAGGCATAAGTGCTGTGAGTCAGCCAGTCCACCCAATCCCCTTGAGTAAACCCCTTTTGAGTAATCACTTAGGACCTCATTGTCCCAAGGTCTTTACAAAGTTCAAAATAGCCCTTTGAAGAGAGGTTGTTATCCAATAAAGATCCCCTGTTTGCATAAACTTTGGCCCCTCTTGAAAAATATATCAAAATCAATTTAATACAACCAAACCACTCAAACTTTGCAATTTCTTCTAAATAAATCACATGAGCATTTTACGTAATTTTCATGGAATTATTATTATTCCAACACCAATATCACTTGCTGTAGCTAAAGGACAGCAAAGTTCCTGGTATCAGAAAGCTGAAAACTGGGGGTCTGGCTGGGAAATATCCCTGAATAATTAATTTTTAATTAATTTGTTTCTTTGGACCAGATAATCTACGTAAATATAAGTAAAAATACTTCTTATCTTTTTTATTGTTATTCTTCCAGTGGATCTTAAGACCAACAGAGAATTAATCAATTATTATTATAATCTTCTTAAGCAGAGAAAAGAAGAGAGAATCCGTAATTTTGTTCCTGTTATGATAACTCCTGAGCAACAACAAGAAAAATTAAACCATCATAAACAACAAGATTTAAAAGAAAAAGAATTGGAACTTGAAAGACTTATTAATTTTGATTCTTTACTCAGGCATGACACAGCCTGGAAGAAGTATCATAGACAACTTAATTTGTTTAACAAAGATAAAGAAAGTAAGCTCAAAATATTTTTTTATATTTTTTTTGAAAAAATTTGAAAAAAATCAAAAATTAATGAAAAATTAATAAAAAATTTAATAAAATTATAATAAACTAAAAAAGTTTTAAATTCAAATTTTTACCTTATTTTCAGTGTAAAGGACCTTTTCCCTTGTGGATTTTATTGAGAAAGACCTGTTAGAAAAAATTTCTCACCACAGATCTTTGGATTTAAGCCAAGACCTCATTGGTACCCACAAAGAACACCCTGGATTACCCACCAAGGACTCCTTCAACCCTAAAAAAGCTTTGGTACCGTTTAATTTCAATCCAAGTAAGCTTAAATTAACTTAAAAAAATAAAACAAATATTTTAGCACAATGAGGGGGCTCAAACCCGCAACTCGAGTGCCGCAAAATACGCCAGCACCCCTGCACGCCAACTCAACCAAGTAACCATTGGAAATGAGTCCTTTGCCCAGACAGTTGTCCCGCAAAGCTACCCCTCCTCCTACGCCTCCCAGTCCAGACTTGCCCAAAGAGTCCAAGATAAAGGATCTGGTGAAGGATCATGTGAGTCATTGGGAGGCATACAAGCTATGTCAGCTTACTGATACCAGGAAATTTTCTGTCCTTTAGCTACAGCAAGTGATATTGGTGTTGGAATAATAATAATTCCATGAAAATTACGTAAAATTCTCATGTGATTTATTTAGAAGAAATTGAAAAGTTTGAGTGGTTTGGTTGTATTAAATTGATTTTGATATATTTTTCAAGAGGGGCCAAAGTTTATGCAAACAGGGGATCTTTATTGGATAACAACCTCTCTTCAAGGGGCTATTTTGAACTTTGTAAAGACCTTGGGACAATGAGGTCCTAAGTGATTACTCAAAAGGGGTTTACTCAAGGGGATTGGGTGGACTGGCTGACTCACAGCACTTATGCCTTGAGGAAAGGATGAGATAAATTACTAATTTAAGCAGACACTCCAAGAAACTTGCAGAAATTCACGGTTGAAAGGGTCTAAGGAAAATTTTTGGGGATTATTGCTGATATTCTTCAATGGAATTAACAATGGGTTTAGAATTAATAATTAAACTATCAGACTGTGGCCATAAATCACTTTTTTATGTTGAATAAAATCTTGATCAAGGATGGCAAGGGGTCTGGATTAATTACTTAAAAATTACTGGGTTTTAAACCATCTAAAAGGGGCTGTTTATATAATTTTCTGAGGTAATAAGATCCTTTCAGGGCCCGTAGAGAGGGTTGTGCTTGTGTGCTGAGGCTAGCAGGCTAGCCAGGGCTATTTTGGCACTTAGTCTTGGTGCTTCTAACTGGCTAGCCTTGCCTGTGTCATATTTCTATGTGAAATAATTGTCAGAAGGTATTTAGATATTTATTTGTTATTTTTATGGTTCAGACATATTTCCTTATTTTTTATTACTTTCTTTGGAGTGGCATGGGTAGAAGTGGGTATTTGTAGATTCTAAGCCATCATCTGCACATTTTGGTAATTTTTAATAATTTTTTGGTAGAATTCTTGGTATGTTTTGTGTTTCATAAAGATTTGGTAATCTCATTTACGTGACAACCTTCAATATGGTTTCTCACAATTTATCTTCTTTAACATTTTGAGTGTCATATTTTTATTCAATTTTCTTAGGTTTCAAACATCTCCCTATCCGTCAGTCAACTTGTTACATATGCATGATGTATGCATGCAAGTTTTAGCATGTTCCTGCAGTACCTGACTTTTGGACTTAGCACCACTGTTGTTGATGCGCGCAGGCCTGACAGCTGCGTGCGGGAATCCATCATCAGTCATTTTGCATGCCATTTTCTTGACATGCGCCTACATACTGGGTGTCAGGCGTGTGTACCATGGCTATATGAATGTGGGGCTTTGTGCGGGAATTGTGTCATAAAACAAATCCGCCTGAAACTCCTACAATATACAAAAAAACTCAATTCTGACTTAATTTTAGGCATGAAACCTATAGGTGGCATTGTGTGTGAAATATTAGAATGGCAAAAAAGTGCCATAGTGGTGCTGTGGTTCATTTCTCTTTTCCTTCTGAAGTTATTTAAAAATATAAGGAGTTGGAATTCAAGGGTGGGGTCAGTGAGTGACCCTACCTATTTTTGGGTGAGAAATTTGTTTCTGCATTAATATATATGAATTTTGCACTCCTTCTAATTTTATTATTTATTTTCTGCTCTGACAGTTTGCTCTTGTCAACTAGAAAGCTGACAAGCTAGCTCAGGAGCAGGAGGACTCAGCAGCCATGATAAAGGCCATTTCACAGGACAAGTCCTCTCAAATAGCCCTTCAGAAATTAATTCCAAGAGCAGAAGTAGAGAAATACATAGAAAAATGGAACCCT
The DNA here is from genome assembly GCA_025617555.3 of Puccinia polysora. Lineage (NCBI taxonomy): Eukaryota > Fungi > Basidiomycota > Pucciniomycetes > Pucciniales > Pucciniaceae > Puccinia > Puccinia polysora. The sequence continues at coordinate 30,403,853 of CM062641.1, read as the reverse complement.
TGGGATCAATTAGCCAAGTTAAAGGGGAAGGAACCCAAAAAGTTGAGGTCCTCAAATAATCAAAGATTGAAGAACCCAAAAGATTGGAAAAACATAATATCTCTAGCTCAGAAGTGGCAGAAACTTTATCTAAATTAGGTTCTGATGATATTACTCCATTGTTTCACAAGATTTCTGATAATTTTTTTCATAACTTTAACATCTTGAGTAGCAATCTAGAAAATATTCACAAAAAACTTGACAAAGAAATCCAAATAATCCAAGACCAAGCTAGCCATCTGAGAGCCAATGATTCTGAAATCAAATTGTTAAGGAATACCATTGATTTAGATAAATTATCTTTAATTAATCACATAAGTACCACCTGTTCTTCTGGACAGGAAGAGATACTCCTTCTCCTTGAGCAACTCAAGGGAGAAATAAGAAACAACATTGATACTCCTTCTGTTCATCTTGTTAATAAAATTGATTTATTTAGAAAAAAATGGATTTTGAACTAGGTATGATGAAGAATGATTTAAGAGACCTTAAAATTAAATCAAATTCCCCTCCTCTAGTCAATATAGAAGAATAAAAACCCATCAGAACCAGTATCACTCCTAAAATCTCTTTTAACCCTGGTATGAACAAGAATGAGTCTAAGCAGCCTAGTCCTACCCCTGATGTAGAAAAATCTCTGAAAATATTGCTCCCTGTAACCAAATGGCCTAAATTCTCAGGTGAAGGAGAATATAAACACATCAGCTTCATTAAATTTATTGATTATACCCTTGCCTCATATGAACTGCCGGATAATATAGCTGTAGTGAGACTACCCAGGCTGTTTGGAGGAGTAGAACTGGATTGGTTTATCAACAAAAGAGTAGAAGTAGGATCTCAAACTTGGAAATCTTGGAAATTTCTTATCAAAGAACAGTTTGGTACTAGAATCTGGAAAAGAAAAATGATGAAAACCTTTGAGAACTCACCTTTTGACCCTTTACAGGAAAAACCACACAAGTGGTGTTTGGAACAAAAGAAGATATTAGATTGTTTCTATCCTGAAGCTGAAAAAGAAGTAATCAATAAAAGGCTCCTCAATCTATGTCCTGGAAATCTTAATCACAATGTGAGGTGTAGAATTCCCATGGATGCTGATCTCTCCACTCTCATTGGTATTCTAGAAGAAACCATTGATATGAATGGTCTTGACAAAAGACACAATGGACCTAAGGAACCTACTCCAAAGATTTGAGAAGAATACAACTCCAAAACCAAAGACTCTACCACTCCCCAATTAGAATTTAAGAAAACTTCTGAGAATAAGGAAAAGGTATGCTGGAATTGCAACCAAACTGGACATGTGAGACCTGAATGCCCCCAGCCCAGGAAAAACGTCAATCTCATTGAGGGAGAAGAGACTAAAAATGACCATGACCCTCAACTTGATGACACTGATGGATCTCTATCTGAGTATGAATAAATGATCACTAACCCTATCAATGTCATTGAAGGAAGTATAGCATCTTCCTTGGACATTAACTCTGTCAATGAAGATTCCAACTTACCTCAACAATTGAATCCCAATATGAAAATTCACCATACTTCTGAAGCCAAAACTTTAAATCTCAAACCTTCTGTCAGTAAAAGTTACGCTTCTGGTAAAACCTGCTATGCTACTGGTTTGATTGAAGGTTCTCCTATTAAGTTACTCTTAGACAGTGGAGCCTTTTGCTCTTGTGCTAGTTCAACTTATTTGGAACAAAAAGATTCAAATTGGAAAGTGAACTTATTACCAGTACCTCAGACTAAGTTCAGCAGTTGTAACTCTTCCCTCAATGCCATTGGAGTTTTCCCCTCTTATATCATTCTAACCCACTCAAAAGGGTCACTCAAACTGAAAATTGAATTTGTAGTACTACAGAATGAAGTGTGTGATTACTTTATTCCAGGGAATGATTCTCTTTTCTTATATAATATTGATGTATTCCAAAGTAAGGTCAGATATTTTAACGTAGGAGGAGACTGGAAAAAGGAGTTACAAATATGCCATGTAAATGCTAAAACTTCTGATTCAACTTATGAAAAACACTTAGAGAAGTTCAACCAAGATTACTTCTCCCAAGCAGCCCTGAACCCCCTGATGAGTGAAGACCAAAGAAGGGAAATCCTCCAAGTCTGCTTTGAAAATCAGAATTCCTTCTGCACCAAGGATCATCCAATTGGTAAAATCAAGGGAAATGAAATGATTCTAACTTTAACCATTATACATCCTTGCCCTCCCAACCTCAGGAAACCTGCTTACCCTTCTAGTCCAAAATCTAGGCAGCTCTGGAAACTCATATCCAACAATTGATTGACTTGTAAGTCCTAAGGAAAGTGGGACACAATGAACAAGTGGAAATTACTACTCCAGTAATCATAGCTTGGCACAATGATAAGTCTAGGATGGTTGGAGACTTTAGAATGCTGAATAACTATAACCAAGCTGATTATTACCCTATTCCATGGAATGACCATGATCAACATAACCTCTCTAAGGCTAAGTTCATCACTACTATGGATATGCTGAAAGGTTTTCACCAGATAAATATCAGTCCTGATTGCTGGAAATTTATGAGGATCCTATGTCATTTGGGCATTTATGAGTACCTTAGGATGCGTTTTGGTATCAAGAATGCTCCTTCTCACTTCCAAAGGATGATGGATACAGTTCTAGGATCATTCATAAGGAAAGGATGAATGATTGTATACATTGATGATGTTATAATTTATTCTGATGATTGAAATACCCACATGGACAAAGTAAGGCTATTCCTCAAAACCCTCTTTGCTGTAGGATTAAAATTATCAATGAAGAAATGTAACTTTGGTTATGGAGAACTGAAAGCTTTAGGGAACATTTTTTCAGGACTAACCTTAACTTCAGACCAGAGCAAGATAGCAGCTGTGATGAATAGGCCCATGCATCAGAATAAAACTGAACTCCTATACTTTATTAGCTTTTGCAGCTACTACAGAAAGTATCTACCTAAGTTTGCCCTTCTCACCAAATGTTTGTATGAAATCTGCAACAACAACACTGTGTTTGAAACAACTCATGAAAGCGTTAAGAACTATGAACAACTCAAGCTGGCTATGACCTCAGCTCCAGTATTGATTCAAACTGAATATTCTAAACCTTTCAAGCTCTATATAGATGCTAGCATGGAAGGGCTAGGAGCTGCTTTACACCAAGAAGTCATAGAAAATGATAGACAAGTGGAGAAGCCCATACTCTCCTTATCCAGACAAGTAAAGGATACTGAGGAAAGGTATTGTGCAAGCCAAATGGAATGCCTTGCCTTAGTATGTGCTCTAGAGAAAATTAATTATTACTTGGAAGGTACCAAGTTCATGTTAATAACTGACTGCAATGCTTTCAGGAATTTAATCAACATGAAAACCCCAAGTAGGCATATTTTAAGGTGGCAGATAGCCATTCAACAGTACAGAGGTCAGATGAATATAGTCCACCAAGCTGGTGCTAAACATCAGAATGCTGATAGTTTGAGCAGGAATGCTCTCCCCAATGATCCCAGTAACCCTGCTTATGAACCAGAGGATAATGAAATATTTACTATACTGAATATTAACATACTAAATATGGAGGCTCCTATTCTAGGAATCCACATCTATTAACTGGATGAATCCTTGTTCAACTCAATCAAGGAGGCTTACAGCCCTGGTATGAAGACTCTAATCAACATTATGGAAAGTACCTCTCCACCATCTGAACTGGTTAACAGTCTACCTGAAACTCTCCCAAAACCTTACAAAGCTGGAAGGTTCACTGTATGGGATGGTCTAGTATACTATAGACACCAACATTCCAGTGTTATAGTCTTAACCAAGGAAGACCATATCAAACATATTCTAGCTGAATGCCACAATAATGGCTCAGCTGGTCACTTATCCACTGATAGAACCCTAGAAAAGGTCAATCAAACTGCTTGGTGGAACAATTGGAGAGATTCCACAGTCCAGTATTTAACCAGTTGTGAAACTTTTCAGAAGTCCAAAAGGACCACTGGAAAAAGGTTTGGCCTACTGAAGAAAATTACTGAACCTAAGAAAAGATGGGAAATCATCAACATGGACTTTGTAACTAGATTATTCCCAGGAGGAGCCTCTTCCTACAACTCAGTCCTAGTCTTAGTTGACAGATTTTCCAAGAAAGCAAAATTCCTACCCAACCATAAGGAGGACACTGCCATGGAAGTAGCATTGTTGTTTTGGAATAGAATCATAGCTGACGTGGGAGTCCCCAAGATCATCATCAGTGATAGGGATCCCAAGTTCACTCATGAAATTTGGAGGAATCTCCACAACATGTTAGGCACTAGCTAAGCCTTCTCTACAGCTTATCACCCCCAGACAGATGGATTAGCTGAAAGAATGATTCAGACCTTAGAAAACATGCTCAGAAGGTGTCGTTTCTTTGGTCTAGAATACAAAAATACTGATGGGTATTGCCATGATTGGGTTAGCCTTTTACCTGCTCTAGAAATGGCCTACAATAGTAGCAAGCATTCTACTACTAAAGAAGCACCCCTATAAACTAGAAAGAGGATGGATTCCTAAACTACCCAAGGATAATCTGAACCAGCAGCTAACCAATATTCACCACACATCACTTGACTTAAAGAACATGATAGATATAGCCAACAAACACGCTGCTAAATGTGTTCAAGAAGATGTTGAATATAACCAGAAAAGATGGGATAAAAGCCACAAAGAAACTGATTTCAACATTGGTTACCAAGTCTTAGTTTCTACTACAAACTTCATCAACTTAGCTGGGAACAGGAAACTCAGACATGCATTTGTTGGAAAATTAACCATCAAGAAACTACATGGGAAGAATGCAGTGGAAGTGATCCTTATTGATGAACTTTCCAGAAAGCACCCAGTGTTTCCAGTAAGTCTTATAAAACACTACCATCCCAGAGAAGGAGAACAAACTATGTCACCAGCAATACCTGTTGCAGAATAAACTGAGAAAGACAAAGGAATCATAACAAAATTCTTAAATACAAGAAAGAAAGGATAAATGGAAAAGATGTCAGACTCTATCTAGTCAGATACAAAGGAGAATCTGCTGACAAAGATGAATGGTTACCTGAAAACAACATCCCTGATGTACCTATCCACTTAAGAAATTAAAGGGCTAATAAAAGGCACTGAGCCCCAAATTTTTTCAGATATAGATGTCAGCTCTCTGATACCAGGAACCTTGCAGTCCTTTAGCTACAGAGAGTGATAAAAGAACTTGGAGCAATAATATTCCAAAGAATAAACACTTTAAAGCTCCAATAATGGTATGGTAAGAGCAAGTGCAAGGTTTATTTGGTTTGGTTATGAATATTTTAAATATAATATAAAAAGAGGGGCCACAGTATTATACTACTGGGGATCTTTACAGACTAGCAACCTCTCTTCAAGGGGCCTCCTTAGGCAGTTTAAGAACCTTGGAATAAATATGGGTGCCTTAGAAAGGACTTATTCCACTAATGGCCGGGCTTAACAGCACAAGTGGCCTAGACAGGAAGGGAAACACTCACTCTGAGCACTTGACCACGAAAATCCTAGAATAATTGGAAGGGTTTTAGAGCAGATGGGGTAGATTGCTTGACTAAACTTCAATGGTTGATTGGTTAATAAAGGTAAATAATACTACTACAGACTAAGTCATAAATCACTTGCTTATCTTCATATAAGCACTTGATTAACAATGACACTGTGTCTGATTGATAATAAATAATTCCTGATAACTGATAACTGATTCAAAACAGAAGGGCAAAAAGAGCCTGTTTAAATATTCTTTTTTGGGTGCTTGAGGGCCTCTAGAAGGAGTACTAGCCATGGGCTGAGGCTAGGGGGGCAATCAGTGCAAGGTTGGCACGTCCTCAAGGTGCTTTTAGCCTTCTGGCCTTAGATCTGTCAAGGAACAGCTCCTTTTTAGCTGCAGGATCTGTTAATCAATAGATTAGTCATTTTGCTGATCCTGCACTGATCCTCAATTTGTACAGTAAGTACTGGTCCAAAGTGAGCAGACGTGGATTTTTATTGATTTTCCATCCTCTGCTGATCCTGTGTGAAATTTTTAATAATTTTTACGACCACTCCTTATGTAGTTTCGTGGTCTTTGAAGGTTCTGATCAACTTATTTTGTGGTGAGTCTGGATCTTTATTTAATTAATAAAAAATACTAAAAATTAGTTACTAACTAATTTTAATTGATTTTTAAGGTTTTTGAACTATAATCTATGCTTGTGTGGTAGCTTTACATAATTAGTGTAGATCCTACTATATTGTAGCTCCTCTGAGCGGTACCTGGATGTCAAACTGATCACTGCAGGAGGCGCGGGGATCAGTCCATTCCAATGCGCGCGGGGACTGATCCGCTGCACAGATGCGCGCGGGGGACTGTACCGCTGCGCGCGTGACTAGGTCATGGGATTACCTGCGCGGGAATTCAGTTGCCCGGGAGTCCAGCGCTGTAGGGACGCCGGGGCGGCGTGCGGGAGTTGGCGTACGCGGGAGTCCAACGCTGTAGGGACGCGGGGCTGCGTGGGGGAGTTTGAGTACGCGGGAGTCCAACGCTGTAGGGACGCGGGGCTGCGTGCGGGAGTTTGCGTACGCGGGAGTCCAACGCTGTAGGGACGCGGGGCTGCGTGCGGGAGTTTGCGTACGCGGGAGACCAGCGCTGTAGGGACGCGGGGCTGCGTGCGGGAATTGTGACAAAACACAATTTCCCGTGTAACTCCTAAACTACACAAAACACCTGGATTTTGACTGAAATTTAGGTGTTAAACCTATACATGACATATCATGTGAAATATTAAAATGGCTAAAAGGTGCCATACTGGTGCCATGGTCATTTACCATTTTCTATTAAATTAATTAAGAAATATAAGGAGTAAGAATTCAAGGGTGGGGTCAGTGAGTGACCCTACCTTATTTTGGGTGGTGAATTCATTTCTGCAATAATATTTATGGATTTCCTACTCCTTAATTTTATTTATTCATTTATCTTTGTTCCTTTTGTTAATATTATTATTGTTGTTGCTTTGTCAGGTTGCTCTGTGCTAAGTAGCAGGCTGACAATAGACATATCTTGGAGTGGGGGAATTTCAGCTTGCTAGTTGACAAGAGCAACCTGTCAAAGCAGATTAAAAAACAGAAAAAAAATAAGATTAGAAGGAGTGGGAATTCCATATATATTATTTCAGAAATGGATTCCCCACCCAAAAATAGGTTGGGTGAGTCACTGACCCCACACTTGAATTCCAACTCCTTACATTTTTAAATAATTTCAGAAGAAAGGACTAATAAAAGACCACACCACAATGGCACTTTTTCACCATTCTAATATTTCACACATAATGCCACGTATAGGTTTCATACCTAAAATTCATTCAGAATTTAGGTGTTGTGTATATTTTAGGAGTTACAGGCAGATTTGTGTTATGACAAAAAACCCGCGCGCAGCCCCGCATTCATATAGCAAGGGTACACACGCCTGACACCCAGTATGTAGGCGCATGTCAAGAAAACTGCATCCAAAATGACTGATGATGGATTCCCGCACGCAGCTGTCAAGCCTGTGCACGTCAACATCAGTTGTACTAATTCCAAAAACCAGGTACCGCAGGAACATGCTACAACTTTCATGCATACATCATGCGTATGTAACAATTGACGGATTGATAGGGAGATGTTTGAAACCTAAGAAAATCAAATAAAAATATGAAAATCAAAACATTAAAGCAAATAAATTGTGAGAAACAACAATGAAGGTTGTCACATAAATGGGATTGCCAAATCTTTATGAACCACAAAACACATCAAGAATTCTACCAAAAATTATAGAAAATTACAAAGATATTCAGAAGATGGCGTAGAATTTACAAATAGGCACTTCTACCCATGCAACTCCAAAGAAAAAAAATAAAAGATAAGGAAATATGTCTGAACCACAAAAATAACAAATTAATATTTAAATACCTTCCGACAATTATTTCACATTGAAATATGACACAGGAAAGGCTAGCCAGTTGACAAAACCAAGAATAACTTCCAAACTAGCCCTGGCTAGCCTACCAGCCTCAGCACACAAGCAAAACCCTCTCTACGCGCCCTGAAAAGATCTTATTACCTCAGAAAATTATATAAACAGCCCCTTTTAGATGGTTTAAACCCCAGTAATTTTTGAGTAATCAATCCAGACCCTTTTCCATCCGTTATCAAGTGTTTATTCAAGATAAACAAGTGATTTATGGCCTCAGTCTGATAGTATAATTATTAATTCTAAACCCATTGTTAACTCCATTGAAGAATATAAGTAGTATTCCAAACAATTTTCCTGAGAACCTTTCAACCGTGAATTACTGCAAGTTTCTTGGAGTGTCTGCTAAAATTAGTAAGTTATCTCCTCCTTTCCTCCAGGCATAAGTGCTGTGAGTTAGCCAGCCCACCCACTCCCCTTGAGTAAACCCCTTTTGAGTAATCACGTAGGACCTCATTGTCCCAAGGTCTTTACACGGTTCAAAAGAGCCCCTTGAAGAGAGGTTGTTATCCAATAAAGAACCCCTGTTTTTGTAAAATGTGGCCCCTCTTGCAAAATATATTTAAATCAATTTAATCCAACCAAACCACGCAAACTTTGAACTTGCTTCTAAATAAATCATTTGAGGATTTTACATAATTTTCTTGGAATTATTATTATTCAAAAACCAATATCACTTGCTGTAGCTAAGGGACGGCAAAGTTCCTGGTATCAGTAAGCTGACACCAATGGGCTGCCAAGGCTCACAATCCCTAAAATACATACTTTGGCGGGCCAGCCTGTCTGGCCAAGTATGTCCAAAATAAACCTTGGGCCCAGTTATACCCTAATAAATCAATCAGGCTAAGGTGGCCCATCCACCCTGGCGGGCCTGTTAAGGCCTGTGTCCCTAAAGACCTGGAAAGCGTGTTTTGGCGCCCAAATGCTCAAAACCAATAACATCCACATATGCCCATGTGGCCTACATGATTTCCAATGGGCCCTAGAGGCCCATTTGTGCATCCCATTTGGATTACACACTAAAATGCACATAACATGAGTGCATCCATATTTTAATAAGTGATACTCCAACATAAATTGTGTTGGATTTAAATTCTAATTTGTGGAAATAAGCTGGGGAATCAACATTTTTTCTGAGTAAGTGCATAATGTAAACAGGTGTTTCCTGTACTGGGACCATGGTTGCATTATGATAAGTTATCCATGGTGCCAGGCCAAGGGGACTTGGGTTACACATGACCAGTAACAGTGATGTGACAAACCGGGAGAGGCATGGACATCTTATTCTAAGTTTTCCACCGGTCCACCAAGGCTGTGGGTGCCTTTGTAAGGATTTTGAATTTGAGTGTCTCTTCATTGTATTGTGGATGACTTAGCATAAGTTGTCCATGCCCTCACCAGTTTCTCACATCACCTTTACAGGTCATGTGTATCCTGAGTCCTGGCTTCCTGGTACCATGGAAAACTTATAATAAAGAAACCATGGTCCCAAAATCTTATACAACTTTTATCAAATTAATTAGGGTTGACTGCTGTGGGATGATGGAAAAATTAGCATAAGTCATCCATCACTACAAAGAGATTGTGTCTGAAAATGAACTTATCACAAAAATTGTACAGTTCATGTGGATTTTCACATTGGGTTCTGAGGAAAACTGCAGGATATATTTCCAAAACAGCTATTCTTTGAATTTCATGCAAAAAATTAATTCAATAACCATATCTAGCTTTTTTTCCACTTACTTTAGATAAAATTTCAACAGGAGGACAACCTTAGAGTTTCAGGGAGAAATGGGAAATATTTTTTTTTATTTGGAATGAGCAACCAAAATGGGTATGATGTTCTGTTGATTGGAGACTGGGTGGAGGGAAAGTAGTATGATGGGGAAAAATGCAACTTTTCAATAATATCTCAACAATACCCTCAACATTTGCATAATAAACCATGAAACCAATTTTTGGCAAGGAGAGAAAATGACCTTTTTCAATGGAGGGAGGTGGAATTGGTGTGCCTGTGGGTTTTTTGATATATGAGAACATACCATAAGTATAACCATTCAAATCATCCTCACCAGTATGAACAAAATTTGAAAAGTCACCACAAGTCACAATGACATTGGATGCATGAGGGAAAGATTCTCTTTGATCACCCCAAACCTTTGTGGTGACCAATTTGGGACACAATTTAAAGGGGAAATTTTTTAAATTTCTTGATATACATTCTTTCATCCAACTTCAATCAAAAAAAAAAAAAAGGAAAAAAAGGAAAAAGAAAAAAAATTTTTTGTGTCTCTATGGAGACCCCTCCATTTTTTGTTCTCTCATCTACTCATTGTAATACTGATCTAGTTAGGTGTCTCTGGGGCTTCCAAATCCACAGATCCTCCGTTTGATCCTTCCTCCTTGTGCTGGAACCCAACTAATTTTTTTTGGCCAAGTGCGCACAACCCACGCCATCCTCATCTCATTCATCATCTCCATATTTGGAATTGGAAACAAAAACAAAGATAGCAGCCAACTGCATTTATCATCCCTCTCATTGCTACTCATTCCCATTGCCTCTCAGCTTGCCTCTCCAACAACTAGCAACCTTGGCTGCATCCTCCCTAGCAACCTTGGCTGCATCCTCCCTAGCAACCTTGGTTGCATCATCCACTCAGACTCTCACTCAGCACAGGTTCATGCCCATCAACCAGCTACTCAAGACAACAAGGACTAGAGCTCAAGATCATCAGACCATCAACTGAACAGACTTGATCATCATCATTAAATTTTCAACTCAACCTATCCAACAATTGAATCATTGATTTCGCTTGACCAACCCTCAAATGACTCACCGCCAACCATCTTCAGATCCACATCATCACCCAGTCATCCTTCCTCCTACATCTGATTTGTTGCTGCCTTGCTATTGGATTCCCTGTTGATTCCTGGAAACCGTTGCGCACCCGCCAGCTTGCTGCCATCCTCCTCCGCCCAATTGAGCAACTGTTGTTGCCATTTATCATCCGCAAATGCTGTTGTGGGATTTCATCCCCCCGCTGCTCATCTGCCAACTCGGGGATGTCCATCTTCTGCCTGCTGTCATCTGTGATACGGGCCGTTTTCTCCTTTAATCTTTGTTCACATGTCCTGCATCATTCTCTTAAAAAAAAAGAAAAAAAATACTTTTTCCCACTTCATTTGTGTTATCCCTTGTAATCAGTCTACAGGGATTTTTCCTAGAAAAGGAGGGGCTCTCCCCTGCCTTTTGCCCATATCACATCATGTATCTATCATCCATCCATTATTTTTGGGATCAATAAATCCAGTGGGTCCATCCCCTTTAACTGAGCATCTCATCATCCTTATCCTGGGTATATCTTTGGATTGCCCCTTGATCCTTTGAGCCTCCATACTCAATCAATCATTTGATCCTTTTCTGTGACCTGATCCTTATCACCAACCAATAGCCTTTCTGGTTGAAGAAGAATTCATTGGGTGGAATTCTTGAGTGTGTTAAGCCACTCTGTTGATCCCTTTCTCCAACCGCTCTGGTTCTGATCATTCATTTGATTGTCTTTCCGCAACCAGCCACGTTGTGGTGTCAATTTAGAGACGCGGATTGGGAACTGCTTTGCAGCTGCGCGCTCAGCATTGGAGGCAAGCAGGCTCAGCATTAGGGTATGCAGAGTGCTCAGCAGCAGCCGCTGTTTGGCTCCGCACCTAGTGGACGGGTCGGGCTCAGCATTGAATGCGGCGTGGGCGGCAATCCGCCTTGGAGATTGGATTTGGAAGGTAGTGCGCTTGACTAGGTTCGTGGCCGCGCCGGTTTGGATACGTAGGGGCGGAGCAATCCACGGGCTATAAAGGAACGGATGGAGCGCGCGTGCAAGGGCCCGGATCATGCTGGATAATACCGGACATCCACGAGGGGCGCGGAAAAACGGATACAGACAGGCGCAGGGGGCTCCGAGTAGGGCGCGTTGCAAGGACGCCATCATGAGAAGGACAAACCGGATGGACGGAAAGGCGTACGGACGTTGGGGGGAGTTTGGTACAGAGGTGGGGAGAGGAGGCTAGGGTTTCTGTTTTGGGATTGTTTTCTGTTTCCTTGTCATACTGTTATTTGCGCGTGTACTTAGGTTAGGGTTGAGAGGGAGGACTTATCCTCACTCTCAACTCCGGGTTAGGAGGGGAGGGCATGCATGGAATCAGACCATCACATCATTGGATTGGATCAATCATCTCACCAAGAGATTAAAGGAACTCATACCGGATACACATCCAGGTGGAAAGTTCTTAGGATTGAAGGATTGGCAATTTCACTCTCTCTCTACTTTTCTTTATCTCTTATCTCCTTATTTCTATTTCTCATTTAAGTGCGACTTTGGGCATCCTCATCTCCTTTCAAACGCAGGGAACGGTTAACTTCCAAACCTTAGGAAAATTATAGGGGGACAACCCTTATTCTTTCCACATCTGGGGGTCTGGCCGGGAAGTAACCTTCTGTTTCTTTTCTTTCAAAGGTAACTGGGCGCGATGTCATATCCATACCTCCCTACAGTCTCTTCCTCTTCTTCTTCTTCTCCTTCTGTTTCCGGGTCTGCTACTCCAATCCCACTTGCTTCTTCCATCCCTCCTCCTCCTCCTCCCTGCGCTCGACCCAGGACGAGCTACGCCGTTCCCCCATTGGTCTCCAGTGACCATGAACCCACTCATCCGGTTCGCATCAGGCCGCGCAACTACCCTCACATCCAATTCAACACTGCAGATGTGGAACGGTTCATCTTGAGATACAAGGGTATTGCAGATGCGGAAGGTGCGTTGGACGCCAATAAGGCCCGGCTTGTCATCCTGTTCATTATGGAGAAAGAGAAGCTCTGGGATGTGGAGGAGATGGAAGGCTACGAGAATCAAGATTGGCCAAAACTGAAGGCAGAGATCCTAACGCGGTGGGGTAGGCGCAAACCTTGATTCCGGGAAAGCAATTTCGACCGCATGGCCTTGGAGGCGAGCACGCGCGGAGGAGTCAGAACTTGGGTGGAGCTGGCGGATTACACCTTGACATTTGATTGTATCTATTGGTACTTGTCAAAGAACAAGGTGTTGGCGGGACAGATGGGGGCCATGAAACACGCGTTTCTGGGCGGTTTAGGCGCTCAACTCCGGGCAAGGGTGAAGCGGCATCTTTATGATCACAACTTGGTAAAGCGGTCATTGGACGGGAGCATTGCGCTCCTTCCGGAGTTGGCTGTCATTTGCCAGGCTGTGGAGAGTGAGAGCGACTTAGAAGAGCTTATTGAGGATACCGCTAAGTCCTTCCCAGCGGGACCAAAGAAATCCCCCCCCCAGGTTTTGGCTGCGGAGCAATTTCTGGCCCCGGTTCCACCTACTTCCACGCGTGTTCCGGTTCCTCAACCCGCGCCTGCCCCTCCGGTAAGTGAATTGACGGAACTAATGAAGGACTTGAAGATCTGCATAAGCCATATGGGCCAGCAGCAGCCGCGAGGGCCTTGACCTCACATGGTGGAAGGTTTTTGGCCGCCCGGTACCTTTGTGCCGAGGGGGTGCTTGTACTGCGGGGCAAACAGTCATTGGAAATTGGCGTGCGAGGAGCTTACAAAGGATCTCAACGCAGGATTTGTTTGACAGGCGGGGATGGGGTACATGTTTCCGACGGGCAAACATATTCTGATGGAGCCAAGCCAGCCAACCGCAATGCAGCAGGTGCACACACGGGGTCAGGAGGCGGGAACCACGGCGCAAGCGTCACTAGGCATCATTACTGGTCCCGGATCGTGGCAACCACCTCGGGTGGAAGCTGAGGTAAGGGTAGTGGCAACGGAAGATAAGGTGGCAGTCTTGGATAAGATGGAGGTGTATGCAAAGGAGCAACCCCCTTTGACCATTCCAAAACCGGCCGCATGCGTGCCCGGAATCAAGGCTCCGGCAGAAAATCCTGTAGGGAAGAAGAAAGCGGCGGACATTGTGCGTAGGGTGATGGGGAACAAGACTCCGGTACTGCCGCTGACCTTGCGGGAACTGGCGGCCGTGTCTCCGGTGGTGGTAGATGAGATGGTGCAGGCGTTGCGGGATTGCGGTCAGGGCCGGGTACCTCAGACGGTGCAGCGGGTTCATGTGGCGCGGAAGGAGGAGGGGCGTAAGGAGTGTGAGTTGAAATCGGTTTTGACTCCACTTGCTTACGTTCCGATGGTCATAGAGGGGAGGAAGGTGTGGGCTATGGTGAACAGCGGTTCAATGGTGAACCTGCTGCCATCACGGATGGTGGATGATTTGGGGTTGGTTTGGCGGAAATGTGCAATGGGTCTCCGCGCGCTTAATGGAGGGGAGTTTTGTGTGGATGGGTTAGTTGAGGAGGAGGAGGTCGAGGTCGCAAGGGTCTGTAAGCCTCTTTCTTTTCTTTTTGTTGATTGTGGGGATGTGATTTTGGGAAGGCCGTTCATGTTTGGGTTCCAAGCACAAATGGTTTTTGATCCAGAGTTGGGAACGGAGGCGTTGACGGTGGAGGATTTGTCCGGCGGAAGGTTCAAAACAACTATCTGCAATTGCGGGCAAGGAAAGCGGAGGAGAGTGTTGGAGTATGAGGAGGAACCGGATGGGGAGTTGGTCTGCAACGGGCAAACCTTGGAGGATTTTTTCTAGTAGACCAAGGAGACCGCACGGAACAAGCTCCGGTTTTGTGCGGGAGGTCAACTAATGAGGAGCAGGGAGGGGGAGGAAGGAAAGTGCAGGGCGCGCATGTTGCAGAAGTAAGTCCCTTTTCTCAGTATGTATTGCCCGAGGGTACTATGCTTCAAAAACCCTATCATCGTGCCACACTCGTGAATGAAGGCAAAAGCCGCGGTTCTGTTCTGTGCGGGACCTACAGCAAAGGATGCGTGCAGATGACGCAATGCAACGCTGGCAAGTACAAGCCGGTGTTGCGGAAGGTCCAACCAAGGAATGAGCCAATGCCCCAGGAATTGAACGGACCGCTTTGGCCAATTGCTTGGTTGCGGGACCCTTGGGTCACGCCAATTAAGGCTTGGGGGTGGGTTACTAGTTTGGCGCGGATCACGGAGGAGTGGATTGCAGCTTTCAATTTTGGCCCAATGGGATGGTTGAGCACGGAGGAGCGTGAGTTTCTGGTTTTGGTTCTGGTTCTTCAGGAAAGAGCACTCGCCTTTGGAACTGAAGAGCGGGGGCTTCCGAAAAACAATATTGGCAACCCCTATGTCATCCCCACTGTTGATCACAAGCCATGGCAGATCAAGCCAATTCCGATACGGCGGGCGGTCCGGGAGCAGTTTCTGGAGTTAGTGCCGGAACGGGTGAAGACTGGCCTTTACAAACAGTCAATGTCTAGTCACTCCAGTCCAATCTTTGCGGTAGTTATGCAGGACAGAAAGTTGTTGAGGATTTTCCATGATCTACAGTGGCTCAACACCTTTACAATCCGGGACGCAGGACAGCCCCCTTGCGTTGACAAGTTCCTTGAGTCAATGGCGGGGTGCGCTTGTTACAGTTTAGTGGATGTGATGGGGGGATACGACCAGCGCAAGTTGGATCCTTGCTTGCGGCCTCTAATGGCGGGTTGGGAAGAATGCAGCTGACTTGGCTACCGCAGGGCGCGACCAATTCCGTGGCGGTGTACCAGGCGCAAATGGCTTGGATCCTGAAAGGTGATCTTCCGGAGGGAGTCCAAATCTTCATTGACAACGCAGGAATCAAAGGTCCGAACTGCAATTACGGAGGAGCAGAGCTGGTTGAAGTTCCCGGCATCTGACGTTTTGTGTGGAAATACGCGCAGACGTTGGAACACATCCTGTTTGACATCAAGGAGGCAGGACTGACGGTGTTGGGGAAGAAGTTAACGGTTTGTGTTCCGGCGCTCAAAGTCCTTGGCCATGTTGTTGCTTCTGACGGTGTCAGCCTGCTACTTCGCACAGAGCAACCTGACAAAGAAACAACAATAATAATATTAACAAAAAATAAAAAGAACAAAAAATAAATAAATAAAATTATTATAAAATGAAGGAGTAGGAAATCCATAAATATTATTGCAGAAATGGATTCCCCACCCAAAGTAAGGTAGGGTCACTCACTGACCCCACCCTTGAATTCTTACTCCTTATATTTTTTAATTAATTTAAAAAGAAAATGGTAAATGACCACGGCACCAATATGGCACCTTTTGGTCATTTTAATATTTCACATGATATGTCATGTATAGTTTTCACACCTAAATTTCAGTCAAAATCCGGGTGTTGTGTGTAGTTTAGGAGTTACACAGGGAATTGTGTTTTGTAACAATTCCCGCACGCAGCCCCGCGTCCCTACAGCGCTGGACTCCTGCGCACCCAAACTCCCGCGCGCAGTTGATCCCTCCCGCGCGCAGGTAATCTTGTGACCTAGTCACGCGAGCAGCGGATCAGTCCTTGCCCGCATCTGAATGGACTGATCCCCGCGCCTAGCCTGCTGTGATCAGTCTGACCGCCAGGTACCGCTCAGAGGAGCTACAACCTAGTTGGATCTACTCTACACATGTAAAGCTACCACACAAGCGTAGATCATAGTTTAAAAACCTTAAAAGTCAATTAAAATTAGTTATTAACTGATTTTTAGTATTTTTTATTAATTAAATAAAGATCCAGACTCACCACGTCATGAGCTGATCAGAACCTTCAACAACCACAAAACTACACAAGGAGTGGTCGTAAAAATTATTGAAAAATTACATACAGGATCAGCAGATGATGGAAAATCAATAAAAATCCACGTCTGCTCACTTTGGACCAGTAATTAAAGTACAAATTGAGGATCAGTGCAGGATCAGCAAAATGATTAATCTGTT
The DNA here is from genome assembly GCA_025617555.3 of Puccinia polysora. Lineage (NCBI taxonomy): Eukaryota > Fungi > Basidiomycota > Pucciniomycetes > Pucciniales > Pucciniaceae > Puccinia > Puccinia polysora. Next base: position 30,386,928 of record CM062641.1, on the reverse strand, counting down.
GATTAACAAATCCTGCAGCTAAAAAGGAGCTGTTACTTGACAGATCTAAGGCCAGCAGGCTAACAGAACATTGAGGACGTGCCAATCTTGCCCTGACTGCCCCCCTAGCCTCAGCCCATGGCTAATACCCCTTCTAGAGGCCCTCAAGCACCCAAAAGGAATATTTAAACAGGCTCTTTTTGCCCTTTTGTTCCGGAGGATAGATGAGTTATCAGAGATATTATTATTATCAATCAGACATTGTTTCATTTTTAGTCAAGTGCTTATCAAGAAGAAAGAAAGTGATTTATGATCTAGTCTGAAGTATTATTATTATTATTTTCCAAATAACTATCAAGAACCAGAAGTTTGAACCAGCCACCAACCCCATCTGTTCTGAAGCTTCTTACCTGAATCTTTGCAGGATTTCTGTGGATTAATTCCTAAGTAAGTTGTTCCCTTCCTGCTCTGGGTTTGTGTGCTGTTTTTCCCGCCCAAATTAGTGGATAAGGCCTTAGAAGGCACCCATCTTCATTCAAAGGTTATAAACTGCCTAAGGAGGCCCCTTGAGGAGAGGTTTCCAAGTCTGTAAAGACCCCCAGTAGTATATTAATGTGGCCCCTCTTTTTATATTATATTTAAAATATTTATAACCAAACCAATTAAACCTTGCACTTTCTCTTACCATATTATTATTGGAGCTGTAAAGTGTTTATTCTTTGGAATATTATTGCTCCAAATTCTTTTATCACTCTTTGTAGCTAAAGGACTGCAAGGTTCCTGGTATCAGAGAGCTGACAACTGGGGGTCTGGCCAGGAAGTATTCTTAATAATTAATTGTTTAATTAATTATCTCCTGGACCAGTTATTCATATTTAAAAAAATTATATATATATAAGTAGAAATACTTATTATTTTTCTTTATCTTTTGATTTATCCAGTGGATTTAAAAACCAACGGAGAATTTATCAATTATTATTTGAATCTTCTTAAACAGAAAAAAGAAGAAAATCTACGTGACTTTGTGACTGTTGTTATAGATCCTGAACAAGAACAAGAAAGAATTACTTATTATAAACAACAAATCTTAAAAGAAAAGGAACAAGAGTTAGAAAGAATTATTAATTTTAACTCCTTGTTAAGACAGCACAAAGAGTGGAAAATCTATCAAAGAAAGCTTTCTGCTTTTAAGAGACAGAGTCAAAATTATAAAAGTGAGCCTTAATCTCCTTTTTATTATTTTTTTTTTATAAAAAAATCATAAAAAAACTCGCAAATTATAAAATTATTATAAAAATAAATAAATATATAACTTATATTTTTTAATATTTTATCCTTTCTAGTGGACTTTGTTTTTGGTGATCTCATTGACCAAGACCTCTTAGAGGATGTCCCAGACTGTGAACCCTTGGATTTGTCCCAAGATCTTATTGGAACCCACTCAGATCCCATTGGAATACCCTCCAAGGACGGTACTAACCCCAACAAGGACTTAGTACCTTTAAAACTAGATATAAGTAAGTCATATATTTTTCAAAAAAAATACTAAAACCAAAAATTACTCGAAAAAATTATTTTTTTGATTTTTTTTACAAAGTTTTGAGAGAGACTTACATAAGTTGTAACATGTATCAAAACAGACGCAACACCCACGCCAGTGGACGAGCCCCGTCCTATGGATCTTTGCCCAGAGGAACCCGCGCGTGCAAGGACGCCAGTCGCAAACGCGATGCGGATTGAACCAGTGATTGCTCCAATCCGTGCGACAATGACAATGACCGCGGCCGCCGACTCGACCAACTCACTGTTGGAGAGCCGTCTCTTGTCCAATGTGATATCCCAGGAGGATACCGTTCCACCTACGCCACCCCAGCCGGACTCCTCCAAGGAGGACAAAATAAAGGTATTGGTGAAAGAACACGTGGGTCACTGGGAACTTTTCAAACAGGCTCAGACCCAGGAAGACCAGCAAGGTATGAGAAAAGCCATATCTTTGGCAAAGAAGACTCAAATAACCCTCCAAAAATTGATTCCCAAGAAAGAAGTAGAAGGCTACGTGCAGAATTGGAATCCTTGGGACCAATTATCTTCCTTAAGAGGAAACAACAGCAACAGGAAGAAGAGATCTCTAGGCCATCAGAAATTAAAGAATCCCAAAGAGTGGAACAATATAATATCTTTGGAAAGGAAATGGAAGAAAGTGTACCACAATTAGATGTAGAAAATTTCAACTTGTTTTCCATAAATGTTTCTCATAACTTTGATATCATTAGCAAATGTTTTGACAAAGTATATGAAAAATTGGATAAAGTAAATAAAAATTTTGGTAAAGTCATGCAATCCCAATCCAACTTGACCAAAATCAATGAGTTAGAAGTTAAAAAAATAAGAGACAGCATCAACTTGAGTAAGGGAGAGCTAATGAAGTACCTAGAAAACAATACTTCAGCTATCCAAGAAGAAATTATTCTATCTATTGAAAAAATCAAAGAAGGTATTAATAAGACAGAACACGCTTCCCCTACTCATATTATTAATAAAATTGATTCATTAAGTAACAAACTTGACCTGGAATTAGGTATGATTAAGAATGATCTCAGAGATCTAAAGGTAAACTTAACTCAACCCATTGCAGACTCTGATGAAATCAGACCTTCCAGGTACCACAGTACTCCCCAATTACCTTTTAGACCAAGACCAATCAGGCATGAATCTTTCAGGCCTAGTCCCACTCCTGAAGTAGAGCAAGCATTAAAATTACTTCCCCCTATCACTGAGTGGCCTTAATTCTCAGGAGAAGGAGAATATAATCATGTCAGTTTTATTAAGTTTATTGACTATACTCTGGCCTCTTATGAACTTCCTGATAACATAGCTGTAGTAAGACTACCTAGACTGTTTGAAGGAGTAGCCCTTGACTGGTTCATCAATAAGAGAGAAGAGGTAGGATCTTTGTCATGGAATTCGTGGAAAGACTTGATTAAGGAACAATTTGGTACCTGAATTTGGAAAAGAAAAATGATGAAGACTTTCAAGACTTCTTTGTTTGATCCATCCAAGGACAAAACTCACAAATGGTGCCTTGACCAGAAGAGAAGACTAGACTGCTTCTACCCAAATGCTGATAAAGAAGAAGTGAATGAAAGAATCCTCAACCTATGTCCAGGACAACTTAACCATAGCGTAAGATGCAGAATGCCCATGAACTCTGACCTTTCCACTCTCATAGGAGTATTAGAAGAAACTATTGACATGAATGGCTTAGACAAAAGGGTTACCAAACCCAGAGGACCAACTACTAGGAATAGGGAAGAATAAAATAACAAGAATAAAGAACCTCTCCGTACCAACTCAGAAGCCAAGAATACTTTAGAAACCAAAGAAAAGATATGTTGGAATTGCAACCAAACAGGGAATGTAATACCTGACTGTTGTTTACCCAGGAGGAAGATTAATCTTATTGAAGGGGAAGAAGATGACACTAATCCTGACCCCCAACTAGATGAAACTGATGGTTCCATCTCTGAGTGTGACTTAATGATCACTAATCCCATTAATGTCATCAAAGGTAACATAGAATCTTCCCTGGATATTAACCCTGTTAATGAAGATAGCAATTTGCCTCAACAATGGACACCCAACATGAAAATCCAAAATGTTTCTGAAGCCAAGACCTTAACCCTTAAACCTTCTATTGGAAAAAGTTACACCTGTGGTAAAACTTGTTATGCTACTGGCTTGATACAAGGTTCTCCTGTAAAATTACTTCTAGACAGTGGAGCCTTCTGCTCCTGTGTTGGAACTGACTATTTAGATAAAAAGGATTCTAACTGGAAGAAAAACTTACTACCAGTACCACAAGCTAAGTTCAGCAGCTGTAACTCACCTCTTAATGCTATTGGAGTATGGCCAACAGAAATCATACTTCCCCACTCTAAAGGATCAATCAAGATAAAGATTGAATTTGTAGTACTTCAAAATGGAGTATGTGATTATTTTATTGTAGGAAATTATTCTCTTTGCCTGTATGGGATAGATGTCTTCCAGAGTAAAGGGAGATATTTCACTATAGGAGGAGATTGGAACAAGAAGTTCCAAATATGTCATGTCAATGCTAAAGCTACTGATTCCACTTATGAGAGACACTTAGAGACTTTTAACCAGGAATACTTTTCCCAAGCTGCCCTGAATTCCCAGCTTAGTGAAGACCAGAAAAGAGATATTCTCCAAGTATGCTTTGAGAACCAGAATGCTTTTTGCACTAAAGACCATCCCATTGGTAATATTAAAGGTCATGATATGGTCTTAACTTTGACTATTAAGCCTCCTTACCCTCCTAACCTCAGAAGACCAGTTTACCCTTCTAGTCCAAAATCTAGGACTGCTCTAGAAGACCACATCCAAGAACTAGTGGACTTACAAGTCTTAAGGAAATTAGGGCATAATGAGCAAGTAGACGTAACTACACCTGTGATTATAGCCTGGAACAATGATAAGTCTAGGATGGTTGGAGACTTTAGAATGCTCAACAACTACACCCAAGCTGACTATTATCCTATCCCAAGGATTGACCATGCTCTACATAATCTTTCTAAAGCTAAGTTCATTACTACTATGGACATGTTGAAAGGCTTTCACCAAATACCTATCAGTCCTGATAGTAGGAAATTTATGAGAATCACATGTCATTTAGGCATATATGAGTATCTCAGAATGCCCTTTGGTATTAAAAATGCTCCTTTCCACTTCCAAAGAATGATGGATACAGTCTTAGGAATGTTCATCAGGCAAGGTTGGATGATGGTATACATAGATGATGTTATCATTTATTCAGATGATTTGGATACTCACATGGATAAAGTAAGGCTAGTACTTAAAACCATCTCCAAAGTAGGATTAAAAGTATCTATGAAAAAGTGCAACTTTGGATATGGAGAACTTAAAGCTCTAGGACATATTGTTTCTGGACTCACTTTAACTGCTGACCAAAGTAAGATAGCAGCAGTAATGAACAGACCTATGCCCAAACTTAACTCTTATCCTTTATAAGCTTCTGCAGCTACTACAGGAAGTACATACCTAAATTTTCTAACCTCACCAAGTGTTTATATGAGATCTTCAACAACAACACTTTGTTTGAAATGACTCATGAAAGATTGAAGAATTATGAGGAACTCAAAGTAGCTATGACTAATGCCCCAGTGTTGATACAACCAGATTATTCTAAACCTTTCAAACTTTACATAGATGCCAGCATGGAAGGATTAGGAGCTGCATTACACCAAGAAGTAATAGAAGAGGATAAACCAGTAGAGAAACCTATACTCTTCATATCTAGACAAGTCAAAGATACTGCAAAGAGATATGGTGCCAGCCAAATGGAATGCCTTGCTCTAGTATGGGCATTAGAAAAACTCCAATATTATTTGGAAGGCACAAATTTTGTGGTGATCACTGATTGAAATGCTTTTAGAACTCTCATGAACATGAAAACTCCTAGCAGGCATATGTTAATATGGCAGATAGCCATACAAAAGTACAGAGGTCAGATTACTATAGTCCACCAAGCTGGAGTTAAACATCAGAATGCTGACAGTCTTAGCCAAAATGCTCTACCAAATGATACTAGAAATCCTGCTCATGACCCAGAAGATCATGATTTATTTCCTATACTAAACATTAACCTGTTTAATCTTGAAGCTCCCATCATAGGAATTCACATATGTGAACTAGATGAATCACTGTTCAGCTCCATCAGAGAAGCATACAACTCTGACATGAAGACTTTGATTAACATCATAGAAAGTGCTTCACCTCCATCTGAACTCATCAACAGTTTACCTGAACCCCTGCTGAAATCCTATAAAGAAGGAAGATTCACACTGTGGGATGGCCTAGTATATTACCGGCATAAACACTCTAGTGTTATAGTCTTGACCAAAACAGAGCATATCAAACTTGTTTTAGCTGAATGTCATGATAATTGCTCTTCTGGTCACCTTTCTACTGATAGAACCCTAGATAAAGTAAAGAAGACTGCCTGGTGGATCAACTGGAGAGACTCCACTATCAAGTATGTTTCAAGCTGTGAAATCTGTCAGAAGTCCAACAGGACCACTGGGAAAAGGTTTGGACTACTCCAAAAGATTGCAGAGCCCAGGAAAAGATGGGAAGTTATCAACATGGAATTTGTAACTGGACTGCACCCTGGAGCAGCTTACTCTTACAACTCAGTCCTGGTTATTGTAGACAGATTTTCTAAGAAAGCCAAGTTTCTACCTAACCATAAGGAAGACACAGCTATGGAAGTAGCATTACTCTTCTGGAACAGACTAATTGCTGATGTAGGAATTCCTAAGATTATTATCAGTGATAGAGACCCCAAATTCACATCTGAATTCTGGAGAAACCTCCATGATATGTTAGGAACTACCTTAGCCTTTTCTACAGCTTATCACCCTCAGACAGATGGATTAGCTGAAAGAATGATCCAGACTCTAGAGGACATGCTCAGAAGGTTCTGTTGCTTTGGGATGGAGTACAAGAAAACAGAAGGATACTGCCATGACTGGGTTAGCCTTTTACCTGCACTAGAAATGGCCTATAACAGTAGTAAACACTCTACTACCAAAGAGGCTCCTTACATACTGGAAAGAGGATGGATCTCCAAATTACCCAAGGATAACCTCAATCAGGAGTTAACTAATATCCATCCAACATCACGGGACTTCAAAAGAATGATAGATATGGCAAATAAGCACGCTGCCAAGTGTGTACAAGATGCTGTTTAATACAACCAACAGAGGTGGGATAAAACTCGCAAAGAACCTGATTTCAGAATAGGAGTCAAGTTCTAATTTCAACCACAAATTTCAATAACTTGGCTGGAAACAGAAAACTCAGACCAGCCTTTGTTGGGCCTTTCACTATCAAGAAACTCCATGGTAAGAATGCTGTAGAAGTCATCCTCAGTAATGAACTCTCTAGGAAACACCCAGTCTTCCCATTTAGCCTTGTCAAACACTACCATCCCAGAGAAGGTGAAAAGACCCCTTCACCTGAAATACCAGTCTTAGATGAGCCTGAGAAGGAAAAAGGAAAAGTCAGTAAAATCCTTAAAGATAAAAAAGAAAGAATCCAAGGAAAAGATGTTAGACTTTACTTAGTCAGATACAAAGGAGAATCAGCTGATAAAGATGAATGGCTACCTGAAAACAACATTGCAGATGGACCCATACACCTGAGAAACTACAGAGCCAGTAAAAGACACTGAGCCCCAAAATTTTTTTTCAGATATAGTTATATCTTGGAGTGGGGGAATGTCAGCCTGCTACTTGACACAGAGCAACCTGACAAAGCAAAAAAAATGATAATATTAACAAAAATAAAAAGAACAAAAAATAAATAAATAAAATTATTATAAAATGAAGGAGTAGGAAATCCATAAATATTATTGCAGAAATGGATTCCCCACCCAAAATAAGGTAGGGTCACTCACTGACCCCACCCTTGAATTCTTACTCCTTATATTTTTTAATTAATTTAAAAAGAAAATGGTAAATGACCACGGCACCAATATGGCACCTTTTGGTCATTTTAATATTTCACATGATATGTCATGTATAGGTTTCAAACCTAAATTTCAGTCAAAATCCAGGTGTTGTGTGTAGTTTAGGAGTTACACAGGGAATTGTGTTTTGTCACAATTCCTGCACGCAGCCCTGCGTCCCTAAAGCGCTGGACTCCCGCGCACCCAAACTCCCGCGCGCAGTTGATCCCTCCCGCGCGCAGGTAATCTTGTGATCTAGTCACGCGAGCAGCGGATCAGTCCCCGCGCCCATCTGAATGGACTGATCCCCGCGCCTAGCCTGCCGTGATCAGTCTGACCGCCAGGTACTGCTCAGAGGAGCTACAACCTAGTAGGATCTACTCTACACATGTAAAGCTACCACACAAACGTAGATCATAGTTTAAAAACCTTAAAAGTCAATTAAAATTAGTTATTAACTAATTTTGAGTATTTTTTATTAATTAAATAAAGATCCAAACTCACCATGTCATGAGCTGATCAGAACCTTCAAAGACCACAAATCTACACAAGGAGTGGTCGTAAAAATTATTGAAAAATTACATACAGGATCAGCAGATGATGGAAAATCAATAAAAATCCACGTCTGCTCACTTTGGACCAGTACTTACTGTACAAATTGAGCATCAGTGCAGGATCAGCAAAATGATTAATCTGTTGATTAACAGATCCTGCAGCTAAAAAGGAGCTGTTCATTGACAGATCTACGGCCAGCAGGCTAACAGCACCTTGAGGACGTGCCAATCTTGCCGTGACTGCCCCCCTAGCCTCAGCCCATGGCTAATACCCCTTCTAGAGGCCCTCAAGCACCCAAAAAGGAATATTTAAACAGGCTCTTTTTGAACTTTTGTTCCGGAGGATAGATGAGTTATCAGAGATATTATTATTATCAATCAGACATTGTGTCATTGTTAGTCAAGTGCTTATCAAGAAGAAAGCAAGTGATTTATGATCTAGTCTGAAGTATTATTATTATTATTTTCTAAATAACTATCAAGAACCAGAAGTTTGAACCAGCCACCAACCCCATCTGTTCTGAAGCTTCTTACCTGAATCTTTGCAGGATTTCTGTGGATTACTTCCCAAGTAATTTGTTCCCTTCCTGCTCTGGTTTGTGTGCTGTTTTTCCCGCCCAAATTAGTGGATAAGGCCTTAGAAGGCACCCATCTTCATTCCAAGGTTATAAACTGCCTAAGGAGGCCCCTTGAGGAGAGGTTTCCAAGTCTGTAAAGACCCCCAGTAGTATATTACTGTGGCCCCTCTTTTTATATTATATTTAAAATATTTATAACCAAACCAATTGAACCTTGCACTTGCTCTTACCATATTATTATTGGAGCTGTAAAGTGTTTATTCTTTGGAATATTATTGCTCCAAATTCTTTTATCACTCTTTGTAGCTAAAGGACTGCAAGGTTCCTGGTATCAGAGAGCTGACAGACCGCCGGCGCATTGCAGAGAAAAAGCGGAACAAGGTCCTCAAATGGCCAATTCCGCAGACAGTGTTGCATATCCTTCAGTTCTTGGGATTATGTAGCTATGTCTGTATGTTCATCAAGAGGTTTGTGGAGGTGGCAAGCCCGCCCCAATCATTAACGCGCACAGGCACGGAGTGGAATTGGGGGGAAGAGTGCAATAGCGCGTTCCAGAAGCTCAAGGAGATTGTGGGATGTGACATTGTGCTCCGCAATCTTGACTACAACGCAGGAGGAATTAGGCTAGCAGTCAATTCCAGCAAATTCAGCGCGGGGGGTGGTTCTCACTCAAGAGGACAATGGTAAGGATAGGCCAGTGCTTTACAAGTTGGTCACCTTCAGTCCGACGGAAAGCCGGTACTCTCAGCCAAAGTTGGAGTTGTGTGGGGTCACCAAGATTGTGCGGAGGCTTCAGTATCTTTTGTGGGGGGTTCACTTTGAGCTTTTGGTGGATGCGGAGGCGCTGGCGCAGATGATGAATTCCCCGGCGTTGCCCAATGCTCCCATGACCCGGTGGTTGGCATTTCTTCAAATTTTTTCCTTTGCTGTTGTTCATTTTCCGGGGAAGGCTTTCACTATGCCCAACGCGTTGTTGCGGTATCCGAGGGACAACCCGTTTGAGGATGCGGAACTGCTCAATGTGGAGGCCTCGGTTGTCAAGGTTGGGGTTGTGGAGGCGGGCGTTCAGCTGCCACTCTGGCAGACCGGGCGGTATGCAATTCTTTGTGATTACTTGCGGGACATTTGTTTTCCCGAAGGAACTACGGAAAAGCACATGCAATGGGAAAGGCAGCGAGCGGGAAACTTCTACGTACAGGAGGGGCAGCTTTGGCGGCGGAAGACTCTGGTTCCTCTTGTGGTTACCACTTCAAGGGTGGATCAGCAAGCTATCCTCCGAAGCCTTCACAACAATCTTGGCCATCAAGGGGAGGTCGAAACACGGAGGCGGGTGAAAGAGCGGTTCTGGTGGCCGGGGGTAGTGCATGCGGTACATGAATGGTTTGCGTCCTGCAAAGCCTGTCAACGGCGGAGCCCAAGATTGCCTAAGGAGGTTGGAAACCCCACAGGGGAAGACACCCTATTTGGTCAAGTCTTGCTTGATGTCATCCACATCAAGGCCGGTAAGTTTGTCTATCTGCTTGTTGCGCGGGACGACCTGTCCGGTTGGGCGGAAGCGTGTCCGTTTGTCAAGCTCTCGGCGGACAAAGTTGCTTGGTTTCTGGAGGAAGATTGGTTTGCGCGGTACGGGTTTCTTTGTCTGGTTACAGTGGACAGAGGGGCCAAGTTTTGGGGTCGTTTGGTTGAGTTGGTGAAGAGTTGCAGAGCCAAGTTTGGCCAAGTAACGGAGTATTATCCCAAGGGGGCCGGCATGATCAAACGCGGGCATCAACCAATCAAGGACACCCTGGTCAAGATGTGCCGGGAGGAAGGTAAGCGCTGTAAGGAGACCCTTCCCATGGTTCTGTTTGCGGATTGGATTTTGGTGAAGCGGTCAACAGGCTACTTGCCGTGCAAGTTACTTTTTGGACAGCGCCCCGTGCTTCCGGTAGACATTGAGTTGGAAACTTTCCTGGGGGTTGACTGGTGGAAGGTGAAGACCTCCGCCGAATTGCTTGAGGCTTGCGCCAAACAGCTCCTTTGACGGGACGGGATGCTCCCCAAGGCCGCGGACCGGCTGAAGAAGACTCAGACGGCATTGGTGCGCTATTTGGACAAGGGCTGCTTGCATTGTCTCCGGGATCCCTTGCGGAAGGGGGATTTGGTTCTCCTGTACAACCGGAGTCTGGAGTCTCAGTGGGGTAAGTTGTTTGCTAACCGGTGGAACGGCCTGTTCCGCGTGTTGTCCAAGTTTGAGGGTGTCAGCTATCAGTTGGAGGAATTAGACGGTAGTCCACTGAAACGGAGGGAAGCAGCTTCGCATGTCAAGTGCTTCTTCGCGCGAGGATCTACCTTGTTTGAAAAGACAGCGGAAGGGGGTGACAGATCTGACGAGGGGAGTGTGGAGCGCGGCAATGGTGTTGGAACGCGATCCGGGGATTTGTCTTTGGGCGGAGAGGTGGAAAACGTTCCGTTGCAACAGAGTAGGCGGTCGCGACCAGCTGGGGACAGTGGCCAAGTTGGGGGGGGGGAGGCAGTGGGGGTAGGGGATAAGTTTTGATTTGGTGAGGGGTTGCTCTAGCCGGTTCACAGCCGGAACAACTAGACACCCCAGAATGTTTGTTGCTCTATGTTTCTTTCTTATCTGGATTGTGGGGTCTTTGCTGGCTTGGGGTTTTTTCAGGTAACGCGGGCGTGGCACAAAGCCAGGTCCGTGAACGCAAGGACAAGCCCCGCGGAACCAGGATGCAAGGAAAATCCCGCGGATGGGGGAAGCCGGACAAAGAGCAATTTGCGGGCGGTCTACGGGCATTGCGCAAAAAAAAAAATTATGTGTTCTTTTCTATTTTTCTTCTCTGTTGGTTTCTTTTTCTCTTTTTCTTTTCTCTCAGGATATCTTGAGGATGGGTGGTTGGTATGGGAATAAGCTTTATTTGGTGAGGGGGTGCTCTAGCCGGTTCACAGCCGGGACAACTAGACACCCCTGAATGTCCATTCTCTTACTCTCTCTCTCTCTCTTCCCTTACGGTGGTGCGCGCTGGTGGTTGGTTGGTGTGTTTGTTACAGGATGGGTACGGGGAACTGTGTGGCAGTTTTTCTGGGGCGGTCCAGGTGCCCCTTTTGGAAGGGCTGGTCACTTACGGTTGCTCACGGAGCAAAGCGCGCGGACGCGGACCTCAATCTCAAGCTCATTCTCACAAAGCGCGGTCGTGCACTTTTTCTCAGAAGGTTAAGACCTTGCGCGGATACGTGTATTTTCTTAGGAAAAAGGAAGCGCGGTAAAACCAAAAGAAAAGAAAGGGAAGAAGGGGAAGGGGCGGGGGGGCATGCTCCTAAGCCATCTTCATCATCTCCTCCATTTCCGCCCTTGAGGACACCAGTTGTCATAACCGTAGTTCTGACACTCCTTCAACTAAACCAATCCAATCTCTTCATCAAAACTCACCCTCATATCAAAACCAACTTCACTACTCCTGTACCTTCCACCAGATAGTACTACCTCTGCATCTCTTGCAGTCTCCATCCTCTTCCACCAGCTTCACCCTCTCCCTGTATGGTATAAGCTCTGTGTCCATGTACACCTCACCTGTCATGTGATTCAGCCAACCTTCTCAGGACCTCTCACTCTCTCTATGGCTTGGTACAACCTTCATCACTCCTCAACCCAATTGGTATATGAGTTAGTACATACTACACTTAGTATACATAGTACATACTCTCCACTGTATGTTCAGCCCATACTCCCAGGACTCCAGATCAGTACATGTCAAATCTTCCTGGATAGGCCCATCACCCAATTAGTCAACTGCAGCCTCCAGCCAAATCAGTCAACATGTAATACCATGGGAACTCCAACCTGCAACACCAGCCACTCACCCCTCAAGGCCTCCTTCTCAGCTCTCAAATATACTGGCCTCTCCTTCCCTCCTGGACTAATTCCCCCCAAGGAATTAGTATACTACTTCTTACTGGTTAGTCCCTCTGCCAGTAGGTGTCATCTCAGCACAAGACAACCTTCACCCAGCCTGCTTAACTCATATCACCTTGCCCCTTCCTGGTGTTACTCTTATAGGATTCAACAACTCTCTCTTCAACAACCTCCTGGACTGGTCTTCTCATCCTTCCTCTTCTCATCACTTGTACTCCTCCTTTCATCTCCTTCATTGAAATCCAATCAATCATCCTTGAGTTCTATGAGTAGTAGTGCCTGTGCCTTCAGCCCCTTGCACGCCAGGGGCAGTCGTGACACCAGTAAGGCCTGGAAAGACGCCAGGAGCTTGCGCCAGGATTCCGAGGATTGGGCTCCGGGAGTTGCAAGGTAATTCCGAAGCATTGTGGTTGACCTTTCTGCGAGAACCTCAAAGCCGGCCGCCGGGAGTGCCATTACGATTGGGATTTCCGGGATCTTGGGAGGGCTGGGGGGAGGAGCTTCCAGTGAAGAAGGGGCCTCCGGGGAACCAACAGGGGGGCTTGGTTCAGCTGGAGGCAATGACGGGACAATGATGGGTGACGGAGGCGGAGGGGGTCTCGGCAGTTGTGGAGGAGGAGGAGAGGGTGCTGGCGTGGCCAAGGGTTGTCCGGAAAGCCTTGGGTACGGTACCGTTTGATTCACACCAACAGCGGCGGCCCAAGCGCGGGTCGCCGTGCGCCATTCCTCCCAGTTTTTGTATTTGCTTCATTGCAGAGGTCCGGCCCAGTGGAGAGGTGATGCCGAGTTGTGGCTCATGTGCAAGGTGGGGGGTGATGGAGCTTGGGGGCGGCGGGATGAAGGTGAACCGGGGGGTGTCCACAAGCCTTCCAAGATTGAGTCGTTGTCCAAAACTACAAATGGGTCCGGACAACCTTCTTGCGCGGCCTGGGGCAAGAGCTGGATTGGGGGGGAGCTTAGGGCATGCCGTCACTAAGTGAGCAGCAACGGTGGCTGCAACGGCAAGCAACACAGGCGCATCAAGCAGGGACAATCAAACACGCGTGCCCGTTCCGGGCGCAGAACTCGCATGGGAGCATGGTGGCAATGGAGCGGGAGGAGTATGGGGGAAGGTGGTAGTGGGAGTGGTGGGGGTGGTGGTATGGTGAAGCAATGGAATACTTCTGGGGACAGAACTCAAGTTGGGGGGGGGGATGTGGTGTCAATTTATAGATGAGGATTGGGAACGGCTTTGCGGCTGCGCGCTCAGCATTGGAGGCAAGTGGGCTCAGCATTAGGGTATGCGGAGTGCTCAGCAGTGGCAGCTGCTGGATCAGCAGCAGCCGCTGTTTGGCTCTGCACCTGGTGGATGGGTCGTGCTCAGCATTGAATGCAGTGTGGGCGGCAATCCTTCTGGGAGATTGGATTTGGAAGGTAGTACGCTTGACTAGGTTTGCGGGCGCGCCGGTTCAGATACGTAGGGGCGGAGCAATCCGCGGGATATAAAGGAACGGATGGAGCGCGCAGATCATGCCAGATAATACCGGACATCCACAATGGGCGCGGACAAACGGATACGGACAGGTGCCGGGGGCTCCAAGTAGGGCGCAGTGCAAGGACCGCGTCATGAGAAGGACAAACCGGATGGACGGAACGGCGTACGGATGTTGGGGGGGAGTTTGGTACGGAGGTGGGGAGAGGAGGCTAGGGTTTCTGTTTTGGGATTGTTTTCTGTTTCCTTGTCATACTGTTATTTGGGCGTGAACTTAGGTTAGGGTTGAGAGGGAGGACTTATCCTCACTCTCAACTCCGGGTTAGGAGGGGAGTGCATGCATTGAATCAGACCATCACATCATTGGATTGGATCAATCATCTCACCAAGAGATTAAAGGAACTCATACCGGATACACATCCAGGTGGAAAGTTCTTAGGATTGAAGGATTGGCGATTTCACTCTCTCTCCAATTTTATTTATCTCTTATCTCCTTATTTCTATTTCTCATTTAAGTGCGACTTCAGGCATCATCATCTCCTTTCAAACGCAGGGAACCATTAACTTCCGAACCTTGGGAAAATTATAGGGGGACAACCCTTATTCTTTCCACAACGTTTGGCTGAGAGGTTTCTTTAAGTTTGAAACCTGGAGTGTTAAAGCTTCCTCAATTCCCTTAAAGTTGAATTCTGCAATGCTATTCTTGAGTCCCTTGAGATTTTTTGGGGAATTCTTGTATGAATTTGTTACTGCTTTACTTCTAGAGCTCCATAGAAAAAATTGCTTTTTATTTTACAGCCACTCACAGTTGTCTGGTACCCTTCAAGCGCTTGATTGCGGAGAGTTGGGAAGGTTCTTTGAGAACATGAAGGTTTGTTGGGATTGAGTTTATCTTTCCTAATATTTTGCTGACAACCAGATTTATTAGCTTGTGGGTTTTTTTACTTAAAAATTCCTTGTTCTATTGAACCCTGAAAAAACTTTAAACTTATTTGTTCAAGTATTTTCCTGCACCATCTTGCCTTAGTTAGTGTTGTCTTCAATTGCTACCAAATACTTCCAAACTCATCCCTTCCATTGATTCCTCATTCATAAGGTTCTGGACCTTGATTCTGGTTACATTTAAATATTTTTGTAACTCTTAGGAGGGCAGCCTAAACAGCACCTTTACCCTCCACAGAACTGCCTTTGGCTTAGCACCGTTTGGAGTCTTACACCAGAGATGTCCAGTTTGGTATTTTGTACTCTTCAGATAATTTCTTGTGCTTCACAAGGGAAGTGTTGGAGAGAAATTTGATATGATTGAAGACCAATTCATGGTGAACTGTAAGATTAGCCCACAAGGCATCATCATTTGCAATTTTTTCTTCAGTAAAGTCTCTTCTTGTAGCATATATTCCTGATTTAAAAACATTTTTTTGAGTAATTCAATCTTTATTTGATGATGAAAAATTTATAATTAAAATAGGAATACCTGCAGAATATCCTTGGTCAGTTCCCTGGAAAAATCCAAGCCCATACATGGAGCCATATTTGGTATTATGATTGGTTTTTTTAAGGTTTATTTGGTTGATGGACATGGTGTAGAGATCAGATATCATTTCTGAGAATTGAGAGGGGAGTAAGGTATAAGGACGCTGGTTGATGGTATGATCCTTCAATACTAGGTATGGCTCATATTTAAAATTAAAAAGGTCATGAAGGGTTCTTGGTGGCCCTTTAAGAGGTTCTATAACTTGGAAAGATCAAAGATTTGGCCTAAGATCAACAAAGTAGGCTGATTCAGAAGTTTTTTTGCAATTACAGTGATCACGTTGAGCTTTCCAATGTTTTTATATGCCCTGGATTTGGCTGGTTCTGATTGAATGAAGATAGGTTCTGGATTGGTTTTATAAGTCAATTCTGGTGTTGAACAATGATCCTGCTTCTGGGACACTAGCTAATCTTTCCTAAAAACCGTGTTTCAGAAGCATTCACAGATTTCCAAGTCCCAAAAATCAACAAATAAAACAGGAAATAATAATTATTAAGATGATACAATCTTGATTGTTTTGGAAATACATACGCATGGATACTTTGATCACTTTGGAGGGGTTTAAACTCATTAATGAGGCTGTGCGGCAACATTGAAGGATCTGAGGTTGATTTTTGATTCATTTCAAGGGGATTCAGAGTGGAATTGTAAAGGAAAAATGTGTTAAAATGGCTTGAATTTGATTATGATGAGAAGTGGGAACAAAGAAGCATAATCTGCAGGAAGAAGGTTGGGGGATTATGAGAAAAGGGATCTTGATTGAAAAGATATCCATAAGGAGGGGGGACAACATTATTGAGCATTCAATCCCGATTAAAGAATGGGAAATGTTGAACCAACAGAAGAAAAAAGAGAAGAGAGGCAAATAGTGTATAACCATCAGCTTGATTTTATGGAGTTTGGGAAGAGACAATGGATGAAAGGTGGGAGGCAAGTTGAATGGGAATAAAGTGGTTGAAAAAGGATTATGATGAAAGGGAAAGGGGGGGAGAAGTACTTACAAGATAAAAAGAAACCGTTTCTGCAAATAGGAACAAAGCCGGATGCAAAAGGCGCTCAAAATGATGGGGTTGAAAAGTTTTCAGGTGATCTGAAAACAGTATTGGAGGAGGGGTGAATTTGGTGGGAAAAGGACTAGGAATAATGCAGAGAAGATAGGAGGGGAAGTGCAACCAGTGCATTGGCGCAAAGAAGGTGGAGAGGAAGGAAAGCAAAGGGAACTCACAATGGGAGGCTTGGAACAATTGAAAGGTGTCTTGAAGAGCCTCAAAGCCAGTTTGTTGGTGGAATTGAGTGGAGGTGGGACAACAAGGGCCGTTTTTGCATACCTTTGGAATTGTGCAGGAGAGAACAAGGCACAACTACAAAGATGGGGAAAGGATCAAGGCCTGTGCGCACTCACATGCAAGAAAGATGAGCTGGGAAGCATCTTGCACAATCACCTTGCTGGACTTGGTGGCCTTCAGCATAGAAAAGCCACGCAGCCCCTAAAAAATTTGAAATCGGACGGTTTGGGGGGGGCGCAAGGGGGTGGCCAGACGGTTTTGGAAGCCATGTGGCCCGGGATCAAGCAATTTGGTGTCCACACCAAACAAGGTGATTCTGAGTGAATAATTATCAAGGAAGAACCCTGTATTTCCTGTTATTTTAGTAAAAACTTTCAGCACAGAGAAGGAAGTGACCTCCCTCCAGTAATCATCCCAGTTGAGTCTGACCCTGTGAAAGATAAAGGCAAATTAAGCAGAATACTGAGAGAAAAGAAGGAGAGAATCCCAGGTAAAGATGTTAGATTATAATTAGTAAGATTCAAAGGATAATCTTCAGATAAAGATGAATAGTTACCAGAGAAAAAAATAACTCATGAACCTATACATCTTAGGAACTATAGACCAGTAAGAGACACTGAAACAGATATGAATTCTTTTTCAAAAAACAACCTTTTTCAGATATGGACATCTCTTGGAGTGTTGGAATTTCAGCTTGCTAATATTACAGAGCAGTCTACAAAAGCAAAAAAATAAGAAGAAATATTAAAAAATATTAAGGAATGGAAAATATTGAAATATTATTTCAGATTAGGAGTCTCCATCTAAATTAAGGTAGGTTCACTGACTGACACCTACCCTGAATTTTGACTCTTTATATTTTCAAATATTTGATGAAAAATTCAGAAGAAAAATGGCCATGAAATTTAAGCCATTTCATGTGATTACTCATGTATAGGTTTCACAGTAAAAATTCAAGAAGAATTGGTGAATTCTGTGTATTTTAGGAGTTACAGGTAAAAAGGGGGTCTTTCAGAATTCCTGCACGCAGCAGCCGGGGACAGAATTCACGCGCACGGCTGAAGAACAGACCTGTCAACCTGTTGAAGCAACCTGACAGGCAGGTATGCAGTCCTGAACACATGACTAGTATGCAGCCCCAGGACGGAATGGCCTGACACCTTTTTCACGGCATGAGAGTTGAAGTACCTCCTAAATCTGTTACTTCTATGACAGGGAAATGCTACATATGTAATAAATGTCCCTGTAAGTAAAAAATAGTTAAAAAATACATGAAAAAACATAAAATTAATTAAAAAGGACACTTTACAGATTCTTAAAAAATATCATAAGTAAACCCAGAAATGTTGGAAACAGATAGCCAAAGAATGACAGATCTTAAAAACTACCTCAAAGCAACAAATATGAGAACTTTAAGACATCAAGATATCCATGACATACCAAGAAACTGAATATAATTTTGAAAATAAGGACCAAAAGCATTTTCATGCTGTGGTTCCCATCTAATAATACATACAAAGGGCTGTTATTAAATCAAATTATCAGTAGAAAGGTCTACTATGAAGAAATATTAAAAGTCTGTGAATATCCACTAAGAATAAGTAAAAAAGAAAGTTCATGGGATAAATAAAGTGTTTTTCACATGCCAATCCATCAATTAAAAGTAGAATAATTCCCTTACCCTGTAGAATTAGATGATACACATGCTATAGCACCAAGAAAACATGATGGGCTAATACTGGTTGCCCTGCTAGCCTTAGAACCCGTCCCCTTGGGGCCCTATAGCCCTCAGAGGTTCAAAAGGAGTACCCAAAAAGATATAAATAAAGGACCCTTCTTGAGGTTATTGATACCCCAGAACCAGTAATATATACATCCAGAAACCGTGCCAAAGTGATAAAATACTTATAAGAGATAATTAGATGATTTATGGCTTTGTTATGATAAATTTATCCATCCTGACCCTATTTTTATCAATCCATGCTTCTGAAAGACCTTTAACCCCAGATACAGGTTTAAACCCATCAGAAAACATCCCAAACAGGTGCCTAAACAATTAAATACTATAAAAGCAAGTTTCTTATCCTTTTTATTTTGTGTCATTTTGGTAAAAAATCCATGCCACTCCACCAAAAATTATATATATATTATCTTTGGGCAATAAATCTTTCAATAATATAAATTAAAGGTTCCAAAGTAACAATTTTTACCAATTACAGAGAGAATTTCCTGAAGAATAGGTGTTAAATATCCCCAAAATACCATTTTTGCCCCTATTTTTATTTATTTTTTAATTGATTTATCAATAATTAATCATCAATAACCAAAAAATCTCAACTTTTGTTGGATTTATCCATATATTTATGGATAATTTCTGCATCTTTTGAATAATAATTTTATTCTTTATCTTATCACCTCTGGTAGCTAAAAGATAGCAAGGACCTTGATATCCGGAGGCTGAAATCTAGGTTCCTGTTAGTGGATAGATGACCAGCTGAACAGATATCATGACACTAATTTAGGGCATACTTGATATGCTCTTCCTTAGGAAGGACCATGACACTAGAGTGTTGATGTCTGTAGTTTCATAGATCATCCCATATTGTCAAACTTGCAGATTTGTAAGTTTTCAGAAGATATTCAGGAAAACTGTTGAATAGTTCAGATGGAGACAAATTACTTTCCATAATGGTGGTCAGAGTTTTCATGTCAGAGTTCTGAGCCTCCTTGATTGATTTGAACAAAAATTCATCTAGTTCACAAATTTGGATTCCTAAAACAGGAGCTTCAATGTTAAACATGTTAATTTTAATTATAGGAAATACATCATGTTCTTCTGGACCATGATCTTGATTGCTGGGATTGTTGGTTAGAGAATTCCTGCTTAGGCTGTGAGAAGTTTGATGCTCAGTTACAGCTTGGTGTACTATAGTCACTTGGCATCTGTACTGTTGTATGGCTATCTTCCACCTTAAAATGTGCCTGCTGGGATGCTTCATATTCATGAGATTCCTGAAAGCATTACAGTCAGTTTTTATCATGAAATTGGTACCTTGCAAGTAATAATGGATTTGATCTAATGCCCAGATTACAGCAACACACTCCATTTGGCTAGAATTGTCCTTCTTTTCAGTATATTTAACTTGTCTAGATATAAATAGTATAGGTCTTTCTAATTTTTTATCATCCTCTACTACTTCCTGGTGCAAAGAAGCTCCTAGACCTTCAATACTGGCATCTATGTACATATTGAAGGGTTTAGTATAGTCTGGTTGAATAAACACAGGTGCATTATTCATGACTATCTTGAGCTCCTCATATTTCTTCAAAATTTCATGAGTAATATCAAATAATGTGTGGTTGTTGCATATTTTGTTCAAAATCTTGGGAAGTAGAGCAAACTCAGGGATATAATTCCAGTAGTATCTGAAACCACTGACAAAAGATAGAAGTTGAGTTTTGTTCTGAGGCATAGGCCTCTTCATAAAGGCTGCTATTTTGCTTTGGTCAGCGTTTGGGTTGGTCAAGAAACAATGTGAGCCAAAGATTTCATTTCCATTTATCAAAAGTTACATTTCTTCATTGATACTTTTAATCCAATGGTAGAGATAGTTTTAAGGACTAGTCTTACTTTTTCCATGTGTGTATTCCAATAATCAGAATAGATGATATCATCATAAATGTATACCATCATCCAACCTTGTCTGAAAAATAATCCTAAGACTGTGTCCATCATGCTCTGGAAGTGAGAGGGAGCATTCTTGATGAAAAAATTAACCTTCAAACCTTCTGCAGGTAAACACTATAACTCTAGAAAGACCTGTTATACTATTGGGTTGATCAAGAATGCACCAGTGAAATTACTTCTGGAAAGTGGAGCTTTCTGCCCTTGTGTTGGATCCTCTTACCTGAAAAAAAAATCCAAATTTAAAAATAACTTATTAGCAGTACCACAAGCTAAGTTCAGTAGCTGTAACTCATCTTTAAATGCCATAGGATTATGGTCCACAGATATTATAATTCCCCACACTAAAGGATCTTTTAAAATGAAGATTGAGTTTTTAGTGATGCAGAATGGAGTATGTGATTACTTCATACTAGGCAATGACTCCCTATGCCTGTAGGGAAAAGATTTATTCCAAAGCAAAGGAAGGTATTTCAGTGTAGGAGGTGACTGGAACAAGAAATTCCAAATATGTCACATCAGTTCTCAGACTTCTGAATCCACTTATCAGAAACACTTGATTTCTTCCAAGAAGGCTTCAACTCCCAGCTAATTAAATAGGGACATACTAAAGCTCTTCTTTGAAAATAAGAATGCCTTCGGCACCAAGGATAACCCAATTGGTAACATAAAAGGACATGATATGATTCTAAATCTGACTATTAAACCTCCTTACTCTCCCAACCTCAGGAGAGCTATTTACCCTTCTAGCCCAAAATATAGTGCTGCTCTAGAAACTCATATCCAGGAACTAATTGACCTACAAGTTTTGAGGAGAGTAGGAAACAATGAGAAAGTAGATTTCATCACACCAGTAATAAGAGCTTGGCACAATGAAAATTCAAGAATGCATGGATACTTTAGGATTTTGAATAAATACACTCAAGCTGACTACTATCTTATCCCTAGGATTGACCATGCTCCCCATAAACTCTCTAAAGGTAAGTTCATCACTACTATGGACATGTTGAAAGGATTCCACAAAAAAGAGCTTATAAAGCTGGAAGATTTACCCTGGGGGATGGCTTAGTATACTACAGATATTAACATTCTAATGTCCTAGTCTTGACCAATGAAGATCATATCAAACATATCCTAGCTGATTGCCATGATAACTGTTCCTCAGGTCACTTATCTACTGAAAGGACCTTTGAAAAACCTAAACAAACAGCGTGGTGGATTGACTGGAGAAACTCCACCATCAATTAAATTTCTGGATGAGAAACTTGTAAGAAGTGTAACAGGGCCACAAGAAAAAGGTTTGGCCTAATAAAGAAGATTTCTGAACCTAATAACAGATGTGAAATCATCAATATGGACTTTGTAACTGGACTACCTCCAGGAGGGACTTACTATTACAACTCAGTCCTGGTCATAGTGGATAGATTCCCCAAGAAACCAAATTCTGACCAAAAAACAAGGGAGACACTGCAATGGAATAAGCTCTAATTTTTTGGAAAAGACACCTTTCAGATGTAGGGAACCCAAAGATTATTATGAGTGATAGAGACCCCAAGTTCAGCTCTGACTTCAGGAGAAACCTTCATGATATGTTAGGAAATACCTTAGCCTTCTCTACAGCCTATCATCCACAAACTGATGGTTTAGCCAAAAGAATGATCCATAATTTTGAAGACATGCTCAGAAGATTCAGCTACTATGGACTAGAATACAAAAATACAGATGGATATTTTCATGAATGGGTCAGCCTCTTACCTGCCATAGAAATGGTTTAAAACATCAGAAAGCAATTTACTTCCAAAAAAATAACTAATTTACTAGAAAGAGGATCAATACCTAAGTTACCCAAACACAGTCTTAATCAGAAAATTGTCAACATACATCATAAATCAGTGGAATTCAATAAAATGATATAAATAGCCAATAAAAAGGCTGCTCAATGTGTTCAAGAAGCTGTTTAGTAAAACCAAGAGAGATGGTATAGAACTCATAAAGAATATAGTTTCAAAATTTTGGATCAAGTCTTCATCTCAACTACTAGTTTTAACAACTTATTGGGAAACTGAAAATTGATACCTGCCTTTGTGGGAGCATTCACAATAAAGAAGCTTCATGATAAGAATTCAGTAGAAGTAATCATAATTGAAGAAATTTCCAGAAAACATCCAGTATTCCCAGTAAGCCTGATCAAAAACTTCAACCCAAGGGAAGGAGAGAAAATCCCTCCACCAGAAATACTTGTGAAAGCTGACCCTCATGAAGGAAAAGGAAAATTCAACAAGATCCTTAATTAAAAGAAAGAAAGGATGAATTGAAAATAAATCAGACTCTACCTAGTCAGATAAAAAGTAGAATTAGCTGATAAAGATGCATGTTTACCAGTGAACAACATTCCAGATGGACACATAAACCTGAGACATTACCAAGACAATAAAAGTCATTGAGCCCCAGAATTTCCTTTTCAGATATAGACATATCTTGCAGTGGGGGAATTTCAGTTTGCTACTTGTACAGAGAAACCTGTCAAAGTAGAATAAAGAAAAATAATAATAAATCATGAAAGGAGGAGGAAATCCTAAGATATTATGAAATATTTGGATTCTCCATTCAAAAAAAGAAAGGGTCACTCGCTGACCTCACCCTTGAATTCCAACTGCTTATATTTGTAAATAAATTTACAAGAAAATGTCACAAAACCATGACACCAATCCAACTAGTTTTTTTGCCACTTCAAAAGTTCACATGTATTGTCATTTTTAGTTTTCACACATGAAATTCACTCAGAATTGAAGTGTTGTGTATATTTTAGGAGTTACACCAGGTTTTGTGTTATGTCACAATTCCCACCCGCAGCCCCACATCCATACAGTGAGGCTGTACGCGCCTGACACTCAAAATGCAGGCATCTGTCAAGGAAACCACATGCAATATTCCTCTAGACAGATTCCCGCCACCAGCTGTCAAGAAGGCGCGCATCAAAAGCTGCCTGCACAACTCCTGACAGCCAGATACCACAGAAATGTTCTACAACCCTTATGCAGGCATCATGCATATCACCAGAGCCAAATTGGGGTCTCTTGCCAGCCATTGAGTCCATGTCACCACCTGGTCCCATTTTCCAACCCATTTACTCCCTTTACTGGAAAATTATATTCACCAATGAAGTGTCTTGACTCACCAAAGTTTACATTGAAAAAAAAATAGAATTCACATCTTATTAAAAATTGTCAAAAAATGGATGTCACTGGTCATTCATAAATGCAGAAACTAGAATTCACTTGAGCTTAAACATTAATGAAACTGAAACTCACTTGGAATTGACCTTGGAAGTAATTATATATAAAACATGCCAAATCAAAATATTGTTTACTGGAATGCCCCACCCATTAAAACGGTGATGAAAATTCTAACAAACAGTGACTAGTGAATTCCAATGAATCTTGATTATTTTTGAAAATTTATACAAAATAAGAACACAGCTGAATTTGGATGAACCTGGAGATCTAGGAAACCAACTGTAATGTTTCACCAAGACATTCACATTGCTGTTTTTTGAATTTCACAGGTCTTTTGTTTTTATTTCACCCGGTTGTTTCCTGCCTTTCACTTGTGTTTCAAATTTGTGTTTTTGAATGAATTTTATTTCATATCAAAATTATTTTTATCAACAGAGAAAATAAAAAATGACACTCAATTCTTGCAAAACAAAACAGAAAAACATAATTGATGTTGCATCAAGTAATCCTTCTTTCTTCACCAATGGTATTGCACACTATGAATCCCAGAAACACTTTTTGAGGGGTTGGGGAAACAGTCTAGGTCATCTGCTGTTGAATCACACTTCTTCAAATTTTGAAAATTGATCCACTGGAACTCCTGGGTCTTGATCCCAAGTCAATAATTTTCTTGGCTGCCAACAAATAGCTTCACATCAAACCTGGATAAGCAGCTGAGGAGATGGGTGTTGACAGAGTGGGGGGCTTTGGAGGTGTGGTAGGCTTCATCCATTGTAACAGTTTGATTGCTAGGCCTTCAAACCATTGCAGCTTGTGTTTGGAGGCATGCATCCAATCACAAGAATTTTGGTGCAAAATTTTCTTTTTGAATCCCACTTTAAGAAAAAAAAATTGAACCAAAAGGCTTTTGTTTGGAGCCATGCATCTAAACACAAGCATTTTGGTACAATGGCTTTTTTGGGGGATTAATCAATAATTGTTTTTTTTTAAAAAAATGTTGCACCAAAATGCTTGTGTTAGGATGTATGGTAATTCAAGCTTCTCTGGGCACACTCCCAATTCCCAATTGGAACCGCAATCAGCGGGCTTGGGTGTGTTCCCAGCAGGCTTAATTTCCCCATCCAGTTGCGCTGCAGATCTTGGCATACCTCCAAGTTCCACACAGCCAATGCCAAGGTGTTGGCACCCCCCCTCAATCACTTTCTCCCTCTCACTTGCTCCATCCCCCTCCCTCTCACTTGCTCCATCCCCCTCCCTCTCACTTGCTCTCTCCCCCTTTCTCCCTCCTCCTTGCTCCCTATCCCTTACAATCTTCTCAGTTCTACCGGCCAAGGTTCTGGAAGCTAATGCTATGGGAATCAATCTGTTTGGTCAATGGGACTCAATTAATTTTTGAAGTCAAAGGCATTTCTTTTCATTGCCCCAGTTGGTTTTGATAGTCTTGTACCCCTTCTGTTTGCTTGGCAATGGTGATTTATCAGCTCCTTTTATTTTTGTATAAACATTTTTAATTTGTTTTTTCTAATTTAATAAGTTGTAAATATAATTTAAAAGTTTATTGAAGAAAAAAAAATGCCCCTGATTATTTATCTGGTGGATGTGGCCAATTTTCCCTCAGTACATAAGCATTTTGGTGCCACAGGTTTTTTTTGAATTCTTTAAAAAAAATCTGTTGCAAAAAAATGCTTGTGTTTGGATGCATGCCTCCAAACACAAGCATTTTGGTGCAAAAGTTTTTTTTCAATTCTTTTTAAAAACAACTGTTGCAACCAAATGCTGGTGTTTGGATGCATGCCTCAAAAAAAAGCATTTTGGTGCAATAGTTTTTTTTTGATTCTTTAAAAAGAAAAAAATCTGTTGCACCAAAATTCTTGTGTTTGGATGCATGCCTCCAAACACAAACATTTTGGTGCAAAAGTTTCTTTTGTGATTCTTTGAAAAGAAAAAAAAATCTGTTGCACAAAAATTCTTGTGTTTGGATGCATGCCTCTGAACACAAGGATTTTGGTGCAATGGTTTTTTTTGCAATTGTTTTAAGAAAAAAAATCTATTGCACCAAAATGCTTTTGTTTGGATGCATGCCTCCAAACACAAACATTTTGGTTCAATGTTTTTTATTTTACTCTTCAATTGAAAAAAAACCTTGCACCAAAATGCTTGTGTTTGGAGGCATGCATCCAAAAACAAGAATTTTGGTGCAAAAGATTTTTTTTTCTTTTCAAAGAATAGCAAAATAAACTGTTGAAACATAATTCTTGTGTTTGGAGGCATGCATCCAAACACAAGCATTTTGGTGCAACAGTTTTTTTTGAATGATATCAGCACTTATGTGTGTACCATGTATGAGTGTAATTCAAATGGTATTCACATATGGACATCTAGAGCCCATTTGAAAATCACACAGACAATGCAGGCCCCTGTGGATGTCACTGATTTGGGCAAAATGGCTAAAAGACATGTGAAATAAGTCATTTTGGACACGGGCCCTCACGGGCCCCCTGGACTGGATAGGCCATGCCAAAAAAATGGGGCTCAGGGGCCATTTCCAGCCCTCTTCTGTATTGTGGAAATACCTGGCCTTTTGGGCTGGCCTGAAAAATAGTCATTCCTCAGTTTAGGGTTGGGCCGGCCTGTTCTGACTGTTGCCTGCTTTGCGGCCCAAACATGGCCAATTTGGCTTCCTTCTGGACCGCTGTGGGACCAAACAGCCCGCGTGTGGCTGCCGGGGGGGGGGGCAGAGAGACTCTGAACAGAGTCCCACAAACCTGGCCGGTTTTCCTGGCCACGGGGTAGCACCCACAACCAAGAAATGCCACGGCGGGGTAGCAGCCACAACCAAGGTATGCGGCCGCGGGTCAATAGCCGCGACTGTGGGGGTCCTGACTGTGGGGGGAGCTTTTTCCCCCCTCATCCCCCCATTCCTCCATCATTGCAAGGGTGGGATGGAAAAGACGGACCAGTCTGGTTGCCACAAGGCGACCAGCGGTGGCGGGGACTTGATCACCCTACCACCAGATATGGGCCATCTGCCCCCCCCGTTACCAAGGGGGAGGAGGGATGGGCTTTTGATGATTTGAACACCCCCCAGCCCAAAATCAAAGCAATGCCATGGGGCCATCAACCCCAAGGGCCCCTGGAGGGGGATTTCATCACCCCCCAGGGAATCAGTTTTAAGGAGGGGGGAGGGGGGGAGGCATGTCCGCTGGTTGCAGGGGAGCTTTGTTCCCCCCCATCCCTCCATCATTGCAAGGGTGGGAGGGAAAAGAAGGACCAGGCTGTTTGCAGCAAGGCAAAAAGTGGTGGTGGTGACTTGATCACCCTACCACCAGACAGGGGCCATCTCCCCCCCCCTCTTACCAAGGGGGAGGAGCAATGGGCTGTTGGGGATTTGACCACCTCCCAGCCCAAATTTGAAGTGATGCCCTGGGGCCATCAAACCCCAGGGCCTCTGGAGGGGGATTTAATCACCCCCCCAGGGAGTCAGTTTTAAGGAGAGGGGATGGGGTTTGGCATTTCTGCTGGTTACATCCCCCCCCCCCTGGTGAGCTTTTGATAGCAGAGTCCTGCCTGGCCCACAAGTGGGGCCAGGGGCTAGTTTCCCTATTCAACCAGCCATGAAATTAGTAAGCAATGGCCAAGGTGTGGATTTTGAACCATTGAGTGAGGTGTGGTTCAAGTGGTTTACATATACCGGTGTTGTGTAATTGAACCTTGGTGGTGGGGATCAAGTTGCCTGGACCAAACTCAGGTCCTACCAGCCCAAATTTTAATGCCTCCCTTGCTATATGGGAGTGCACACCACTGCACTGGCAACAGTGAAACTACAACCACATAACATTGTAGTCCCTCCTCTGCCCAGCCTCTCATGTAGATGAAATACACAAAATTCTTAGTCTGTAAAGTACCTTCACTCTTTTTATAAGAAACAAGTTTCTTGTATGAAATAAATTTGGCTTGTAAGTCTAAAATATTTTCAAAAAAAGAGTTTTGGGGAGGTTCTCTGGTCAATATTAGTTGGCCTTTGCATGCTGGAGACATTGGTTCACATGCAAAAATGAGTCCATTAAGGAAACCGTGCAATGTGTGGGATTTTGTTGTTGATAGTATTTGTTTTTTTGGGCTGTGGAAGTGCCATGCTCAATTTCCATTCCTTCCTGCATGTGATTTGTAGTCAAATAGGCTCAAAGAAAAAAATTCATTTAGGCAAGAAAGGGCATGAATCTTTTTGAGAGATGCAATTTAAATTTGTACAAATGGTTATTTAAGTCTTTGACTGCAAATCCAAGCATGTAGACTTTAAAGATAGATTAATAGCCTTGAAACATAGTTTCCAACCAGAGTGGTTTAGTGGAAGAAATAGAAGAGTTTTTTGAGGTGATTATTCAAGGGAATCTTTTGCAAAAAGACATCCCTGCAAGGAAGATCCAGATTTGAGCATGAAAAGCCAACTAACTAAAAAGAGTGTATTAAAGAATGCATGCAAAATAAATTTAACTAACACAGCTCCTCAGGCGAGTATTTAGAAATAATACAATAAACCCTGAAAGGAGAAAGATATTTAAGTAAATGATTGTTGCGTTTAAAACACATTAGCACCTTTAATGCAGAAATTTGATTGATATGAAGAAAACAGGACACACAAACTTCATCTATGATGGGAGAATGAGGGGAAAGAGGATTTATCGTAGAAACGGTAATTTAATACCACATCACCATAGAAATCTGCACGTCACTTTCTAGCAGGCGCCATCAAAGAGCTTTTGCAAAATGTATGGCCAAGCTCAGGTCAAGCTCCTACCAAGCTCAGGTCAAAATGTAGTGACACTCCAAACACGCGCCCTCTAGAATTGTTGATTCAGAATCCCAAAACCCCTCCATGCCTGGTGAGACTTAGGTGCACAAGCAAGCAAGCCAGTAAGAATGAAAGAGAACATAAAACAAACAAAAACAACAAAATAATTTTTTTTTTAAACAGGAGACATGTATAAATGGAGTTTGTTGTGAATTTATTCCTTGCCTGCATAGCATTTAATCAGTAAGATGAGACTTTGGGAAGAGCAGGATTTAGTTAGCGCATCTGCCATCATGTTTTCAGAGTGAATAAGTTCTAGAATTATGTTTTTTTAATTTAATTCATCTTGCATTCCTTTTGTTTTGAGGTTTAGATGGCAAGTTTTTGAGTTAGATCCAAATTTTAAATCTTGTTGTCCAGGCCGCTGGCGTCAATCTTTAGGGGAATGGTTGTTATGTTGAGTTTAAAAATATCCTTTATTAATGCTTTGATCAAAGTTGCCTTGTGAAAGCCCTCCACTAGTGCATTAAGCTTGGAATCTGTTGATGAACAAGATATATTTCTTTGCCTGCAGCTATTCCAAGATACAACACTCCCAGAAACCAGACCAAGGTACCCAGATTGCAAATTTTGCATATTTGAATCATCCGCCAAAGACCCGTTGGTAAACACTTCTAAAGGGCCTTTTTGAGAGTTGAAACAATTTTTTAATTTTGGAAGTTTGGTGTTTTTGAGGTAACACAAAGTTTGCTTTCATTCATTCCAATGAGTTAGCCTGGGCTTTGTTGAAAATCTGACCAAGCTGGATACTGCAAAGCTCACATCTGGCCGGGTGTAGCAGGCTATGTTGTTGAGAAGACCAATGGCGGAGCAGAAGTTGATATTGATTGGTTTAAATCCCTCATGCTTGTTGTTGGTGGCTGGTTTGAGTTGCAATCCCAGTGTCAATGGTGACGAGATTTTCTTGGCATTAACCAGTCCCAATTCTTCTAGTACGGTGTTTATGTGATTGGGTTGAATGAGGTAAATTGAATCTTCCTTGATTTCAATTTTCATGCCTAAAATTGTCTGAGGAACTTGAGATGTTGACCCAGGGAATATCTCCAAAAAATTGCTTTCAAAACTGGTTCCATCACCTACCAGGATTAAGTATTCTACATGAAAGAAAAGCCTTGAAGATTTGTCTTGAGAGATATATAAGCAAGGATCACATTATGAATCTATTGATTCTATGCTCTTGAACCACTCAGTTAATGCTTCATAACAATTTTTTGGCAATTGCTTCAAGCCATATAGTGAATTATTCAGTTTGAGAAATTTGGCAGTCCTGTTAGATCCCTTTGTATTTTTGATAAGGATATCTTCAATATTTCTTCATCAATAGGCGCATGCAGAAAAGAGCTTTTTTTACGCTGAAATGGAGAATTGATAATCCAGTTTTCAGGGCGTAGATAAGCAATAATTTAAGGGTTTACGGTTTACCGGTTGGCCCAAAAGTATCATAGTAGTCAAGAACTTTGATTTGATTAAACCCCTGAATGCAAAGTCTAGCCTTATATTTAGCACCGTCACCATGGAATTTTTCCTTGATCCTATATCCCCAGCTAGTCTTCAAGAAGTTTGAAGGGTGAGGTCCATCTTAGGCTTCCCATACATTCAAATTTCCAATTGTTGCCAGCTTGTAGTTCATAGCTTAAACCCATTTTTTGCCTTCCTTGCACGCAATAGCTTGTTCATAGTTATGATAGAATACATAAAGTTGGGGACATTTTAGTGTTGAGAAATTCCTTCAAATTGTTGGTGGGGGATTTGGGGAGGTGAGTGTTGGCTCAACGCTACTAGATGGTTCTTCAGGAATCAACCTATTGATGTCTTCTTTGTCAGGATCCAACAATGCAACTTTAGGTTCAGACCCCAATGAGTCAGAATCCTCATTTTTTGGGTTCCTGTAGTTACTCCATTCAGGTGCTTGGCAAACCAGTGGAAGTAAATTTTGAGTTGTGAAATTTTCTTCCATAGCCAAGGGAGGATGTGTTTGATTTTTGAATTCCTCAACAGGGTACCAGGGTGATGATTTGTTGGAGTGCTCCATCTTGAGAAAGCAAACATGTTTTGTCAATATTAGGGTACCTTCTTTTGTTAAGACTTGGTAAGAGAGAAGAAGTGGCTTCCTCTCCCTTAAAGTCAATTTTCAAAGATTTTCTCCTATTGAACAAGAGATAAATACAAGGGTTACTGTCACAAGGGCTGCTGACATGCAAGCAGGGCTTGGCACAGAGGGGTCTCTACCCAAAGTAGGATTGGGGGCAAGGTTACTGAAGGAGGCTAACAGGAGCAGAGGAGGATTGGGTTGAATGGTGCTGAATGACACTTGCTGGGGAAGATCTCCTAGTAAGAAGTAGTAAACTGATTTCTTGGGGGAAGCATCAGGAAGAGGAAAGAGGAGGCTTATTAAACAGACAAGAGGTTGGAACTACAACAGAGGTACAAGTGATTGGGGCTCAGACTACACACATGATGTAATGGGAACAGTCTAAGTAACAGAGAGGGCTGATCAGGTATGCTACTACATTAGGTTAGGCTGCTTCTACATTGGGACAAGGTTCCAGGTCTGAGCTGTCTAAGTTGGGAGAGTACAGTTGAAGGATGTACAGTGTACATGGGAGTCATGAAACTATGTACTAAGTAGAGAGAGTATGTAATACAATCTGCAGGAGGATGTACATAAAGATTCCCAAAGGATAAACCATACAGAGGAGGTATGGGTTAGACAGAGAGATAAACCAAAGAGGTATGGGTTAGACAGAGAGGTAACCCAAAGAGGTATGGGTTAGACAGAGAGGTAGAGTAGAGCCTGGGAGATTGAGTATGTGCAAGCCTATGGAGTCTATCTGTGTATAGTACAAGGTTAGACTATATGTAGATATGTACTGCATGAAGATCCTGAGGTATATAGTTACTGGAGACATATTGATGTAAGTCTCCTGAGCCCTGAGGTTGAAGTTCCTAAGAAAGTAGATTAGGCCTGAGGGTTAAACTGAGGTTAGACTGAGTTTGGTGTCAGTATGACAGTACCCCCTGGTGAAGAAGAGGGCATCTCCTGATGACCATAAAAGGAGAGGTTGAAGAGGCCATCCAGGTTGTCCTTCAGCCATGTCTAACTTGAGTTTTCCTTCCCCTTACCCACAACCATCACCAACATTCACCCCATTACCACCTTTATCTCCTTACACCAGATCACCTACACCAACCTATCCAATGGAGAAGACCAACAATTATCATCCAGTCCAGCAATACTACCCAAGTTGTGATAGCTGCGTCAAGCTTGGAAGAATCTGCACCACCAGTATCAAGCACAATTATGCCAAATGTGAAAGTTGTAGGCAGTATGGAAGAATGTGTGATATGGATAAGCAAGGCAGAAAGGCCTTGGGGCCAACCTTATGGGTCCTGGAGAAGAGTCAACCCTTTGAAGTAAAAGAGGCTCCAGATAATGATGCCATGACCCTGGGTTACTCATCCAGACTTGATGAATCTTCAGGTAAGTGCTTCTGGATTTAGTATTGGAGGTGCTGGAGGGCTGATAAAGGTTTGCAATAGTCTGTTTGATGCAGGAGAGATTGAAGAAAACGCAAGAAAAGAGGGAGGCACTGCTTCAAACCGGTAATTTGGCCATAGATGGTACGTTGAGGCGTCCGCAGGGGGAGTGCGGTGAGGCATTTATACAATGGGGAACCCCTCAAGTAGATTTGGACAAGGAGGTGGTTGAGGTCCCCCCAAAAAGGGTAAAAAAGAAGGGTATTTTGGAATCCGTCAAACCCGTCAAAGGAAATTTTTGAAGCGTTGAAGGGATTTGTTGAAGCATCGAAGGGGTTCGTCAAACCGCCAAAGCGTTGAATGTCGAAGCGTCAAAGCAAATTGTTGAAGCGTCAAACATCAAAGCGTCAAAGCAAATCGTCAAAGCGTTGAACTTCAAAGCGTCAAACGTCGAAGCGTTGAACGTAAAAGCGTCAAAGCAAACAGTCAAAGTGTCAAAGCCCACCATTGAAGTGTCAAAGCGTCAAAGCGGATTGTTGAAGTGGAGATGACAATGAAGACGCCGAAGGGAGTTTGGAGATGGAATTAAGTGATATGGATGAAGATAGAGGAACCACCAAAGAGATAGGTAAAGGAAAAGGAAGAGAGATCATCGTTGAAGAAGGGGGCAGATCAGATGACTCTTTGGAGTTAGAAGATTTGAGGAACAAGATGAAGGATTTGGAGGTGAAGATGAAGGTGGTGGAAGACAGAAGGAATAGAAGGAAAGGAATTGAAATAAGAGGTGAAACTTAGGTCTGGTTGGAGGAATTGGAAAGTGGAAAAAGGCTATTGGAGATGATGGAAGGAAGAAGATTCAGAGAAGATTCTGTTTTAAATGAAGATCAAGTTAATCATTCTTTGGAGATTTATAGTAGGAATTCTAGGACTTTAAATTCAAATTTTCAGGAAGGTTTAAAGAAGGGTTGGGGTAGTGAGATAAGAAAAGAGAAGTATGGGTTTTTAGAAGCTAGAAAGAAAAAATTTTTAGAGATAAAGAAAAGACTAGCTGATATTTTGGCTTTAGCTGGGCATACTTTTGAAGTAGGGACTACTATAAGGGGGCCAAATTCTTATCAAGTTGCCAAGTTAAAATTAGTAAATACTTGGATGTCTAGAGTAAAAGTGTTGGAAGAATTGATGTGTGAAGCTATCTAAAAAGTTGTTTTTTTATATAAAATTTGTTTTATTTTATTATTATTATTTTTTTATATTTTTTTATTTATATTTTCTTAGAGGGGAGTAATTGATCTTTTCTTTTTTTTTTGCTAAGGTTGAAGAAAGGGAAAAAGGAGAAAGAATCTTTATTTTTTATCATGTTATTGATATATAAATTTTTTTTTGAAAAATGAGAGTAAGGTTTGTATTGTTTTTATTTTAAGGATGACTTTGGTTTTGAGGGATAGAGTGTATGGAAGTCTTGAAGTAAAGTAGGGCAGTTGGTAAGATTAGAGTGAGGTTCCCAAGTAGTGCGTTCCTTGTCATTCTGGAAGCCTTTCCATTGAACTAAGTAAAATAATTTTCCCCTCTTAAGTTTGGAATCCAATATCTGAGACGCTTCCCATTCTTCTTCACCATCAATTTTGACTGGCTCAGTTGGTGGTTGGTTCCTAGAGGATAGTGAGTTGTCCTGATATGGCTTGAGTAAGGAGGAGTGGAATACAGGGTGAATGGTGGACCATTGTTGAGGGAGTTGAAGCTTGAATGAACTTTTTCCAATCTGTTCTGTAATCAAAAAGGGACCTAACCATTGCTCTGAGAGTTTATGAGTTGGACAATTAGTTTTGATATTTTTAGAAGAGAGCCAAACTTTGTTTCCAACAGCAACTGAGGCATGAAAGTCACTTCTTTTTAGGTCAGCATATATTTTGTAGGTTTTAATTGCCTTTTCTAGTTCAATACCCAATAACTTTTGATTCTGGTGAATCTGGGTTATGTAGTGGCTGGCAGGTTGGTCATCTACTACTGAGTCAAATCCATTGGATAGTGGCAGTTGTGAGATGAAGTCCATAGAGAGTGAAGTCCAGGGAGAATCTGGAATTTTTAAGGGTTGGAGGAGTCCAAACTTTTTGTGGTGACTGGTTTTGTTTCTTCTGCAAAGGTAAAAAGAAGAAACATAATCTTTGATAAAGGAATTCATATTTTCCCAATGGAAATCTCTTTTGACTAGATCAGCTGTTTTGTCATGTCCAGGGTGGCCAGAGAGAGGAGAGTCATGTCTTTGTCGAAGTATTTCAAGTTGGAGTTGTTCATCCTCCTTGGGGATTGCTATTCTATTTTGGAAAATAAGGAGTCCAGTGTCTGGGTCTATAAGGTAACTCTTTACTTGTTCCTTTTTATGTAGCTTCTGAATAATCTTCTGGGTTGATTTGTTGGAGATCTGGGACTGAATTAAGGTTTCCAATTGTTTGTCAACCTGTTTTGAAGATATAAGGAAAATTCTAGAAGGTTCAAAGTCAGTCTGTTTCAAGAGTTGTTTGACATTTGCTGGATTCTTTTCTGCATAGGGCAT
This sequence comes from Puccinia polysora, assembly GCA_025617555.3. Taxonomy (NCBI): domain Eukaryota; kingdom Fungi; phylum Basidiomycota; class Pucciniomycetes; order Pucciniales; family Pucciniaceae; genus Puccinia; species Puccinia polysora. Next base: position 30,352,269 of record CM062641.1, on the reverse strand, counting down.
CCCTCCCTTGGGATAAACGTTGTCTCGACGTGACAAGACATCAGGAACTATTGATTGCTTTCCAGTTCTATAGACTATATTGAAGTCAAATTCAGACAGAAACTCAGCCCAACGGGCTTGGCGACGAGTCAAGACTTTGGAGGTCATGAAATATTTAAGAGATAAGTGATCAGTGAGAACTTCAAAGGGAGAAGAAAGACTGAGGAGGTAAGCTCTCCAGATCTTGATGGCCCATACAATGGCAAGGAGTTCCTTATCATGGATTTCATAGTTCAGTTCAGCACTACTCAATTTCCTGCTGTCAAAAGCAATTGGGTGTTTGGATCCATCAAGAGAGACTTGGGTGAGGACAGCCCCTAGGGCATAGTCACTGGCATCAGTCTCCAAAAGGCTTTGTAAGGAAAAATCAAAATTTTTGAGTACAGGAGCTTTAGTAAAGGCTACCTTGAGGTCCTCAAACTGCTGCAGAGCCCCTGGGGACAAAGGAAAGATGGGGTCTGCTCCAGTTAGAGCAGTGAGGAGGTGCACCTTTCTGGAATAGTAAATGATAAACCTGCGATAAAAATTAGAAAAACCCAAAAACTGTTGCAAGGCCTTTTTGTTTGTTGGTGGTGGCCAGTCCAAGATCTTCTGGACCTTGGAGTTGTCCATTTCAATGCCACTTCTGGAAATGACATATCCTAGATAGTCCACTGAGGAGGCATGAAATTCACACTTAGAAGCTTTTGCATATAAGTTGTTCTTCCAAACTCTGTTCAAGACTTCACACACATGAGCTGTATGTTCTGTTAAGTTTTTGAAAAAAATAAGAATGTCATCAAGGTATACCACCACACAGATTGTCAGAAGATCTGCAAAAATGTCATTAACAAGACATTGAAGGGAGGCAGGGGCATTGGTGAGTCCAAAAGGCATTACCAAATATTCAAAACTCACAAACTGAGTTCTGAATGCTGTAAGATGTTCATCCCCTTCCTTAATTTGAAGGAGATTATAAGCACCCCTGAGGTCAATTTTGGAAAAAATGGTAGAACCAGAAAAGACTGTTAATAAGTGAGTCATGGGAGGAATGGGATACCGGTTCTTTTGAGTCACAGCGTTGAGTTTGCAATAGTCAACACACAATTGCAAACCACCATCCTTTTTTCTTACAAAGAGGACAGGTGCTCCAGTGCTGGAAGTGCTGGGGCAAATGAAACGTTTCTCTATATTTTCCACTATATAGGCTTGTAGGGCCTCCTTCTCATGGTGACTAAGGGAGTAGATAGGCCCAACTGGAGGCATAGGGCCTTCCAGTTTGATATGATGGTCGTAAGCGCGATGAGGAGGGAATTTATCAGCTTTGACCTTGGAAAAAACATCTAAAAAGGTATGATAAGAATCAGGATCTCTCTCCATCACAGTTTCAATTTCATCAGTTTCCTCATCTTCATCCAAACCTTCTGCAGTAGCCTGCTTTGGGTCAGAGTCAGAAGTGGAAATAATCATACGCAAAACTTGAACGGATAGATCATTCTCCATATCCTCCAAGAATTTCAGAGAATGTCCAAAGAATATCCTGTTCACAGAAGTAGTTGTTGAACTCAAAGAGAAGTGTTTTGAGTGCATAGATTCTGAAAAGGGGACAGGAGCAGTGACCTGCAGGTTCACTGGCAGAAAGGAAGTAGTGGCCAAGGAGAGTTCAACGGAAGAGGAATGATCCAAAGTTGGTTGGTGTCTTGGGGTGATCAATCCCAGCCGCCAATTTACCTCTGGGTTCCAGAAATGGAGGAAGTCAATACCTAGAATAATGTCTTCTTTGGGGGGAGTATCAACAACCAAGAAATCCCATTCTAGGTTGGGAAAATAGGGCAAAGAGAAATTGAAGGAAACCTTATGGGTGATTTCCTGGGAAGGTGAGTCAGAAGGACTGAAGGTAAATAAGAAGATAGGAGTGGTCAGGGGTTTGAGTGATAGAGAAAACTTTAAAACCATAGATTTTGAAATAACGGATTGAGTTGCTCCAGAGTCAACAAGTACACTGTAAGCCTGGTTATTGGACAAGCAAACAAAACGTAAGTCTTTGGAAGGAGGGTTAGCGTCTTTTCTTTCCAAAGTTTGTACTTGAATATTGGTAGGGTGATGGTCAAGGAGTACCACATTCCCATCACCTAGTCTTTTCCCTGTTTTGGCTTCATAGGATTGGGCTTCTGGCCAGGCTTAAAATCTGGACGTTTCCTGCAGAGGCTAATTTTGTGAGTCCCTCCACAGTAGTTACACAAACCCTCTCTTTCTTGCTTAGCTTTTTCTTCAGCCTTGAGGTGTCTATCCTCTCCTACGTTGGGATTGGGGACATAGGTTGGAGTAGAATTAGTAGGGGTTGGCTTGGTCTTCCCCTTAAACCTACCTGGTTGGCTTGTCTGTTGAGATTTCTGAGGATTTAGAAGACTGGGTCCAGGTCTTGAGGTCTGAGGGAGAGTGAAGGACTTCTCCCAGATCCTTTCATGGTAACAAGTGTCATACTTAAGAACAATATCCATTAGGTCTTACAAGGTTTCTTGAGGTCCATCATAACCAGCTAGTTGGTCCAGTAATCTGGCTGGGAGACCCTGTCTAAAATAAAATAAAAAGGCTTTATCACCCCACCCAGAGACCTTGGTCATAAGTGTCCTGAATTCAGTGATATAGTTAGTAGCATAACCACTGTCTTTCATCTTAAGGAGGGTTAACTCCTTCTCAGCACGCTGGATTTCTAGACAATCCCCAAAAAGGGTATGAAGCTGTTGAGTGAATAGAAGCCAGGAGTTAAGTATGAAGTCTGGCTCATGATTACCAATGTGAGCAAGATAGGGTTGAATCCATTGACTGGCATTTCCTGGAAGGTAAGAGACTGTAAAAAATACTTTCTTTCTGTCATTAGCAAAAAATCTCTCATCATTTGCAAAAATGAGTTCACAAGCTTGAAGAAAAGGTCTAATCTTGGTTGGGTTAGTTCCATCAAATTTATCTGGGGCATTGATAGATGGAGATTTAAAGTTAGAAGAGGGTCCATGGCCAGCAGTTTTAGAAAGATGAGTCATTGCAGTGGTCATTTGATGAAGAATGGCCAGCAGGGCAGGGTCAGTTGAAGGGGCCTGAGTGGTGGAAGGAAGGTTGGTGTGTGGGGAAGGTGAAGGGACTGCTGTTGCATTAGAAGTTTGGCTAGGATTACCCTCTGGGGATGGTGAACCCAGGCCACTCAAGATTCTGGAATCAAATCCTGAGTCTTCATCCTCTTCATCTTCCTCACCTTCTCCTGGGATTGGGACCATGCTTGCATCATAGGCAGGAGAGTCCAAACCATGGTAACCTGGGCTTGGAAACTGACCTGTGACCCTGTGGAGGCTAGCATTGTCAGAAGAAGGAATAGTAGAAAGGGATACTTGGGGAATAGGTTCCAATAAACCTGTATCCATAGGAGTGGAAGTGGTAACCACTGGTGCATCCAGGTTAGAAAAAGTCCTACCTGTTCCAAAAGATCTAGGGGTAGAATGGTCATTAGGTTCAGTGGCACCTCTCCCCCTGGAGCTACGGGTGACTGCTGGGCTAGAAATGTGAGAAAAAAGAGCACGTTGTGGGGGCATTCTTAATTCTAAGAATAATTAGTTACCCAAAAGTTGTTCTTCACCTTGGAGCAAGAATAAAATGATTAAAAAGGAATTTTTTCTTCCTCTGATTACCTTTATAGGACAGTCAAATACTGGTTACTATACCTTGTCTAAGTATCAAAGTTTCAAAGCGTCGAAGCATCAAAGTGTCAAAGCGTTGAAGCGTCAAAGCGTAGAAGCTTTGAAGCGTCAAAGCGTCAAAGTGATACTTAGAGGACGGAGCGCTGGGTCCTTTGAGTAGGTTTGACAGTAAGGTAAGGGAAGCAATGAAAATGGCCACAAATCAAATAGCCAAGTTCAAGGTTGGGACAGAAATAAAGCAAACAAAAATTGCCACAACTCAATAGCAAGATTTGATGCTGTCTAAAAGGATAGGGAGTGTGGTTGGTGAAGAAGGGGTTATTGGGGAAGAAATCAGTTTAATGTCACAAGGGCTGCTGACATGCAAGCAGGGCTTGACACAGAGGGGTCTCTACCCACAGTAGGCTTGGGGGCAAGGTTACTGAAGGAGGCTAACAGGAGCAGAGGAGGATTGGGTTGAATGGTGCTGAATGACACTTGCTGGGGAAGATCTCCTAGTAAGAAGTAGTAAACTGATTTCTTGGGGGAAGCATCAGGAAGAGGAAAGAGGAGGCTTATTAAAAAGACAAGAGGTTGGAACTACAACAGAGGTACAAGTGATTGGGGCTCAGACTACACACATGATGTAATGGGAACAGTCTAAGTAACAGAGAGGGCTGATCAGGTATGCTACTACATTAGGTTAGGCTGCTTCTACATTGGGACAAGGTTCCAGGTCTGAGCTGTCTAAGTTGGGAGAGTACAGTTGAAGGATGTACAGTGTACATGGGAGTCATGACACTATGTACTAAGTAGAGAGAGTATGTAATACAATCTTCAGGAGGATGTACATAAAGATTCCCAAAGGATAAACCATACAGAGGAGGTATGGGTTAGACAGAGAGATAACCCAAAGAGGTATGGGTTAGACAGAGAGGTAACCCAAAGAGGTATGGGTTAGACAGAGAGGTAGAGGAGAGCCTGGGAGATTGAGTATGTGCAAGCCTATGGAGTCTATCTGTGTATAGTATGAGTTTAGACTATATGTAGATATGTACTGCATGAAGATCCTGAGGTATATAGTTACTGGAGACATATTGATGTAAGTCTCCTGAGCCCTGAGGTTGAAGTTCCTAAGAAAGTAGATCAGGCCTGAGGGTTAAACTGAGGTTAGACTGAGTTTGGTGTCAGTATGACAGTTACCTAAAGGTTGAAAAAATGATGTTGGGAGTGAGTAGCTGTGAATTTGATTCCAGAAAGACTTGTCATCCTGCTTTTGAGGTATTTGATTCAACATGATGCAGCTAACTTTTATTATTTTGTCCCACGCGTTGGTTGGAATTTTACCATCTCAAATTTTTTATCTTGTTGATTCAATGATAGTCCTGTTGGCCCTTTTGGCTGGTCCATTGTGCTGAGGGTGGTCAGGCTCCAAGAAAATTTGGCAAATATGCTTTTCCTGAAAGTATGAACACAGATTTTGGTTGGTAAATTCATTTCCTCCATCTGAACAAACCTCCAAGGGGTAATAAACTCTTCAATTGAATTACTTTTCAATTAGATAAATTAGAAAATCTTCTGTCTTTTCCTTTGGTTCCAAAGGAAAAGAAGCAAGGTATCCCAAGGCATTGTCCATAAGGGTTGGGCAAATTTTCGGCCTTGCTTTGATTTGGGTGTGAGAGGTCCAATGATATCAAGATGAATTTGGACAAAGATTTTCTTGACTGGATTCAAAGATTGGTTGAAGTTTGCTTTGGTGATTTTGCTCTGGATGCAATTAAAACACTCAAAGTTTGATTGCGCATTGTTGGTCAGGTGATTAATGAAAGGCTTGAGTCTTGAGAGAGAGGAATGGCCAAATTTCCTATGGATGTTCATAAGTTCAGCTTTTGCAGAGTTAAACAGACAAGATTGTACATTTTGGTCAAAGGCTGGGGTTGAGATTGCATAGAGGTTGTTGGTGATGGTTCCCAAGAAAACCATTTTATCGTGGTGAGTGAAACAGAAGGAGGAATCCTTTGCAATAAGGGTGCAGCAGGCTTGGTTTAGAGCCCCAGAACTAAGTAAATTCATAGTGAAATCCGGAACGTAGAAAAAATTAGAAAGTTCAAGAGTGAAGTCTTTCCATAAAAGTCTAGAAGTCCCTTTTCCTTTAATCTTTAAGCAAGCATCTGGTTTTCCGGTTTCAATTGAGGCATCTTTGCAGGGTTCCATATCAATGAAATATCTGCTGTTGCTTATCATGTGTACAGAAGCTCCACTTTTGAGAAGAAATTTCAATTTGGGGTTTCCATGGTTTATCCATAGCAAAACAAGAGACAAGTAGTGGGCTGTCAATGTCTGTCTTTAAAATTTTCTCTTCTCTCTCTCCATTTAGCTTGCTCATCCTTCCACCAGTCTGGCGCAATTTATGGATGCAGATGCCAGAAATTGTCAGCCTAATGTGACTTATCTTGTTTAGGATTTTGATAACATTCCAAGAATTGCTGTTGTTCTCCTTCCTTTCCTTTGAATTGAGGTTTTAGCATGGTAGATATGAGTGCCACCTCATTTTTGGAAGAGTTAGGGGGGTCAATAGAGATCTGAGCTTTTGATTTTTCATTCAGCAGATTGAGGTGATTGAATATGAATTCAAAGGTCAAATCCTTGTTGGTATGCATTATTTGCCGTTTGAAATCCTTCATACTGTCTGGGAATTTGAATAATATGAGATAAGCAAGGATATCACCTTGGAGGATGATGCCAACCTTGCATAACCTTTTTATACAGAACCTAGCTCTTGTAATGAATTCTTCAATATGGTTGCCATTGAATCAAAGGGAAAGGCAGTCATTGAAGACCCTGGCGCAATTTGAGGCTTGCAAGGATGCGTATTTCTCAATAATTGCCTTGCAGAGAACTTTAGCAGAATTATTTTTTATTTAGGTGAAAACGTTGTTGTGAGTAGTGGATTCAATTTTGGAAATGATGAGAATTTTGAGTTTTTCATTGAAATTGGCCTCAATTTGGTTTGGGCTATCTGAGTTTAAGATTTGCAAGCATCCTCTGACATCAAGAATGGCATCCATTTTATCCATCCATATGCCATAATTTTCATTCCCAAGCATTGGTATAGTTTCCAAGGCAATTTTTAGCGTGGCTTGTCAAAAGTGACCCATGATGAACTGGAGTTTCCTGGGCTTTGGTTGAGATTTTAAAGATCAATCTTTCAGCTTTTAACCGTGAAAGAATTTGTAGAGTGTGATTGAATAAAAAGCCAAGGAACAGGAAAGCACTGAGCAGGACAAAAAGTGAACTTGATAAGAAACAAACAAGGTAGATTGGATAGAAATTTTAGCAAGTATTCAGGCTAAGTCTTAAAAGTCAGGCATGGAAGAGGTGGTGTCAATTCAATTGAAATTATAGGGAAGTTGAGTTTGAATTGATTTAGGGAGGTTGCATTGGTGAATGACGATTGGTGAGTGGATGAGTTGATGGCGGTGAGTGTTGATAAGCAAAGAGTGTTAATGAGATTGGTGTGAAGATTAGGGGAAAGATCATGGTGGAGTTGATGGTTGAATGGGTAAATTGAAGAGGGCTGATTATCATGTAGTTGTTTTGAGGGTAGTCAAAGCTGTTTTGATGGTAGTTGATTTGAGGGTTAGTACACGCGCCCTCTAGAATTGTTGATTCAGAATCCCAACGCATTGAAAGCATGAAATTCTGGAAGAATAAAATATTCTCAAGCCTTTAAATCCCTGAAATACCACATGGGTAAAATTTATACCATCTGAAAGACAACTGCTATGACAAATTTCTCATCTTGAAAATTTAAATTTGTGTCCAAGGATTAAATTGAATTTACAGCCTTGACTAAAAGACAAATTTTATCCTACAGGCAAGGCTGCATCACTGAGGAGTGAACTCCTCATGGACTCCAACATTCCCTGCCCCTCCCTCAGTTTGAAGTTGTAGAGACTCCAAGATATAATGGGATTATTTAGCAAATAGATTGCTGGTATTAAATAGATGGAATCAAGTTTACTAATAATCTTTAATATATAGTGGTAACCTAATATGGTTTTGAATTTCCTGAACTTATGAACTCTAAGAAGTCTGCACAATAATTTCTTTTAATTAATGGGTGGTTTTCTTTGAGACTTAGAACAGGTATCAAATCAGACATAGATTAATTATGAACTGATATTTTTAGGAATTATAAGACTATTCAAAGTTGGAGTGGATTATTGGCAAGCTTCCACCAATTGATTAGCAATAATTCTTGGCTTTTTCTGACTATTTTTTCAAATTCCAATTAAAGGATTTAAGGATTGAATAAAAGGTGTTAAACCATTTGGAGGACCCAAAAATTGGTTTTCCAAAAGGGACCTTGGGAAAAAAAAGCTTGGTTGGTTTTCTTGTTGTTCTCCTCCTTTTTTATAAATTTACTGATAGAAAAAAAGGGTTTTTCCTCTTAAGATTAGGTGCTGAATAACAGATCTTTCCTCAAGAATTCTTCTTCAGGGACACCTGGGGTTGGTTCAAATGGTCAATGATATTTCTTTGTATTATCATTTATTTCCTTTTAACTTGAGTCTGATCCACTGATAAGCTGCTGCTAGGTGGGTTGGGCATAAGCCATTGGTCAGGTGCCATGCTAGACAACCTGGAGAGGGAATAAGAGCCCCCCTTAAATAGAAAACTACTTCCTCAGGGGATTCTCATGGCTCTCCTGAGTGCGGTTCTGAGCCTCTATTTGCGCTGTTGAAGAATAGGATGCTAAAGTTTAATGAGACAAAAAATTCTGGTCAGAAAAGGTCTAAATCAGGCTAAGAGATAGCTTTATTTTTTAGTATAATTTTTGATACTGAGGCAAAGATATGAGTTATTGGATAAGATTGGTGATATTTGGAAGCTTCTAGGTGCTTATTTTGTATAAAAAATCATGCAGAAGCTCCCTGAAGCTTGATTTAAATTTTCTGGTTGGGAAAATCCTGAAACATGCTTGGCAGCTGCAAGCCCCGTTTGGTAACTGACATTGTATAACTTGTATGGTTGAAGTGGTGTAAAACTACTTTTTTTGATTTTTCTGGCGATGCTTCTGAGCCCTTATCATTTATAAAATGTTGCAGGAACTTCCTGCATTCTGTTTAAGTGGAATTAGCTGTAGAGACATGAGGTATGCTGTGTTATCACATGCTCCATGGCGTGAATTGAGAGTGTGGCTTGGAGGTGTTTTGTGGTTAATATGGTGGCAAACTGAGTATCAGAGTATTTTAGGAGCATTTTTAGAGGCATTATCTGGTGTTTCAATTTCCATAAAGGCCATGTGTACCGGGTTGTTGTTTTTGGTTGGTGAGAATTCAGACATACTTGTCTGCATGGGCCCCTGCTTCTGTTGGTGCAGATATGAGTGTTTTATGGCTGGAATTGTGGAAAAAAGAGAATCAGAGTGCTTCAGAGGACGATTCAGAGGACTTATATGGTGGTGAAAATTCCAGAAAACCCATGTGTACTGAGTTCTCATTTCTGGTTTGTGAGAATTGATAAATACTTGGCTGCATGAGCCCCTACTTTTGTTGGTGCATGTATGAGTGTTGTATGGTTGAATTGGTGTAAAATTGAGTATAATAATTATTCAGATGAAGGTTCAGGGCCCTTGAATTTTACTGAATGATCCAGGAAGGTAGTGTAACTTGGTTTCATAGTACTGATTGTAGTGAAACATTGGTACTTGTATGGTTTAAGCCCTGCTGGCATGGGTGAGTTATTTTTTTGTGTGGTTATTTTAGGCATAATCCCTGAAATTAGGTGTTCAATTAAGCTTTTATTTATTGCTCCCTGTAAAATAATTCAGGCTTTTCCAGGTTTTTTTTTTTTACAGGTGTTGATATGGTTGAAGGGGGTTATCCTGTGATGGATTTGAGCTTTGAGGTTGGTTTGAGTTCAGATTATATTTTATGAGGGGTTTGGAATTAATTTGTGATTTTAATTTGATAAAAGGAATAATAATTGATAAAAAAATGAGTCTTATGGCTAAAGGACAGGTTTGGTTTATCACATCCCCCTCCATACTTAATTCTGTTCATAGCATTTCCACGCAGGGAAATCAGAGCCCTAAGTCCTTCTTCCTCCTTTTAATTTGGGGTTTAGTAATTCTAATTTTTCATTATTACTCTTCCTTATTTCATTAATAATTAAGATATAGTCAAAGTAATGAGATTGAAATTTCAAATAGAATCCTATGTGCTCCAGTTGTTCCTGTCAGCTCTGTGATGCCAGGAACCTTGCACTATTTTAGCCACAGAGAGTGATAAAAATACTGGAATAATAATATTCCAAAGATAAAAACTTGAAAAGCTCAAACAATAAATATGATAAGAGCTGGTGCAAGTTTGACTTGGTTTGGTTTAAAAAGTTTTCAATATGTTATAAAAAGATGCGCCACAGTATCATACTACTGGGGATCTTTTCAGACAAAAAACCTCTTTTAAGGGGCCTCCTTAGGCAGTGTAAATAACTTGGAATGATGATAGGTGTATTCTAAGGAATTATCCACTAAAATGGCCAGGAAAAACAGCACACAGTCCAAGGAAGGAAGGAAAAAATCTCTCTGAGAAATAATTCCACATAAAGCCTGCAAAGATTCAGGCAAAGGGTTTTGGAGAAGATGGGGTAGATTTTTTGACTATTATTGAATGAATCAGGTTGATTGGTTTTGGAAAATAATAATAATACTTCAGACTGAGTCATAAATCACTTGCTTATCTCTTTAAATCACTTCCAAAATGAAACAGTACCTATTGATAATAATATATTCCTGGTAAAACTGACGGGGAAAAATAGTTCCAAAGAGGTCTGTATAAATAACTTTTTGGGGTGATAAAGAGCTTCTCAGGGAATGTAGAAAGGGTTACACTCATGGGAAGAGGATAGCAGGAAATCCAGGGCATTTTTTCACGTCAACTTTGTTATGTCAATCAGCTGATCTCAGAGATTCTGGGTTTCTGGACTATTTTAACTACAGGATCTGTTATTATGTTAATTATATTATTATGATTGCTCTGAACTTACCCTTGATTTGTACTTTTGATATTGAAAAAAAAATCCAATGTGAAAATCTATTTTTTTCCCACCATCTGAGGTTATTTTTACCACTCCTTGGAGTGTTTTGTGGCCTTCAAAGATTAGGATCTGTCTGTGTTGTGGTAATCCTTAATATTTTTTTTTTAATTTATAATACTTTCAAATTAATTATTTGATAATTTTATTTGGTCTTTAAGTTTTTTAGAACATTTTCATGCATATGTTACACTATTAAATATAGAGAGTAAGTCTTACTAGGTTGTAGCACTTGTGAGCAGTACCTGTAGTCAGATTTGTCACAAAGGATCCTGACGCTGGGATCAGTCAATTCAAACGCGCGCAGGGTAAGATATTCTGCCTGCATGGCAAGATTAGCCGCTTGCGGGACTTTTGTACGCAGGAATATGATGCTACAGGTAAACAAGGGTTGTCTAGGGATGCAGGAATGCGCGCAGGAATTGTGACACAACACATTTCTGTCACTAGGGCTTCTGAAATGCAAGCGAGGCTTGGCACAGAGGGGAATGTACTATCAGTAGGCTAGGGGGCAAGGGCACTGGGAGGTGCTACAAGGAGCAGAGTAGGGCTGAATTTAATATAAGGTGCTTTTTACACTTGCTGGGATGGATTCCTAGTAAAAAGTAGTAAACTCATTTCTTGGGGGACAATCAGGAAGAAGGGAGATGAGGCCAGTTTAAATACACAAGAGTTTGGAACTACATCAGAGGTACAAGTAATTGGGTCTCAGAATACATATGTGATGTCATGGGAAAATTCTATGTAATAGAGAGGGCTGATCAGGTATGCTACTACATTAGGTTAGGCTGCTTCAAAATTGGGGCAAGGTTACAGGTCTGGTTTTTCTAAGTTGGGAAAGTACAGTTGAAGGACGTACAGTTTACATGAAGGTCATGACACTATGTACTAAGTAGAGAGAGTATGTAATACAATCTGCAAGAGGAGGTAAAAAAAAGGATTCCCATAAGGATAAAACATGGCAGAGTATGGGTTAGAAAGAGTTAATAAGGTTAGAGTGTGTGCAGACCTGGGGGATTAAGTGTTTGCAAGCCTATGGAGTCTATGTGCATAATGTATCAGGTTAGAATATATTTAGATATGTACTGTATGAAGGTCCTGAGGTATGTAGTTCCTGGAGAAATATTAATATAAGTCTCCTGAGCCTTGAGCTTGAATTTACTTGGAAAGTAGATCAGGCCTGAGGGCTAGATTGAGTTTTCCAAGGTTATATGCTGAGGTTAGTTTCAGCTTGCTACTATGTACAGAGAAACCTGTCAAAGTAACAAAAAACATAAAATAAAATAAATATTAAGGAGTGGGAAATACATATAAATTATTGCAGAAATGGATTCCCCACCCAAAATGAGGTAGTGTGACTTGCTGACCCCAAATTTGAAATATAAATCCTTCATATTTGAAATGATTAAATAAGAATTGACCACAAGGACACCGCTCCAATATGGAACCTTTTTTCCAATTGAATATTTCACACATATTTTCACGTAAAGGTTTCACACCTAAAACTTATTCAGAATTGAGTTGTTGTGTATATTTTAGGAGTTACACACAGAAATGTGTTATGTCACAATTCCCACCCGCATTCCCATGTCACTGCACAACCCCTACATACTTGTAGCATAACATTCCCAGGTACAGAATTCCTGTCTGCAGTCTGCAGCCAATTTTTCCACACACGCAGCAGGTCCTACCCTGCGCACATCTGAATGGACTGATGCCCACGTCGGGATCAGTCATGACAAATCTGACAGCAGGTACTGCTCACAGGTGCTACAACGTAGGGTTTACCTAGCATATGTAATAATGTGACATATGAATTGTAAATGGTCTAAAAACCTTTAAAATTAAATAAAAATATTATATAATTAATTTTAAATTATTTGAAAAAAAAATCAAATATTGAAGGTCACCACAAAACAAACAGACCCCAATCTTTGAAGACCACAGAGAACTACAAGGAGTGGCCATAAAAATTATTAAAAATTACCCACATGCTAAGTAGATGATGGAAAATACATAAATACCAACAAATGTCTACTTCCAACCAATAATAATAGTACAAATGAAGGATATTTGCAGAATGATCAGAATTACACCATTAACAAATTAATAGATCCAGTGGCTAAATCAGTACAGAAATTCAGCAGATATGAGGACAGCTGATTGACAGAACCAAGTGGAAGTGCTGAAAGTTCCCTGACTGGCTTACTAGCCTCAGCCCATGAGCAGAACCCTCTCTGTGTGCCCTGAGAAGCTCATTATCACCCCAAAAGGTATTTACACAGGCCTCTTGGGATCCATTATTCCCCATAATTTTAACCAGGAATTTATTATTATCAATCAGACGCAGTCTTATTTTTGATCAAGTGCTTACAAAAAGATAAAAACGTGATTTATGACTTAGTATTAAGTATTATTATTATTTCTTAAAATAAGTAACCTGATTCATTAAATTATATTAAAAAAATCAACCCCAACTGCTCTGAAACCCTTTACCTGAATCTTTCCAGGCTTTCTGTGGAATTATTTCTCAGAGTGAGTGTTTCCCTTCTTGCCTTGGCCATTGTGCTTTTTTTCTGGGCCATATCAGTGGATAAGTCCTCATAAGGCACCAATTATTCAATCCAAGGTTATTCAACTGCCTAAGGAGGCCCCTTGAAGAGAGTTTTTCTGTCTGTCAAAATCCCCAGTAGTATAATACTGTGGCCCCTCTTTTCATAAAAAATTGAAAACCTTTTTAACCAAACAAATCAACCCTTGTACCAGCTCTTAACATATTTCTTATTAAAGCTTTTGAAGTGTTTATCTTTGAGATATCATTGCCAGTTCTCTGATACCAGGAACCTTACAGTCTTTTAGCTACCAAGAGTGATAAAAATAATTTAATAATAATATTCCAAAATTAAACACTGAAAGAGCTCAAATGATAAATACTTCAAGAGCTGGTGCAAGGCTTGATTTTTTTGGTTTGAAGGGTTTTAAATATTTTATAAAAAGAGGGGCCAAATTTTTATACTACTTGGTATCTTTATAGACAGACAACCTCTCTTCAAGGGGCCTATTTAAGCAGTTTGACAAACCCAGAATGAATCATGGGTGCCTTATAAAGACTTATCCACTGGTATGGCTGGGCAAAACAGCAAAATGACCAAGGCAGGAAGGAAAACACTTACTCTGAGCAATAATTTGACAGAAAGCCTGCAAAGATTCAGGTAAAGGGCTTCAGAGAAGTTGGGGTTGACTTTTTGAATATAATTTAATGAAATCAGGTTGATTGTTTTAAGAAATAATAATAATACTGAATACTAAGTCATAAATCATGTTCTCATCTTTTTATAAGCACTTTATCAAAAATAAGACTGCGTCTGATTGATAATAATAAATTCCTGGTTAAAATTATGGGGAATAATGGATCCCAAGAGGCCTGTGTAAATACCTTTTGGGGTGATAATGAGCTTCTCAGGGCACACAGAGAGGGTTCTGCTCATGGGCTGATGCTAGTAAGCCAGTCAGGGAACTTTTAGCACTTCCACTTGGTCCTGTCAATCATCTGTCCTCATATCTGCTGAATTTCTGTACTGATTTAGCCACTGAATCTATTAATGTGGTAATGGTGTAATTCTGATCATTCTGCACATATCCTTCATTTGTACTATTATTATTAGTTGAAAGTAGACAGTTGTTGGTATTTATGTATTTTCCATCATCTACTTAGCATGTAGGTAATTTTTAATAATTTTTATGGCCACTCCTTGTAGTTTTCTGTGGTCTTCAAAGATTGGGATCTGTTTGTTTTGTGGTGACCTTCAATATTTGATTTTTTTTTCAAATAATTTAAAATTAATTATATAATATCTTTATTCAATTTTAAAGGTTTTTAGACCATTTACAATGCATATGTCACATTATTACATATGCTAGGTAAACCCTACTTTGTAGCACCTGTGAGCAGTACCTGCTTTCAGATTTGTCATGACTGATCCTGACGCGGGCATCAGTCCATTCAGATGTGCGCAGGGTAGGACCTGCTGCGTGTGTGGAAAAATTGGCTGCAGACTGCAGACAGGAATTCTCATGGGCTGAGGCTAGTAAGCCAGTCAGGGAACTTTCAGCACTTCCACTTGGTCCTGTCAATCATCTGTCCTCATATCTGCTGAATTTCTGTACTGATTTAGCCACTGAATCTATTAATGTGGTAATGGTGTAATTCTGATAATTCTGCACATATCCTTCATTTTTAATATTATTATTAGTTGAAAGTAGACAGTTGTTGGTATTTATGTATTTTCCATCATCTACTTAGCATGTAGGTAATTTTTAATAATTTTTATGGCCACTGCTTGTAGTTTTCTGTAGTCTTCAAAGATTGGGATCTGTTTGTTTTGTGGTGAACTTCAATATTTGATTTATAATTTAAAATATTTTTAAATCAATTATTTAAGATTTTCATTAAGGTTTTAAAGTTTTTAGATCATTTTCAATGCATATGTCACTTATTACATATACCAGGTAAACCTTACTAGGTTGTAGCTCCTGTGAGTGGTATCTGCTTTCAGATTTTTCACAATGGATCCTGACACGGGGATCAGTCCATTCAGACGCGCGCGGGGTAGGATTCACTGCGTGCATGGCCAAATTTTCTGCGCGCGGGACTTCTGTATCCAGGAGGGTGATGCATAGGGGTTGTATAGGGATACGGGGCTGCGCGCCAGAATTGTGACATAACACATTTCCATTCATAGCTCCTAAAAGATACAGAACACCTCAATTCTGAATGAATCTTAGGTGTGAAACCTATACGTGAAAATACATGTAAAACATTAAATTGGCCAAAAGGTGCCATATTGGTTCTTTGAATTTTTGGTAAAGAGTTATTTAATTCTTGAAAATATAAAGGAGTCATATTTCAAGGGTGGGGTCAGTGAGTGACCCTATGTTATTTTAGGTGGGGAATCCATTTCTGCAAGAATATTCATGGATATCTACTCCTTGATATTTTATTTATTTCATATTCATATTCATTTTTATGTTTATTTTCTGTTGTTGTTACTTTGAAAGGTTGCTGTGTTCATAGTTACAAGATGAAAATTATTTTATTCTTATTACAGTATTTGTATCACTCTCTGTAGCTAAAGGACTGAAAGGTTCCTTGTATCAGAGAACTGAAAACTGGTGTTCTGGACAGTAAATATCCTTAAATAATTAATTCTTTGTTATTTATTCCTTGGACCCGCCAAGTTATTTTTGAAAAAAATATGTAAAAATACTTGTAACCTACTTTTTTATTCTTTTATCCTTCCAGTGGATCTCCAAGGAGTGCAAAATTTATAAAATAAAACTTTTTATCTCTTAAATAAATGCAAGGAAGTTAAAAAGAAAAAGAAAAATCCCAAGAGTGATTATTAAACTGATTTTCTTTGAAAAGGATTATAAAAATAATGGAAAAATAAAAAAATATGAAAATTATATTTTTTTATTGTCTTATCAGCTTTAGTGGAATTTTTTTTTGGTAAAATCATTAACCAGGACCTACTTGAAGACGCCCCAGACAGTGTACCATTGGATTTGCCCTTGGATTCATCCCAGGATCAGATTGGAATCCACTCAGACCCAGTTGGAATACCCCCCAAGGATGGTCTTGACACCAACCAAGTGTTGGTACTGTTGAATTTAACTATAATTAAGTTAAAAGTTATATAAAAAAAATTACTAAAAATGAAAAATACTCCAAAAATATATTCTTATTATTTTTTTCAAAATTTTCAACAGAGACCTATAATTTTTTTTGCACTATGTACCAAAATAGGCGTAACACCCCTGAAAACAGTGTAAGAATCAAAATGGTGCTGAGCCAAAGGCAGTTCTGTAGAGGGGAAAAGTTTCTGTTTAGTATGCCCTCCTGAGCGTTAAAAAATACTTAAATGTAAGGGAATCAAGATCCAGAACCTTTTAAATAAGGAATTGATGGAAAGCATGAATTTTGATAGTAGTTGGCAGTAATAGAGCAAGGCTATCTGAGCCAAGATGGTTCGGGAAAAGACTTGAAAAAACTCATTTAAATTTTTTTCAGATTTCAACAGAACAAGGCAGTTTTAAGTAACAACACCCACAAGCTAATAACTCTAGTCATCAGCAGAAGATTAGGAAAGATCAACTCAATCACAACCAACCTCTAGGTTCTCAATGAACCTGCCCCACCCTCCGCAATCAAGCATTTGAAGGGTATCAGATAACTGTGGGTGGCTGTACAAAAGAAAGCAATTTGTTTTATGAAGCTCTAGAAGTAAATCAGTAACAAATTTGAATTAGAAAAACCCAGAACTTCTCAAGGGAATCAAGAATAGCGTGGAGGAATTCAACTTTAAAGAAATAAAGGCAGGTTTAACACTCCATGTTTCAAGCTTAAAGAAACCTCTTAGTCAAAGGTGACTGGTTCCAGAAAGAAAATCAGATGAATGATCAACACCAAAGTAGTCAGAGAAAGGGATCAAATGAGTGGTTTAACACACTCAAGAATTTAACCAAAAGAATTCTTCTTCAACCAGAGAGGTTATTGGTTGGTGACAAGGATGAGGATCAGGGGATAATCAAAAGAAATATCCAGTTTTATGATGATGATGATGATGATGAGACACACGGGGGATACCCTTTGTTATTGATCAGAAGATTAGATGATGGATCAATAACGCAATGGATGATGGGGCAAAAAGGCAGGGGAGAGGCCCTCCTTTTATGGGCAAGGGACCCTGCAGAGTATTTACAAGAGGATACATATATGAGAGTAGAATGTTCTTTTTGTTTAAATTAAGTAGTAAAAAGAAAATTTGAAAACAAAGAAACAGGGCGGAGGTGATGAGCGTAAGCGCCCAGTTGCTGATGGGCATCCAAAATTTCACAAACAACCACAAAAACTGTCAACAAACGCCGCAAAGAATGACGCAAGGGGGAGGTCCCTCCCCCAAAAGGGGAGGATGGAGGATGAGCAAGGTCATATTGATTGAGACAAGGGTGGTGGTGAGCATGTTTTCAACAGCATCAAGGTCAATCTAGAGGAAAGCCTTGTAGATCAATGAAAGGGTATGATGATGGTTGATTTAAAGATGATCAATCAAGATTTGATAAGCTTGAAAGAAAAACCAACCAAGATAAAGACGCTGTAGAGACTCCTGTGGGATTATATAAATAAAGTAGCAAATAGCTTGCTGGCAGTCCTTGAAGGGGAATTTAGTATTGCTTCTACTCCTTTGGAGTAATAGTATATACTAAGAGTGGTTTTGAATTGCCTGCCCTTCTAGTACTATAGTAAGTCTGCACAATAATTTATTTAAATTAATGGCTGGTTTCTTTGAGACTTAAAATAGGTCTCAGATCAGACCTAGGTTAGTTATTAATTGTTATTGGTAGGGTTTGTTGAAGAATAGACCAGATGTATTGGATTATTGGTTAATTATTGATCAGATATATGTGATCTTAACCAGTATCCCAATATCAAAGGGTTCAAGGTTTTTATCAAAGGGATGGTTCAGGAGAGGACCCAAGGATGGGTTTACCCACAGGGGGCTGGGTAGAGGAAAGGTTGGTAGTTTCTTTTTTTTGTGCTCTCTTTCTTTGTAAGGGTTATTTATTAATTAATGGGTGGGTTTTCTTCAATCTGGTGCTGAATATTTAGGTCACAGAAGAACCCTTATTCAAGCACCTGTTGGATGGTTTAACTGGTTAAATATGGTTAATAAATTGGTTTCTGATTTCCTGTTTCTTTATAATTGGTTCACTACTAATATGTATCTGGGTAGGTACCACAGATGGATGGGTTGATGGGGTGGATGGATAGATGATGAGATGGGTGGTAATGATACAACTTGGATAGGGCAGAGAGGCCCTCCTTAAATAGAAAATTCCTGCCCCCAGGGGTGCTCAAGCCCTCCCCTGAGGGTTCTCCCTGTTCTGGTGAGGAACAGTGAGATACAGTTACATGAGGCATTTCTGCTGGTTGGAAAAATTTTATACAGTTGCATGAGGCATTTCTGCTGGTTGGAAAAAGCTTGTACAGGGGTTTCCTGCATGCACAGCCTTGCATAAATTGCTGTTTAGTGCTGATAAGATGTATTGCTGTGCTGTACTGGTAGTTTTTTCAGTGCTACTTGATTCTACCTACATGTATTGCTGTGCAATACTGGTGGTTTGTTTGGTTCTTCTTAAGTCTGGTCCCACTTCCTCCTGCATATATTTCTCCTGTATAACTTCTGCACAGCCTCCTGTATTTATTGCTCTTGTATTTTCTTCTGCACAGCCTCCTGTATTTATTGGTCTTGTATCTGCTCCTGCACAGCCTCCTGTATTTATTGTTCTTGTATTTGATTCTGCACAGCCTCTTGTATGTATGCTTGCATGTTTGTTTGGTTTTGGTTGAGACTGGTTTGACTTCCTCCTGCATATATTGTTCCTGTATGCCTCTGCACAGCCTCTGGTTTGTGTATTTGCTGATGGGGCGACTGGATCTGGTCTGCTTGCACTGCCTCCTGGATCTGTATTGCTGTATGGTGATGAGGTGACTGGATCTGACTGATTGCACTGCCTCCTGGATCTGTATTGCTGTATTCTTATCTGGACTGGTTGTTGTGTGGTCCTGGTCTTGAGGATAAGCTGTCACTGGTATGTACTTGAGGGTTGACTAGGTATGCCTTATGTCTTCCACAGAGATGTGACACCTGGGTGGGTATGAGTTTGCCACAGTTGAAGGTTTCTTGGGCTGTATCCTCAAATCCATGAGAGATAGAGGGGTATGTTGGCTGAGTGAATATGGGTTATTTTCAATGTAGAATCCATTTCTGAGGTTAATTTGAGGGTTTGAGCTGTTGTTACACTATAAAAGTGAGTCTGATGGCTATAGGACAGGTTTGGACTACCACAACCCACAAATTGAACAAGTGATAGATGAGGTGGGAGTGGATGAAGATGACTAGTGAAGTAGCATGGGCCAAGTGGCCAAGGAAGGTCATGAGCTGGTAACCATAGATATCAGCCAATTTACCCCAGACCAAGAGGGAGGGTAGAGCAACAAGTTGATTGGGTAAGACAATGAGGCGGCAGTAGGACCAAGATAGTCAAGGGGAAGATGGATGAACAAGGAAAAGAAAGAGACAAATGATGCAAGCAGACAGGCAAATGAATTGATTGGTTTGATATTGTTGGCCAGACCAAAGGTTTGAGAGAAAGTCTTGAGAGTCTTGGAGGTTGAGTAAGTTTGATAATGATGATTATTGATGGGCGGGATTATGACAATGAGGGGTATGAAAATGATGGAGAAGGGGATGATTGATGATAATTTGTGCGCACTTGGACACATAAAATTGGGTTCCAAGCGCAAAGGGAAGTAATTAAACACAAGGCCTGGGGATTTGAGCACCCATGGGCCTGCCCTAGACCGCTAGGACAGTGAGAAGTTGGAAAAACAGAAAATTGAAGAGTTGCAAACACAGAATTTTTTCTTTTTTCTTTTTTTGATTATTTCTGGATAAGATAAAAAACTAAGAATTTTTTTATTTGTTTTTTTTTTCTTTTCTTTTGTCAGCTTGCTAGTATGTACAGAGCAAAACTGTCAAATAGTAACACAAACTATGAAAAATAAGAATACCTCAATTAACAAAGTAAGGAGTGAGAAATCCATAAATATTATTACAGGAATGGATTGCTCACCCAAAATTAGGTAGGGTCACTCACTGACCCCACCCTTGAATTCCAAGTCCTTATATTTTTAAAATAATTAAAAAGAAAAGTACTAAAAATTACAACACCTGTATGGCACTTTTTGGACATTCTAATATTTCACACTTATTGTCACGTACAGGGTTTACACCTAAAATTCACTCAGAATTGAGGTGTTGTGTATATTTGAGGAGTTACACGTGGAAATGTGTTATGTCACAATTCCCGCGCGCAGCCCCGCATCATTACATAACCCTATGTACTAGTAGCAGCACGTTCCCGCGTACTAGCGACCCGCGCGCAGCTGATTCTGCCACGCACGCAGCGGATCCTACCCCGTGCGCATCTGTACTAACTGATCCCCACGACTGGATAAGTTGTGACTAATCTGACAACCAGGTACCGCTCAGAAGAGCTACAACCTAGTTAGGGTTTCCTAGTATATGTAATAAACAGACATATGCATTACTAATGATCTAAAAAGATCAAAACTTAAATAAAATTAATGAAAATTAAGTTTTAAACATTTTTTAATAATAAATCAAAGATCAAAGACTACCACATAAATCACTAATCTTGATCTTTGAAGACCACAAAACACTACAAGAAGTTTTCATAACAATTATTAAAAATTATCAACATGATCAGCAGATAATGGAAAATCAGTAAGCATCCACATCTGCACGCTTTAAAGCAATATCAATAGTACAAATGAAGGATGAGTACAGAATAATCAAAGTTACGCTATAACAGATTAACAGATCCTGTGGCTAAAATAGTACAGAAATCCAGCAGATATAAGGACAGCTGATTGACAGCACCAAGTGGACGTGCTAATATTGCCCTGACTGTCTTGCCAGCCTCAGCCCACAAGCAGAACCATCTCTACGTGCCCTCAGAAGACCAAAATCACCCCAAAAAAGGTATTTATACAGACCTCTCTGGATCCATTATTCTATCAATCATTTATTTGAGCTTCTAAGCGTTTATTATTGGAATAATAATTATTATTATCATTCCAGAATTTTTATCACTCTCTGTAGCTAAAGGACTGCAAGTTTCCTGGTATCAAAGAGCTGACAACTGGGGGTCTGGCTGGGAAATATCCTTAAATAATTAACTTTTAATTATTTATTCCTTGGACCAGTCTATTTATTTTTTAAAAAAAATACGTTAAAATACTTATAACATATATTTTTTATCATTTGTTTCTCTAGTGGATATTAAGACCAACGGAGAATCAATCAATTATTATTTGAACCTTCTTAAAAAGAAAAAAGAAGAAAAACTCTGTAACTTTGTCCCTGTTATTAAAACTCCTGAGTAACAACAGGAGAAATTGCTTTATTATAAACAGCAGGTTATAAAAGACACAGAACTTGAGCTTGAAAGAATTATCAATTTCAATTCTTTATTAAGGCAACATAAGGAGTGGAAGATTTATCAAATTAAGCTTCATATTTATAAACTAAATAACTCTGAAGATAAAGAAAAATCCAAAAATAATAAAAATGATTATTTTTTTCTAAAAATCACTTTAACACTTAAAAATACAAAAAAATATTAAACTTATATTTTTTTGTTTTTATCCATCTCAGTGGATTTTGTTTTTGGTGATCTCATTGACCAGGACCTCCTAGAGGACGTCCCAGACAGTGTACCATTGGATTTACCCTTGGATTTATCCCAGGATCTGATTGGAACTCACTCCAACCCTGTTTGAATACCCTCCAAGGATAGTTGCGATCCCAATCAAGTGTTGGTACCCTTGAATTTAACTCTAAGTAAGTTAAAATATTTAAAAAAATTATTAAAAATATAAAACACACAAAAAATATTATTTTTATAATTTTAAAGTCTTTTTTCACAGTTTCAACAAAAGACTTACACATTTTTTTTGGTACTATGTATCAAAATAGGCGCAACACCCGTGCAACCGGTAGATCCCCGTGCATGGATCTCTTCCCAGAGGAACCCGTGCGCGCAAGGACTCCAGTTGCAAGCACAATGAGGGGAATCAAACCCATGACCATAGCGTCTTGCGGGATGAGGACGGCGACAACCGCGGCCGCCAACTTGACCAGAAGACCATTGGAGAGCCATCTGTTGCCCACCACGTTATCCCAGGAGGGTACAGGTCCTCCTACGCCACCCCAGCTGGACTCAACCAAGGAGGAAAGAGTCAAAGTATTAGTGAAAGAGCACGTGAGTTATTGGGAACAATTCAGGTTGGCTCAGACCCAGGAGGATCAACCAGGTATGAGAAAAGCCATTTCTCAGGCAAAGAAATATCAGATTTCTCTGCAAAGGTTGATCCCAAGGAAAGAAGTAGAAGGCTACGTGAAGAACTGGAATCCTTGGGATCAGTTAGCTTCCTTAAAGGGAAAGAACCCCAAAAATAAGAGGTCCTCAGCCCATCAGAAGTTAAGGAACCCAAAGGATTGGGACAACATAATATCCTTAGCCCAGAAGTGGAAAAAGGTGTACCACAATTAGATGTAGAAGCTCTTAATAGCTTTTCTGTAAATGTGTCTCACAATTTTACTATTATTAGCCAATGCTTTGACAAAGTTTATCACCAATTGGACAAATTAAGTTCAAGTATTTTTAGTGTGATTGACACTCAGTCTCAGATTATGAGAATTGATGAGTTGGAAATACAACAAATCAAGGATAGTATAAGAGCTAGTAAGTTGGACCTGATGAAACATATTGATGACAACTAATCAATTCTTCAGGAAGATATTCTTGCAACCATAGACCAGCTTAAGGAAGAAGTTAAGAAAACTAGTCCTACTCCTTCAGCTTATCTGACAAACAAAATTGACTTATTAAGCAACAAACTTGATTTAGAGTTAGGTATGATTAAGAATTATCTCAGAGATCTTAAGATCAACTCTACTAACTCTCCGGTCATTAACCTAGAAGAAACTAGACCTGCCAGGTTCACCATCACTCCTAGTGCTCCTCCCAGAGCCAGGATAACTTGGAATGAGTCTTTCAGACCCAGTCCTACTCCTGAAATGGAGCAGGCTTTGAAGCTACTTCCTCCCATCACTGAATGGCCTAAATTCTCTGGAGAAGGAGAATACAACCATTTCAGTTTCATTAAGTTTATTGACTATACTCTTTCTTCCTATGAGCTCCCTGATTCAATAGCTGTGGTAAGATTGCCCAGATTATTTGAAGGAGTAGCTCTTGATTGGTTTATCAATAAAAGAGAAGAAGTTGGATCTTTATCCTGGAATTCTTGGAAAGAATTGACCAAAGTGCAGTTTGGTACCAGGATTTGGAAAAGAAAGATGATTAAAACTTTTGAAACTTCCCAGTTTGATCCATCCAAGGACAAACCTCATAAGTGGTGCTTAGACCAGAAAAAGAGGTTGGACTGTTTTTATCCTAATGCTGATAAAGAAGAAGTCAATGAAAGACTCCTCAACTTATGTCCCGGACAAATAAACCACAGTGTAAGGTGTAGAATGCCTATGGATTCAGATATTTCCACCTTAATAGGTGTATTGGAAGAAACTATTGATATGAATGGTCTTGATAAAAGGGTCAATAGACCTCCAAGGGAACAAAATACTAGGAACAGGGAAGAATATACTGCCAAAACTGAAGAATCCCCTGCTACTAATCCATCTACCTTGGAAGTCAAGAAGACTACAGAATCAAAAGAGAAAGTATGTTGGAACTGTAACCAAACAGGACACGTAAAACCTGATTGCCCTCTACCTAGGAATAGGATTGATCTTATTGAAGGAGAAGAGTATGACAATAATGACCCTCACCTTGATGATACTGACAAATCACTCTCTGATTGTGATCTAATAATCACTAACCCTATCAATGTTAGTGAAGGTAGTATTGAGTCTTCTCTGGAAATAAATTCCATCAATGAGGATTCTAACTTACCTCAAAAATGGAATCCCAAAATGAAGATTCACCACATCTCTGAGGCTAAGGCTTTGACTCTAAAACCTTCTGCAGGTAAAAGTTACACTTCAGGCAAAACATGCTATGCCACTGGTTTAATCCAAGGTTCCCCTGTTAAGTTACTTCTAGACAGTGGAGACTTTTGCTCTTGAGTTGATTCAACTTATCTGGAAAAACAAGACTCAAATTGGAAACTGAACTTACTACCAGTACCTCAGGCTAAGTTCAGCAGTTGTAATTCTGCTCCCAATGCTGTTGGAGTATGGTCTTCTGATATCATACTCCCTCACTCTAAAGGATCACTCAAACTGAACATTGAATTTGTAGTGCTCCAAAACAGAGTATGTGATTATTTTATTCTTGGGAAGGATTCTCTTTGCCTTTATGGTATAGATGTATTCCAAAGCAAAGGTAGATACTTCACTGTAGGAGGAGACTAGAATAAGAAGTTCCAAATATGTCATGTCAAGGCTCAAAATTCTGATTCAACTTATGAAAAACACTTAGAGAAGTTCAATCAGGAATACTTCTCTCAAGCTTCTTTGAATTCCCTTCTCAATGAAGAACAGAAATGGGATATCCTACAAGTATGCTTTGAAAATCAGAATGATTTCTTTACCAAAGATCACCCCATTGGTAACATCAAAGGACATGATATGATCCTAACTCTAACTTTTAAGCCTCCTTACCCACCTAACCTCAGGAGACCTGCTTACCCTTCTAGTCCAAAATCCAGAGCTGCTCTTGAAACCCATATTCAAGAGTTGGTTGAATTACAAGTCTTAAGGAAAGTAGGCCACAATGAGCAAGTGGATATTACTACCCCAGTAATTATAGCTTGGCACAATGATAAGTCAAGAATGGTTGGAGATTTTAGAATGCTTAACAACTACACCCAACCTGATTATTATACAATTCCAAGAATTGAACACGCTCTACATAATCTGTCCAAGGCTAAGTACATAACCACCATGGATATGCTGAAAGGTTTCCACCAAATACGTATCAGCCCTGATACCCAGAAATTCATGAGAATTATCTTTCATTTGGGAATTTATGAGTATCTTAGGATGCCTTTTTGTATTAAAAATGCTCCTTCTCATTTTAAAAGGATAATGGACATAGTCCTAGGATTATTCATCAGACAGGGATGGATGATGGTATACATTGATGATGTTATCATTTACTCTAATCATTGGGATACTCACATGGAGAAATTATGGCTATTCCTCAAAACAGTCTCTGCCGTAGGATTGAAAGTATCAATGAAAAAGTGTAACTTTGGCTATGGGGAACTCAAAGCCTTAGGACACATTTTCTCTGGACTAACCTTAGCTGCTGAGCAAAACAAGATAGCAGCAGTAATGAATAGGGCTATACACCTGAGGAACTACAGAGCCAACAGGAGGCATTAGACAAAATCTTTTTTTTCAGATATAGACATATCTTGGAGCGGGGGAATGTCAGCTTGCTACTATGTACAGAGCAATACTGTCAAATAGTAACACAAACTATGAAAAATAAGAATACCTCAATGAAAAAAGTAAGGAGTGAGAAATCCATAAATATTATTACAGGAATGGATTGCTCACCCAAAATTAGGTAGGGTCACTCACTGACCCCACCCTTGAATTCCAAGTCCTTATATTTTTAAAATAATTAAAAAGAAAAGTACTAAAAATTACAACACCTGTATGGCACTTTTTGGCCATTCTAATATTTCACACATATTGTCACGTATAGGGTTTACACCTAAAATTCACTCAGAATTGAGGTGTTGTGTATATTTGAGGAGTTACACGCGGAAATGTGTTATGTCACAATTCCCGCGCGCAGCCCCGCATCATGACATAACCCTATGTACTAGTAGCAGCACGTTCCCGCGTACTAGAGACCCGCGCGCAGCTGATTCTGCCACGCACGCAGCGGATCCTACCCCGCGCGCATCTGTACTAACTGATCCCCGCGACTGGATAAGTTGTGACTAATCTGACAACCAGGTACCGCTCAGAAGAGCTACAACCTAGTTAGGGTTGCCTAGTATATGTAACAAACGGACATATGAATTACTAATGATCTAAAAAGATCAAAACTTAAATGAAATTAATGAAAATTAAGTTTTAAACATTTTTTAATAATAAATCAAAGATCAAGGACTACCACATAAATCACTAATCTTGATCTTTGAAGACCACAAAACACTACAAGAAGTGTTCATAAAAATTATTAAAAATTATCAACATGATCAGCAGATAATGGAAAATCATTAGGCATCCAAATCTGCACGCCTTAAAGCAATATCAATAGTACAAATGAAGGATGAGTACAGAATAATCAAAGTTACTCTATAACAGATTAACAGATCCTGTGGCTAAAATAGTACAGAAATCCAGCAGATATAAGGACAGCTGATTGACAGAACAAAGTGGACGTGCTAAACTTGCCCTGACTGGCTTGCCAGCCTCAGCCCACAAGCAGAACCCTCTCGACTTGCCCTCAGAAGACCAAAATTACCCCAAAAAAGGTATTTATACAGACCTCTTTGGATCCATTATTCTATCAGTTAATCAGTTACCAGGAATTATTTATTATCAATCAGACACCGTGTCATTGTTCATCAAGTGCTTATATGAAGATAAGCAAGTGATTTATGACTTAGTCTGTAGTAGTATTATTTACCTTTATTAACCAATCAACCATTGAATTTTAGTCAAGCTATCTACCCCATCTGCTCTGAAACCCTTCCAATTATACCATGATTTTCGTGGTAAAGTGCTCAGAGTGAGTGTTACCCTTCCTGTCTAGGCCATTTGTGCTGTTAAGCCTGGCCATTAGTGGAATAAGTCCTTTCTAAGGCACCCATATTTATTCCAAGGTTCTTAAACTGCCTAAGGAGGCCCCTTGAAGAGAGGTTGCTATCCTGTAAAGATCCCCAGTAGTATAATACTGTGGCCCCTCTTTTATATTATATTGAAAACCATTTACTACCAAACCAATTAAACCTTGAAACTGCTCTTATTAAATCATTTATTTGAGCTTATAAGCGTTTATTATTGGAATAATAATTATTATTATCATTCCAGCATTTTTATCACTCTCTGTAGCTAAAGGACTGCAAGGTTCCTGGTATCAGAGAGCTGACATCTTTAAAATTTTTCCCCTGTTCTTGAGGTGTCCCAAATTTGTTTCCACACCAGTAGAGCACCATCATATGGATATCTGCCCCAAGGAACCCACAGGGGCAAGGCCTCCAGTCAGAAATGCCATGAGTGGGATCAACCCCATGACCATAGCCTTACATGAGATGATGAGGGAAAAAACTGCAGTTGCCTCCTTGACCAAGTCAATGTTGGAGAGACATCACTCACCCAATGTTTTATCCCAGGCCAATACTGATTTTCCTATGCCACCCCAGCTGGACTCAACCAAGGAGGAAAGGGTCAAAGTGTTAGTGAAAGAGAACATGAGATACTGGGAAAAATCCAAACTGTCTCAGAACCAGTAGGATCAGCCAGGTATGAGAAAAGCCATATCTATGGCAAAGACGTCCCAGATCTCTCTTCAAAATTGATCCCAAGGAGGGAAGTAAAAGTTTGACTGTAGAGTTGGAATTCTTTGGAACAGTTGGCTTCCTTAAAGGGAATGGATACCAAAATACAAGATCCTCAGCCCATCAAAAGTTAAGGAACCCAAGAAATTGGGAAAATATAAGATTTTTAGCCCATAAGTGGAAGAAAGTGTACCACAATTAGATGTAGAAGCTTTTAACCTCTTTTCTTTGTATGCGTCTCACAATTTTAATATTATTAGCAAGTGCTTTATTAAAGTATATGAGCAATTGGATAAGTTGAATCTGAACCTTAACAAAGTGATACAAACTCAAATCACCCTAACTAAGATTGATGAGCTAGAATTAAAAAAATAAAGGAAAGTATAAGGTTAAGTTAAATGGATCTAATGAAACATATTAGCAGTTTCCAATCCACTATAAAAGAAAAAATTCTTATCTCAATGAATTATATCAAGGAATAATTTAGAAGAATAATTCATAATCCTTCATCTTATTTAATCAATCAAATTGATTTTTCAAGTAACAAAATTTACTTGTAACTAGATATGATCAAGAATGATCCCAGAGATCTCAAAATCCATTTTACTAAACCTCCAGTTACTGAATCAGAAGAATCTAGACCCACTAAATTAACCTGTACTCCTAGTATTCCCCCTAGATCCAGAAAAGCAAGGAATGAATTTTTTAGGCCTAGTCCTACACCTGAAGTAGAAAAATCTTTAAAGTTAATTCCTGCCATCATTGAATGGCCTCAATTTTCAGGAGAAGGAGAATATAAAAATTTCAGTTTCATTAAGCTCATTGATTACACTCTTGCCTCTTATGAACTCCCTGATACCATAGGTGTGGTCATATTACCCAGATTGTTTGAAGGAGTAGCTCTTGATTGGTTCATTAATAAAGGGGAAGAAGTTGGATCTTTGTCCTTGAGTTCATGGAAAGAATGAATGAAAGAAAAATGCGGTACAAGCATTTGAAAAAGAGATATCATGAAGACTTTTGAAACTTCCCAGTTTGATCCATCCAAGGACAAACCTCACAAATGGTGTCTTGATCAGAAAAGTAGATTCGATTTTTTTTACCCCAATGCTGATAAAGAAGAAGTTAATGAGAGACTTCTTGACTTATGTATGGGGCAACTCAACCATAGTGAAAGGTGCAGGATTGACATGAACTCTGACCATTATACCCTGAGAGGATTATTGAAAGGAACCATTGATATGAATGGTCTGGAAAAGAAATTCTAAAGACCCAGGGAACAGAATATTAGGAGTAACAAGGAATATGCTGTTAGGAACAAAGATTTCCCTGCCCCTCATCCCACCATCTGGGAATTCAAGAAGACTCCAGAGACAAAGGAAAAGGCATGCTGGAATTGCAACAAGACAGGACATGTAAGACCTGATTGTCCTCAACCCAGAAGAAGGATTAATACTGTTGAAGGAGAAGAGTATAATAATAATCCTGATACCCAACTTGATGACACTGATGGATCACTATCTGAGTATGAATTAATGATTACTAACCCCATAATTGTCATTGAAGGAAGTATAGAATCTTCCCTGGATATAAACTCTGTGAATGAAGATTCCAACTTACCACAAAAATGGAATCCCAATATGAAGATTCACCATGTCTCTTAAGCTAAAACCTTTAACTTGAAACCCTCTTCCGTTCATTGTGGAAAGACTTTCTATGCTACTGGCTTCATCCAAGGTTCCCCCTTGAAGTTAGTCTTAGATAGTGGAGCTTTTTGCTCTTGTTTTGGTTCAACTTATTTGTAAAAGGAAGATCCTAATGGAAAATGAACTTATTACAAGTAATGCAGGCTAATTTGAGAAGTTTTAACTCTTCCTCCAATGCTATTTGAGGATTTTCTTCTGATATCATACTTCCTCACTCTCAAGAATCACTCAAACTGGAAATTGAATTGGTATTGCTTCAAAATATATTATGTGATTACTTCATTCTAGGAAATGATTCTCTTGTCTGGTATGGTATAGATTTATTCCAAATTAAGGGTAGATACTTTACTTTAGGAGGAGACTTTAAAAAGTAGTTCCAAAAATGCCATTTCAATTCTCAAACTTCTGATTTAACCTATGAGTAACACTTTGAAAGCTTTAACCAAGAATACTTCTCCCAAGCAGCTTTAAATTCTCTTCTCAGTGAAGAAAAAAAACTGGATATTGTCCAAGTTTGCTTTGAAAACCAGAATGATTCTGGTACCAAGGACTACCCCATTGGTAATATCAAAGGACATGACATGTTTCTAACCTTGAAGGTTAAACCTTGTTACCCCCCAACCTCAGGAGACCTGCTTACCCTTCTAGTACAAAATCTAGAGCAGCTCTAGAATCTCACATCCAGGAGTTAATTGAATTACAATTCTTAAGTAATGTAGGACAAAATGAAAAAGTGGATATTACTAATCCATTAATCATAGCTTGGCACAATGATAAGTCTAGAATCGTTGGAGACTTTAGAATGCTGGATAACTATACCCAAGCTGACTACTATCCTATACCAAGGATTTAACATGCTTTGCACAAACTTTCAAAGGCTAAGTATATCACTACTATGGATATTCTGAAGGGCTTTCACCAGATACCTTTCATCCCTGATAGCTGTAAATTTATGAGAATTTATATATCTCCTTTGGGAATTTATGAGTATCTAAGGATGCTTTTTGGTATCAAAAATGCTACTCCTCACTTCCAAAGGATTATGGACAAAGTATTAGGATTATTCATCAGAAAAGGATGGATGATGGTATGCATTGATGATTTTATCATTTACTCTGATGACTGGAATACACACATGGATGGTTTCAGCTCTCTGATACCAGGAAGCTTGCAGTCCTTTAGCTACAGAGAGTGATAGAAGATACTGGAATAATAATAATAATAGTATTCCAATGATAAACACGTGAAAAGCTGAAATAATGAATATGTTAAGAGCTCGTGCCAGGTTTAATTGGTTTGTTTAAAAAGGGCTTTCAATATGTTATAAAAGAGGGGCCACAGTATTATACTACTGGGGGTCTTTACAGACAAACAACCTCTCTTCAAGGCGCCTCCTTAGACATTTTCAGAACCTTGGAATGAAGATGGGTGCCTTATAAAGGGCTTATTCAACTGATATGGCCGGGGAAAACAGAACAATGTCCAAGAAAGGAAAGGAAAAACTCACTCAGAGCACTTTACAACAAAAATCCTGCAATAATAGCAAGGTTTTCAGAGCAGATGGGGTAGATTTGCTTGACTAACTTCAATGGGTTGATTGGTTTTTGAGAAATAAATAATAATACTACAGACTAATTCATAAATCACTTTCTTATCTCTGTATAAGCACTTGACTAACAATGAAACGGTGTCTGATTGATAATAATAATTCCTGGTAAACTGATGGGGAATAATAGGTACAAAGAGGTCTGTATAAATACCTTTTTGGGGTGATGATGAGCTTCTCAGGGTGGGTATAGAGGGTTCTGCTCTTGTTCTGAGGCTGGCAAGCCATTCAGGGCAAGATTAGCACGTCTACTTGTTTCTGTCAATCAGCTGACATCAAATCTGCTGGATATCTGTGCTATTTTAGCCACAGAATGTGCTAATCCATTATGGTGTAAATGTGATCATTATGCACTCATACTCCATTTTTACTATTAAAATTGTTTTAAATTGAACATATTTGGACTTTTATTAATTTTCCATCATCTTCTGGGCACGTAGGTAATTTTTAATAATTTTTATGATGACCTCTAGTTTTGTTTTGTGGTCTTTCAAGATCAGGATAAGTGACTTACATGGAATCCTCAATATTTGGTTCATTATTGAAAAATACTTAGACTTGGTTTATTATTAATTTTATTTAAGTTTTAAAGTTTTTAAACCATTACTAATGCATAAGTCAGGTTATTAAATATGCCAGCTAACATTAAGTATTTTGTAGCTATCTTGAGCGGTACCTGGCTGTCAGATTTGTCACAACTGATGCAGGCGCAGTAATCAGTGAATTCAGATGCGCGCAGGGTAGGATCCCCTGCCTGCGTCGCAAAATTAGCTGCGCGCGTGAACTCTGTACGCGGGAATGTGTAGCTACGGGTACGTAGGGAGGTGTAAGGATGCGGGGCTGCGCGCTGGAATTGTGACATAACACATTTCTGTGTGTGACTCCTAAAATATACCCAAGACTCCAATTCTGATTGAATTTTAGTTGTAAAACCTATATGTGACAATAAATGTGAAAAATTGAAATAGCCAGAAAGTGCCATATTGTTGTTGTGGCTTTTGGTCCCTTTTTTATTTAATTATTTGAAAAAAAAGGAGTTGGATTTCCAGGGTGGGGTCATTGATAGAACCTACCTGATTTTGGGTAAGGAATCCATTTTTTGCAATAATATTTGTGGATTTCTCACTCCTTCTTCAGTTAATTTTACTTTTCTTATTTAATTGTTTTTATCATATTTCTTCTGTTACTTTGAAAGGTTGCTGTGTACATAGTAGAAATCTGACAGATAAATTAAGGCTTGTCCTCAAATATATCTCAGCTGTGGGATTGAAAGTATCAATGAAAAA
Source organism: Puccinia polysora (assembly GCA_025617555.3). NCBI lineage: Eukaryota > Fungi > Basidiomycota > Pucciniomycetes > Pucciniales > Pucciniaceae > Puccinia > Puccinia polysora. Next base: position 30,319,693 of record CM062641.1, on the reverse strand, counting down.
CTGTAACTTTTGTTCTGGAGAACTCAGAGCTTGAGGACATATTGTTTCTGGACTAACTCTTACTGCTGACCAAAGCAAGATAGCAGCTGTTATGAATAGGCTTATTCCCCAGAATAAAATCAATCTTCTATCCTTTTTCATTTTTTTCAGCTACTATAGGAAGTACATACCTAAGTTTGTCCTTCTCACCAAGTGTTTGCATGGAATCTGCAACAACAACACCATGTTTGAGATGACTCATGAAAGGCTGAAATATAATGAGGAAAGCAGGATAGCTATGACTAAAGTTCCAGTGTTTATTCAACCAGATTACTCTAAACCTTTCAAGCTCTATACAGATGCTAGCATGGAAGGAATAGGAGCTGCTTTGTACCAAGAATTCATGGAAGATGACAAACCAGTGGAGAAACCCATAGTCTTCATATGCAGACAGGTTAAGGATAATGAGAAAAGGTATTATTAAAGCCAAATGGAGTGTCTTGATTTATTTTGGGCGCTGGAGAAACTAAATTATTACTTGGAAAGAAAAAATTTTACAGTAATTAATGACTGAAATGCAGTCAGGACTCTGATGAATATGAAGACTTTTAGTAGGCAGATGTTAAGGTGGCAGATAGCCATACAAAAATATAGAGGCCAGATGACGACTGTTTAACAAGCTGCAGGTAAACATCAGAATGCTGATAGGTTCTGCAGAAATGCCCTACCCAATGATCCAACCAATCCTGCTTATGATCCAGAGGACAGTAACATATTTCCTGTACTAAACATTGATATGCTTGATATTGAAGCTCCCATTCTAGGAATCCACATTTTGGAAATGTATGAATGCCTGTTCAACTCAATCAAAGAGGCTTACATCTCTGAAATGAAGACTATAATCACAATTATGAAAAGTAATTCACCACCATATGAAATTGTGAAATTTTTACCTGAACCTCTCCTAAAGCCCTACAAATCTGGAAGATTCACCATATGGGATGGTCTGATATAATGCATGCATCAACATTCTAGTGTTATATTCCTGACCAAGCAAGAGCATATCAAACATATCCTAGGTCATTTTCCTGAAAAATGTTCATCTTGTCATTTATCTACTTATAGAAACCTGAATAAAGTCAAAAAAACTCCTTGGTGGATTAGTTGGATAGATTCCACAATCCAGTATGTCTCTAGTTGTGAAACTTTCCAGAAGTCTAATAGGGCTACTGGAAAAAGTTTTGGTCTCCTTCAAAAGATAACTGAACCAAACAAAAGGTGGGAGATTATCAACATGGACTTTGTAACCGTATCACCCTCTGGAGGAGCTAATTCCTATTACTCAGTCCTAGTCATAGTAGATAGGCTTTCCAAGAAAACAAAGTTTCTACCTAACCATAAGGAGGATACTCCCATGGATGTAGCATTTCTATTCTGTAATAAAATCATTGCTGATGTAGCATTGTTATTATTGATAGAGACCCCAAGTTTACCTTTGAGGTTTTGAGAAATCTCCATAACATGTTAGGAACTACCTTAGCCTTCTCTACAGCCTATCATCCCCAGACAGATAGAATAGCTGAGAGAATGATCCAGAACTAAGAATATGTGCTTAGAAGTTTCTGTTGATTTGGTATAGAATACAAGAATAATCATGGATACTTCCATGATTGGGTTAGCCTTCTACCAGCACTAAAAATGGCTTATAATAGTAGCAAACACTCTACTCCTAAGGAAGCACCCTATATACTGGAAAGAGGATGGATTCCTAATTTACCCAAATATAACCTCAACCAGCAGCTAACCAATATTCATCCAACATCACTTGATTTCAAGAAAACGATAGATTTAGCCAAAACCCATGCTACTAAGTGTGTTTGGAATGCTATTGAATACAATCAAAAGGGGTGGGATTAAGCTCAAAAAGACCCTGATTTGAAAATTGGTGATCAAGTCTTAGTTTCTACCACCAATTTTACTAGCCTAGCTGGAAACAAGAAGCTTAGAACTGATTTTGTGGGGCCCTTTAAAATCAAAAATCTAAATGTTAAGAATGCTGTAAAAGTAATCCAAAGTGATGAAATTTCCATGAAACACCCCATCTTCCCAGTGAGTCTCATGAAATAATACCATCCTAGAGAAGGAGAACGTACTCCTTCACCAGAAATACCTGTTGCAGATGATCCTGGAAAAGACAAAGGGAAATTCAGCAAAATACTCAAGGATAAGAAAGAGAGGATCAACAGAAAACATGTTAGAGTTTACCTGGGCAGGTAAAAAGGAGAGTCAGCTGATAAGGATGTATGGTTTCCTGAAAAAAATATCCCAGATGGACCTATACACCTGAGAAATTACAGAGCCAGCAGGAGAAATTAGACCCAAATTTTTTTTTCAGATATAAACATATCTGCGGTGGGGGAATATAAGCTTGCTACTATGTACAGAGAAACCTGTCAAATTAACAAAAATACAAAATCAAAATACATAAATAAAATATTAAGAAGGAGTGGGAAATCCATAAATTGGATTCCCCACCCAAAATAAGGTAGGTTCACTCACTGACCCCACCCTTGATATATAACTCCTTCATATTTTAAATAATTAAATTAGAATTGACCAAAAGATCACAGAAACAATATGGAACCTTTTGGCCAATTTTATATTTCACACATATATTCATGTATAGGTTTCACACCTGAAATTCAGTCAGAATTGAGGTGTTCTGTATATTTTAGGAGTTACACACAGAAATGTGTTATTTCATAATTCCCGCGCGCAGTCCCGCGTCCCTATAAAACCCCTACATACCTGTAGAATCACTTTACCACGTGCATAATTCCTGCGCGCAGCCCATTTTTCCCAGCACGCAGGGAATTATACCCTGCGTGCATCTGAATGGGCTGGGACCCGCATCGGCATTAGTCATGACAAATCTGAGAGCAGGTACCGCTCACAGGAGCTAAAACCTAGTAGGTTTTATCTAGCATATGTAATAATGTGACATTTGAATTTTAAATCTTCTAAAAACCTTAAAAATTAAAAAAATATTATATAATTAATTTTAAAGTGTTTTAAAAAATAAATCAAATATTGAAGGTCATCACCAAACAAACAGATCCTAATCTTTAAAGACCACAAAAAACTACATGGAGTGGCCTTAAAAAGTATGAAAAATTACCTATGTTCTCTGCAGATGATGGACAATCAATGAATACCCACATCTGTCTACTTTGAACCAATATTAATATTAAAAATGAAGGATAAGTGCAGAATTATCAGAATTATTCCATTAACACATTAACAGATCCTGTGGCCAAAATATTACAGAAATCCAGCAGATCTGAGGACAGGTGATTGACAGCACCAAGTGGATGTGCTAAAAATTGCCCTGACTGGCTTAGAAGCCTCAGCCCATTAGAAGAACCCTCCCTATGAGCCCTGAGAAGCTCATTATTACCCCAAAAAGTATTTATAAAGACCTTTTTGGGATCCATTTTTCCCCATAAGTTTTACCAGGAATTTATTATTATCAATCATACACAGGTGAGACTCCAAAAGGTGCTGAGCTGCAGGCAGTTCTGTGGAAGGGAAAAGGTGTTGTTTAGGCTGCCCTCCTGAGAGTTACAAAAATATTTAAATGTAACTGCAATCAAGATCCAGAACCTTTTAAATAAGGAATCAATGCAAAGGATGAATTTTGATAGTAGTTGGCAGCAATGGAAAAAAAATATCTGAGGAAAGATGGTGTCAAAAAGACTTGAACAAACTAAGTTGAATTTTTTTCAGAGTTCAATAGAACAAGGCAGTTGTAATTAACAACGCCCAAAAGATATTAACTCTGGTCTTCAGCAGAAGATTAGGAAAGATAAACTGAATCCAAACCAACCTCCAGGTTCTCAATGAACCTTGCCAAATCTCTGCAATCAAGCACTTGAAGGTTATCAGATAACTGTTTGTGGCTGTACAAAACAAAGAAATTTGTTTTATGAAGCTCTAGAAGCAAAGAAGTAACAAATTTGAACAAGAATAATCCAGCACTTCCCAAGGGACTCAATAATAGCATGGAAGAATTCAAATTTAAAGAAATAAAGGGAGGTTTAACACTCCAGGTTTCAGGATTAAGGAAACATCTCAGTCAAACATGACTGGTTCAAGGCATCATGAACCCACTTGGCAGCACACTTGTTGCCTACATCTATTGTTTTGTTTAAATCAAGTGATTTTGGAAGAATGTTTGTTCACTGCTAGTTGAGGTTATCCTTGTGTAGCTTAGGAATTCAACCTCTTTCCAGGATATAGGGTACTTCCTTAGTAGTAGGGTGTTTGCTACTTTTATGAGCCATTTCTCATGCAGGTAAAAAGCTAAAACAATCATTGCACCAACCATCAGCATTCTTATATTCTATACAAAAGCAAAATAATCTTTTGAGCATATCTTCCAGATTCTGAATCATTCTTTCAGCTAATCCATCTTTCTGGGGGTGATAAGCTGTAGAGAAGGCAAAGGTAGTTCCTAAGATGTTATGGAGATTTCTCCAGAACTCAGAGGTAAACTTGGCGTCTCTATCACTGATCATGATCTTGGAGACCCATACATCAGAAACAAGTTTATTCCAGAAGAGCAATGCTATTTCTGTAGCCATTTCCTCCTTATGGTTAGGTAGGAACCTTTCCTTCTTGATAAAAATTTCTACTATAACTAGGACTGATTTGTAGAAATAGGCTCCTCCAGGGGGAAATCCAGTTACAAAGTTCATGATGATTACTTCCCATATTTTCCTGGGTTCAAAAATTCTTTGAAGGAGGCCAATCCTCCTACCAGTAGTCCTATTAGAATTTTGGAAATTTTCACAACTAGAAACATAATTGATATTAAAATTTCTCCAATCAATCCAACAAGAAGTTTATTTGACTTAATCCAGGGTCCTTTCAGTCAATAAATGACCAGATTAAAATTTTTCATGACAATCAGCTAGGATATGTTTGATATTTTCTTCCTTAGTCAGGAATATGACACATGAGTCTTTATGTCTTTAGTATATTAGACCATCCCACATTGTAAACCTTCCAGATTTGTAGGGTTTTAGAAGGGTTTCAGGTTAACTGCTGACAATTTCAGATGGAGGTGAAGTTTTTTCCATAATTTTGGTTAGAGTTTTCATGTAAGAGCTGTAAGCCTCTTTGATTGAGTTGATCAGAGATATGTCTATTTCACAAATGTGGATTCCTAGAATCAGAAATTCAGCGTTAAACATGTTGATATTCATTATAGGAAATATATCAGTGTCCTCTGGATCATGAGCTGTATTTCTTTGATGATCCGGAAGAGCATTCCTGCTTAAGCTATCAGCAGTCTGATGTTTAGCTCCAGCTTAGTGGACCATGGTCATTTGGCCTCTATACTGTTTCAGGCTATCTTCCACCTTAACATGTGGCTGCTAGGAGTCTTCATATTCATGAGAGTCCTTACAGAATTTCAGTCAATAATTACCACAAAATTGGTACCTTCCAAGTAATAATGGAGTTTCTCCAGAGCCCAAACCAGAGCAAGACACTACATTTGGCTTGCACCATACCTTTTTTCAGTAACCATAACTTGTATGAATATGAAGAGTATAGGGTTCTCTACTGGTTTATCATCTTCTATGAATTCTTGGTTTAAAGCATCTCCCAGTCCTTCCATGCTAGCATCAATATATATCTTCAAAGTTTTAGGGTAATTGGGTTGAATTGATACTGGAGCATTTGTCATAGCTATTTTGAGTTCCCCATAGTTTTTCAGCCTTTCATGATTCATCTCAAAAAATTTGTTGTGGTTTAAAAAATTTTATAAACACTTGGTGAGAAGGGTAAAATCAGGTATGTAATTCCTATAGTAGCTACAAAAAGTGACAAAAGATAGTATTTTAGTTTTATTATTGGGCATGGGACTGTTCATAAAAGCTATTATCTTGCTTTGATCAGCAGTTAGACTAAGTCCAGATAAAATATTCCATAAAGCTTTGAGTTCTCCATACCCAAAGTTAAACTGTTTCATTGATAATTTTAGAGATAGTTTTGAGGACTAGCGTTGCTTTATCCATATTTTTTTCTAGTTATAAGAATAAATGATAAAATCATCAATACCATCATCCAACCTTGCCTGATGCATAATCCTAGGACTGTGTCCATCATCCCCTGGAAGTCATAAGGGGCAATCTTGTTACCAAAAGGCATTCTTAGATACTCATAAATTCCTAAATGACCTATAATTCTCATGAATTTCCAACTTTCAGGGCTGATGGGTATTTGGTGGAAACCTTTCAGCATATCCATATTAGTGGTAAACTTAGACTTTGAGAGATTATATAAAGAATTATCAATCCTTGGGACAGGATATTAATCTGTTTGGGTGTAGTGTTTAAGCATTCAAAAGTCTTCAACAATTCCTGATTCCTCATTTTGCCAATCTATAATTACTGGAGTAGTAATATCCACTTGTTCATTGTGTCCTACTTTCCTTAAGAACTGTAAGTCAATTAATCCTTGTATGTGAGCTTCTAAAGCAGCCCTAGATTTTGGACTAGAGGGGTACACAGGTTTCCCAAGGTTAGGAGGGTAAAAAGGTTTAATTTTCAAGGTTGCAATCATGTAATGTCCTTTGGTATTACTGTTGAGATATTGGCTTCTTCCCTCTTTTACTCATTCACGCTCTTGTACTTTCTGTTCCTCATTCTTTTTTTCTCTGAAGTGACTCCTTTAATCCTGAGTGTAAATTTGTAAGTCCAGGCGCACCAGATGACAGCACGCGCTGAACCAGCATGCACCACAGAATACTAAGTGCCGGTGCCAGTGCTCTATTTTCACCAAGACTGTCTCAAATTAACTAGAGGGCCATGCCAGCTCAGGTCTCAAGATACTTTCCTTTTACCACCTTGCACTTGTACCACCACCATCTTGGGAGCCTGAGACTGGTAAGCCAAATTTCCTTCTCTTGTTGCAGCTCTCTTTCATTCTTTCATTCATAGTGTGTCTGATCTTTTGTCTCAGACCTACCTGTTTCCTGAGCTCTGCCTGCTTCCTGTCTTACAGCATTCAACCTCTGCAGTGCCTACACAGCCTGTTGTTCTCAATCAATTCACGCACCTCCTGCTGTTGTGTTGAGTCTTCTTTTGAAGCTGATCTTTTCATCTGCTTTGTATCCGCTCTGTTGTTTTGTTTCTTTTTCACCTATGGAAATAAATCTTCTTTTGAAGTGAAAAACTCAACAGATTTAAAGTCCCAACATTTCACTTAAGAAGACTCATCATGACAGACAAGGAGGAAAACAATTCAAAACTGAACATACTGTTACTCACGGAATCAAACTACCCATCTTGGTTTCTATGACTAAAAATCTACCTGCGCAGAAAAGGGCTGCTCAAAATCATTGATGAGTTCAATTTCACCCAGATCACAAATGCCTTTCAGAAGAAGAAAATTTAAGAAGTGGTGGAAATCATAATCCAACACCTTGGCAACACTGCATTTAAAGCAGTCATCAATCACTCCAACAAAGCCAATCTCAAAGCAATCCTGGAAGCCATCAGAAAAAGATATGCCTCTCAGTTGTCCAACAACAAAGGAACCCTGTCGCTTAGTTTCATCAATTACCAATACAAGGGTGATCTCAATCAGTAAATCAATGAATGTTGCAAACTCATGAGCAAACTCTCTATATTCAAAATGAAAATGCTGCAAGACATCCTCAGTTACACCATCCTGGCCAAACTCTTGAATCCATTATACCATATTGTGGACACAATCCTCCTTAATGAAAAGATGCTCAAAAGTCCAAAAGCCTCCCTGAAAAAACTAAGAGAATTCATCCACCTAGAATGTACCCAATTCAAGTATGCACCAGATCAATCTTTGTCCACCAACTCCAATGAAACACAATTTGGACAAACTCCATCCTCTAAGGTTAATAATTATTGATCCAGAAATCAATTGCCAATTAATTGCTCAATTGATTCAAGGTTTATTGAGGGATTTATTTGAGATTTTTTGAGAGACAAATTGGCAATGGATTGGAAATTCAAATTCTCTATATGTTTTTCAAATCATCTCCTCCAACTTTGTTCCCTCCAATTCTTATACTTTGATCAGGGTGGGGATCAACAAGGAATTCAATGTTTTGTATAAAATTTGGAGATGGTTTGATTGATTGGAAATCAATACAGCAAACAATTTCTCAATTGATTCACGATTGAGAGGTTGATTGGAGATCAATTGGAAATTACATCTCTCCATATGTTTTTCAAATCATCTCCTCCCATGTTGTTACCTCCCAAGCGTATACTTTGATTGGGGTTAGAATCAACAAGGAATTCAATTTTTTGTATAACATTTTGAGGGTAGTGGAAGATCTAAAATCCAAAATTTTGCACAATATGGGATTTGAACCCATGACCTCAACATCAATGAGTGATGCTTTAACCACTAAGCTAAGTGTTCCATTGCCAGATGGTCCAATGTGCCTGTCCCAACAAGTGGGATTTTCATGGTCATATAAGCCATGGGAACTCATCCCAAGGCAATCAAATGTGTCCATCAAAGGCTTCTGCCTGCAATAAATTCATCAATTGTTGGCGGCAGCAGAGGAGAAGGTGGTGGTGGAGGCTGCCGCCCACAATCAACCACTGGCAGCAGTAGATGAGGGGGCCAAGTTGGAAATTGTACCACTTAACAACCGCGCGCTCTAGAAAGGAGTGCGAACACTCCATTTTCATGCTTCCTTGACTGACTCTTGAGACTCTGCTCTAGGTCCGGGAGGCATCCTTGGGGACCTTGTTCTTCCTGATCACCTCTTCTCTGGGGCCATTACAACTCAACCTCTCAAGGGCAGATCTCAACCTTACTCAACCTCTCAACCGTACGCCTCGACCAACTTACCCTACCGCTTCTATTTCTATTATCCTTCTTTATTTTCTTTATCTTCCTCCCCTTTATTTTCTTTACCTTCCGTTCCTTCTTTCTTTTCTTCTTCCTTTCTTCCACAATCAAGACTTGCCTCCACTCTCAATCAATTGTCTTGTGCTCTTCTTGCCTGGTAAGAGATCCATCCAAACAGTTCTTACCATTCATAAACTCAGATTCTTTTTCTGTTCCAGATATTCATGCATCTCTTCTAGCCTCAGCTTCTCTTCTGCCGCTCATGTTGTCCTGACTCGGATAATAGTACAAGCTTTTGGTGTTCTCTTTATCTTTCCTATTATCTATTCTCGTGCATGAATCTGTTGGCTCAAATCCTAACCTCCTGTCTCTAGCTTGCTGGTTCTTAGTTCTAAGAAATTCAATCTCAAAATCAACATGGTTAAAAGCCGAAAAGGACTCAAACCAATTGAAAATGAATGAACCGGCTGGAGCCAATGATTATTTTCATCAAGTTGCCCTCAAAGCCTCAGTTGATGCTATCCCTCCTCTCAATGAAGAAAAATACTCGATCTGGCGAGACAGGATGCTGATGCTGTTTGATCTCAAGGAAATCAAAGACGTTATAACCAGGAATTCAGGACAACTAACAATAAAACAAGATCGTTAAATCCAAGCCATCATCCTCTCTAAACTAGACAGCGTCACCCATGCCAACGTGGTCAATTTGACAAATATTTCCTCCTCTAAACTGCTCTGGGCCGAGATTACCCGTTGATTCGCCTCGTCCAAAACTGCAAATAGAGCCCAAGTCTTCAATCAGTTTCTACACGATCCTTTCAACGAACACGCGATTGAGAGCTTCATCACCAACACCAAGAAAGCACTTACACGGATGGCGGACGTGGGCATAGAGCTACCAAAAGATATACTCGAATACCTTATCCTGTTGAAATTTCCCCCCCTTATGGAGAATCTCAAACAGCAAATCATGCATGTAGAGAAGCTGATCATGGTAGAAACATTTTTCAACCACCTTACCCAATACAACAATGAACGGAAGGCCCAACTCAAAATAGGCAAGTCAACTTCCAATGTCACACTAGTAACTACCAAAGGCAAACACAAAAGAGATGATAAAAAGGTACAACTGAGGTTTAGAGAAGGCTATCACGATCCAAACACCCCACATCCGGAGACTTCTTGCTTCCATCTTCAACCTCAAATTGCGCCAGGATGGTGGGTCAAACAGCAGAATGAGTGGAAAAATAAAATCAAGAAGAATCCAACAATCAACTATCATGCCTTGCTCACCCTCTGGATCAATTCTAATCATACGCCGAACCTTCTGTTGGACTCTGGCACAAATGTTCACATATTCAACGACCTCAAGTTCTTTACCTCAATTGATCTTAAGGAAAACCTGGAAGAAATCAAGACCGGTAAACTTGAAGCCAATCTGAAGATTCGAGGTACTGGTACCGTTTGACTAGAATGGAACAAGTCAGTTATAACACTAGAGGAGTGTATGTACCTTCCTGATATAGTGGTCAACCTGATCAGTCCAGGGCTTCTAGCAAAGAAAGGATGCAATCTTCTTCAAGAACGCGACCGATTCACTGTCACTTGAAACAATGTGATTGTTTTAAGAGGACTAATTGGAGACAACCTATTTGTAATTGAGAAACCTCAAGCCGCAGATAAAAACCTCTCAGTCAATCTCATAAATCAATCCTCCAACTCCACTGTCATTGAGTCTCCATCTCTATCTGATCTCCATAAGATGTATGGTCACGCAGCAATCTCTACTCTGAAGCCTATTCTTAAAGATTGGTTCTCTAAGGAAGAAATAAACAACTTCCAATGCAACAGCTGTGTAAGAAGCAAAATCACTAAATCTCCTTTCTCAGCAACTTTGACACCATCATCAAAGCCTCTCAAAAGGATCCATCTCAATCTGATCAGACCAATCACTCCTCAATCAAAGGCGGGCCACCGCTACATTCTCACCATTGTCAATAACTTTTCTGGCTATCTCTCTGCATTTCCTCTACTTTCTAAAGATGAAACCCTGGAAGTCATAATCAGTATCCTCAAGACTGAATTCAAACGACTCAGTTACTTTCCGACGGAGATCTTCTCCGATAAAGGTACAGAATTCACCAATAAAACCTTGAAGGATTTTGCTATATCTAAACACATCAAACTACTCACATTGAAACCGTATCATTCTCAACATAATGGTCAATCACAACAAGCCAATCAAACAATTGTCAAATCTGCTCGCGCCACATTCTCTTCTTCCAGATTGCCTAAAAACTATTGGCACATAGTAATTAGAAGTTGCTGTTTTATGTTGAATCAAGTCCCAAGGGAAGGTAATGACCAATCCCCCTGGGAACTTATCTTCAAAAAGGATCTCCCTACTAACTATTTGAAACCCGTAGGATCACCGGTTAAATACTTGGGAAGTCATCTTCAGAGAGGGAGGAAATTCGAAAAAAAAGGTTTAGAAGGAATCTTAGTTGGGTTCAATCCAATCTTTCATTCTTACCTTGTATTAAGCTCATCCGGTGCTGTTATTGAAACAAAACATGTCCAGTGCCTCAAGAACAATATCTCCCAATTCCCACTCCTTGAGTCTCCTGGACTCAATCTCTTCTCTCAAGTTAGTTTGGAATCGGACAACTCCGACTTTTCTTCTGTTGAAAAGCAATATGCAATTTGGGACTTGCTTGAAGACCCCTCTGAATCAGAGTTGGATCACGAGGAGAAGAACTGTGTGGAATCCATAGATTCACCTACTCCTAGCTCACCTTCTCACCCTACTCCGGCAGAACCGCCTGAACCACCCATATCCCAAAGACCTCAACACAAAATCAAGAAGCCTCAACGCTATGGTTTTCACCATTACTACAAACCTCCGTCCTATAAAGCCGCATGCAACTGCCCTGAGTGTCCCAAATGGAAGAAAGCCACCAAAACTGAATTAAAAGGTATAGAATCACAGGATGTTTGGGAAGAATACCATGAAGTTCCGGATAACATTCTAAAGACAACTTGGGTCTTCAAATTGAAAGAAAACTGCCACGGCAAACCAGTCAAATCCAAATCCTGTTTATGTGTCCAAGGCTTCGATCAAGTATTAGGAGTTGATTATTATGAAACTTGGGCGCCTACTGGAAAAATTGGATCTCTACAATTAGCTCTAGTATACGCCTTGAAGGAAAAGATGAATCTCACTCAATTTGACGTCAAAGGCGCATTTCTGCATGCTCCACTGGAAGAAACCGTGATTATAAGGACCCCAGAAGGATCAAGTAGAAAATCTCCATATCTAAAATTAAAAAAATTGTTATATGGTCTGAAACAATCACCCAAAAATTGGTACAAAACCCTCACGTCGTGGATTAAGTCTCAAGGATACAAGGATTCAACAAGCAATCCTTGCCTCTACCTCAACAGCATGACAAAAGAAATATTATATTTCCATGTGGACGTCTTGATTCATGTGGGTAACTCCAACACCTTCGAATCAAACTTCCTTAGTTGATTTCAAAATTCATCATGTCATCCACCCAACACCATACTGGGGATGCTCATTGAAATTGAAGACAATTGAATCCTCTTAAGCCAACCTAACCACATCAATTTTGGACTAGAAGAACTGGGTCTCTTGTCTTGTAAAGACACAATGTCTCCACTAACTCAAAACCTCAATCTCAAGCCTGCCTCTGATGATGATCATGCAGAATTCTGCCAGTTAAATATCAATTATTGGTCTGCAATTGGTCTTCTCAATCATATATCTCAGTAAACCCGTCCAGATATCTCCTTCTCTGTATCCAGCCTGGCTAGGTTCAATGCCAAGCCCGGCATGAGCCACTGGCGGGAGGTCCGGAAAGTATGGAAGTACTTGAAGACAACCAAAGACTTCAAACTTATCATCAAATATGACCCAAAACAAGACATACTCTCAAGCTTCAGCAATGCCACTTGGGGAGACAATCCTACCTTTCGAAAATCTCAAACTGGATACATTGTCTTCCACTATGGTAGCCCAGTTATTTGGAACTCAACTGGACAATGGAATATCACCTACTCCTCCACCAAGTCAGAACTGAATGCCCTACTCAACTGTTATCTGGAAATTAAATGGATCAGGCACCTCATCAACAAGATCTACCAAAGTCCTGAATTCAAACCTAGGTTAAACATAGATAACAAGGGCTTAGATGACAAGATAAGAAAGTTTGGCTCTCACTCAAAGTTGCAGCATATAGACATAAAGACAAAAGGTCTTCGCAAAGATTTTGCAAATCAAGAGTTCAAACTGAACCTCATTCCCGGCCAATCCATGATTGCCAACTCCCTCTCAAAAGCATCCTCAATCAGCTCTCTTGAACTGTTACAGAAGAAATTATTCTCCACGTGCGATAAATAATCTATTGGAGGATCCACTTACCAGTCACGGGGAGTGTTGGAAATTGTACCACTTGACAACCGCACGCTCTAGAAAGGAGTGCAAACACTCCATTCTCATGCTTCCTTGACTGACTCTTGAGAATCTGCTCTAGGTCCCGGAGGGATCCTTGGAGACCTCGTTCTTCCTGATCACCTCTTCTCTGGGGCCATTACAACTCAACCTCTCATGGGCAGATCTCAACCTGACTCAACCTCTCAACCGTATGCCTTGACCAACTTCCCCTACCGCTTCTATTTCTATTATCCTTCTTTATTTTCTTTATCTTCCTCCCCTTTATTTTCTTTACCTTCCCTTCCTTCTTTCTTTTCTTCTTTCTTTTCTTCTTCCTTTCTTCCACAATCAAGACTCGCCTCCACTCTTGATCAATCGTCTTGTGCTCTTCTTGCCTGGTAAGAGATCCATCCAAACAGTTCTTACCATTCATGAACTCAGATTCTTTTTCTGTTCCAGATATTCACGCATCTCTTCTAGCCTCAGCTTCTCTTCTGCCGCTCATGTTGTCCTGACTCGGATAATAGTTCAAGCTGTTGGTGTTCTCTTTATCTTTCCTATTATCTATTCTCGTGCATGAATCTGTTGGCTCAAATCCTAACCTCCTGTCTCTAGCTTGCTGGTTCTTAGTTCTAAGAAATTCAATCTCAAAATCAACAGGCCACCTGCAATAAAATTCCAGAAGCAGCAGAGGATGAGCTGGAGGAGGCTGCCGACAATCAGTTGATCAATTTCCGGCATCTGCAGAGGAGGAGCAGGAGGCAGCAGTGGAGAAGCAGGATGAGGCCTCTGGTGGCAGCAGGAATCAATTGCCAGCAGCGGCCTCCTCCTCTTCCTCCTCTTCTGCCACCCGCAATCAATTGATTACTTTGCGGCAGAGGCAGAGGAGGAGGAGGAGGAGGCCAGGGCTGGCAATAAATCAATTGCTGGTGGCGGAAGAGGAGGAGAGGGCCGCCACTGGCAATCAATTGATTGCCAGTGGAGGCAGAGGAGGGGAGGGCCGCAATAAATCAATTTTTGGAGGAAGCCTCCTCCTCCTGCTCCTCTTCCAACTCCCGCAATCAATCAATAGATCTCCAGCGGAAGCAGAGGAGGAGGAGGAGGGGGCCGCCGGCAATCAATCAATTGATTGCTGGTGGCATCAGAGGGGGGGAGGGCCACAATTGATTTATCATTGGCAGAAGCCTCCTCTTCCTCCTCTGCCGCCGCTGTAGAGTGATTGATTGATTTCAGGAAGCAGCAGAGGAGCAGGAGGAGGGGGCCACCAGCAATAAATAAATTGATTTTGGGCGGAGGCAGAGGAGGACAAGGAGGGGGCCACTGGCAATCAATCAATCAATTTCTGGAGGCGTCAGAGGGGGGGAGGGCCGCAATCAATCAATTTTTTGTGGCGGCCTCCTCCTCCTCCTCCTTTCATCTTACTGATACCAGGAACTTTTTTGTCCTTTAGCTACAGCAAGTGATATTGGTGTTGGAATAATAATAATCCCAAGAAAATTACATAAAATGCGCAAATGGTTGATTTAGAAGCAAGTGCAAAGTTTGAGTGGTTTGGTTGTATTAAATTGGTTTAAATATATTTTTCAAGTGGGGCCACAGTTTATGCAAGCAGGGAATCTTTATCAGATAACAACCTCTCTTCAAGGGGCTCTTTTGAACGATGTAAAGACCTTGGGACAATGCGGTCCTAAGTTATTACTCAAAAGGGATTTACTCAAGGGGATTGGGTTCACTGGCTGACTCACAGAACTTATGCCTGGAGGCAAGGAGGAGATAAATTACTAATTTAAGCAGAAACCCCAAGAAACTTGCAGAAATTCATGGTTGAAAGGGTCTCAGGAAAATTGTTGGGGATATTGCTGATATTCTTCAATGTAATTAACAATGGGTTTAGAATTAATAACAATAATATCAGACTGAGGCCATAAATCACTTTTTTATCTTGAATAAACACTTGATCACGGATGGAAAGGGGTCTGGATTGATTACTTAAAAATTACTGGTGTTTGGACCATCTAAAAGGGGTTGTTTATGTGCTTTTCTGGGTTAATAAGATCTTCTCAGGGAACGTAGAGAGGGTTGTGCTTGTGTTCTGAGGCTGGCAAGCTAATCAGGGCTAGTTTGGCATCTAGTCTTGGTGCTGCCAACTGGATAGCCTTGCCTGTGTCATATTTCTATGTGAAATAATTGTCAGAAGGTATTTGAATATTAATTTTTTATTTTTATGGTTCAGACATATTTGCTTATTTTATATTACTTTCTTTTGAGTGGAATGAATAGAAGTGGGTATTTTTATATTTTAAGCCATCTTCTGCACATTTTGGTAGTTTTCAATAATTTTTTGGCAGACTTCTTGGTGTGTTTTGTGGTTCATAAAGATTTGGAAATCTCATTTACGTGACTACCTTCATTATTGTTTGTCACAATTTATTTGCTTTAATGTTTTGATTTTCATATTTTTATTCAATTTTCTTAGGTTTCAAGCATCTCCCTATCTTTCAGTCAGCTTGTTACATATGCATGATGTATGCATGAAAGTTGTAGAATGTTCCTGCGGTACTTGGCTGTTGGAATTAGCACAACTGATGTTGACACGCGCAGGCTTGAAAGCTGCGTGCAGGAATTCATCATCAGTCATTTTGGATGCAGTTTTCTTGAAATGCGCCTACATACTGGGTGTCAGGCGTGTGTACCCTTTCTATATGAATGCGGGGCTGCGGGCGGGAATTGTGTCATAAAACAAATCCACCTGAGAATCCTACAATATACACAACAACTAGATTCTGACTGAATTTTAGGCATGAAACCTATAGGTGGCATTGTGTGTGGAATATTATAATGGCAAAAAAGTGCCATAGTGGTGCCCTGGTTTATTGCTCTTTTCTTCTGAAATTATTTAAAAATGTAAGAGGTCAGAATTCAAGGGTGGTGTCAGTGAGTGACCCTACCTATTTTTGGGTGGGAAATCCATTTCTGCAATAGTATATGTTTATTTCCTACTCCTTCTAATTTTATTGTTTATTTTATGTTTTTGATCTGCTTTGACAAGTTGCTCTTGTCAACTAGCAAGCTGACACCTCCTCTGCCCCCACCCAAAATCAATCAATTTCTTTCCAGCAGCAGCAGAGGAGAAGGAGGAGGAGGCCTCTGGAAATTAATCAATCAATCACATGCAGCAGCAGAGGAGGAAAAGTAGGGGGCCATTGGAAATAAATCAATTGATTGCCAGCAGTGGCAGAGGAGGAAAACAAGGGGGCAGCCAGCAATCAATCAATTGATTGCCAGCGGCGGCAGAGGAGGAGGAGAGGAGGCTGCCGGAAATCAATCAATCAATCCCCCATGGGTGCAGAGGTGCAGGAGGAGGACAAGGCCACCCGCAATCAATTGATTGATTGCTTGTTTGGGCAGAATAAGCTTGAGAGTTAGTTCTCCCAGGTATTGTTGCAAGAGCTGCACCGGCGTGGAGTTGAGTTCAGGAAAGGATTCCTGTGGGTAGTGTGAGGGTTCTGTTTTTAGTTCTTTGACTGGTTTCCGGAAAATTGGATGAATAGTAGGATACAAGGAGAGAGTTAGTTGGTTCTTACAGGCAACAAGGGCAGTGCCAAGTGGACTGGTTAGTTCTTGGGCGCTGGCACCCCCTGGATGAATGCAAGGTGGTCAGGGTGGTAAGGGCGGTGTGATGACCAGATTTCTGACAGAGGCTCCCTCTCATAATTGATCAATCAATTGCAGGAGGTGGCAGAGGAGAGTTCAGCTGGAAATAAATCAATTTATTGCTGGAAGCAGCAAAGGGGGAGGAGGAGGAGGAGGCCACCAGCAGGGGAAGAGGAGGAGGGGGGGAGATTACCTGGCAGATTGAGCAAGGAGGTGCTGGGGGACCTAGATGTTGAATGATAAAAGTATCAGCAACCAATGAGGGGCAGGAAGAGGAGGGGGGGGGCTTACCAGGGGTTCTGACCAAAGGAGGAGGGGAGGTGGTGGGTGAGGTGGAGGTTATGGGTGAGGTGTAGGTGGTGGGTGAGGATGTTTGGTGGGCAGGAGGAAGGAGTGGACCAGTGGTTAAAAGGTCAGTCATCTTTTTTGTGTTTCAACTTTCTGCTTAGAAGTTTGATTGGACGTGATGAAAAGGATGGTGATGTTATGTGGGGTGATGAGATGATGATAAGATTTGTGTGAAGCAATGGAGATGTGAAGAAATAGAGATGTGAAGCAATGGAGATGAGATGTGTGTGATTCAATGGAGATGGGATTGGTATGGATTTGCTGAGGTGGAGGTGTGGATGGGTGTTGTTAATGGGATGGATGGTGGATTTATTATGGTGCATAATGGCCGGTTTGATGTTTGAAATCCGCCATCTTCATAAAAACTGCCATTTTGAAATACACAATTTAGGGGGTATGTGTATTTCAGAAACCCCCAATTAAAAATGGCGGGTTTTGTAAAAAAAAAATGGTGTGTTTCTAATGGCAGTTTTGCTAAATTTGATACGCCCTATTTGATGGATCCTGGTTGGTTGGTTTTTTGGGGGGGCAATTAGCCAATAGTAGGGGTTCCCAATGTTTTTCTTCTTTTTTGAATTTGTTGCACACTTGAAAATTAAACATGCCAAAGCTTTGGAGTCTGCATTTTGACAGAATGCTCTATGGCTCAAATAACAATCTCATCAATTCAACTGACCTCCACCATCATCAAAGTCTTCAAAAACTCAACCCAAGTCATTTGGTCCCCCTCAATAGTCTTTGAGAAGCTGTTTTTATTCTGATCAAAAATGAATCACTGTAAGAATTGAGAAAACAATTCTTTGGGGAGTGGAATTCAAGGAGTAGTATTATGAACCAACTGAGTCAAATACCATTGGTTTTTCTCAAAATACCTTGCCTATTTCATCCTTAAATCAAATCAAATCCAGTTCATTTTTAAACAGGCACAATGTCTTATTCATTGGTGGTGTTTGTAGTGCTTGCGCTGGTTCTGTTGGGGGGCATCCTTCCCACTTGTTGGATATGGGTAGTGATTTTTAACCAGTTTTCCATGGATTCTCTCCCAAAATTCTTCATCCTCTCATCAGCTGATTTTTGAAGGCCACAGATTGGTTTAATGATTGCCAAAACAAGGGCTTTTCCTTTGCCCAGTTCAACTACTCATGCCACCAATTATAAATCCATAGATCATTTAGGAGTCAGGGTAGGGACTGATGACGGTTTTGGGGAATCAAGGTAAACATCATTGTCTGTAGGGAGAGGATAATGAATCTAATCAAGATTGCAATTCCCAACAAGAGAAGCATGAGTGGATGATGATGGGAGAGAAGATTAGATTGAGTGTTCAAGGGATAATCAAACATACCTGGGAAATATTTGAATTGAGATTTGGCAGGATTCTTTGATGGCAAGATTGGATTTTGGGCTTGGATATGGTGGAGCAACAATTTGCTGGGATTTGGTGCTGTTTTTTATTGTTGACTTTATATAATATATTCAAAAACACCCACTTATTTTTTGATTAACTCTGACATCCCCTTTGTGTTATAATTAGTTTTTTTTCATTTTTTAATGGCGGTTTTGAAATTAAAGATTTGGGTTGAAACCTGCCATTCAAAAAAATTCAGTTTTGCTAACTCTGATACAACCTAATATTTTCCAAGCAAAATGGAGCCTTTTTCAGAGCAATCAAAGATCAAAAAAATTTCTCACAATGATGCACTCAAATGAGTTCAGGATCCAACCTGAACAATGTACCTCCAGTATGCTTTTCTCCTTTGAAACATTCAATACCCTTTTCATCTTGCTAATATGGCAGAGAAACCTTCCCAAGTAACAAAAACACAAAATAAAATAATATTTCTCATAGAAACCTAAAAAAGTAACAGAAATAAAACATTAAATAAGATTTCTCATAAAAAGAATTGAAAAAAACTGTGAATAGTAACAAAATGCTTAAAAATAAAAAATAGCAAACAATGTTTGAAACCCTAAGGAACCGCCTCAATTACTTGTTAAAACCACTACCCGCAAGCAGTCACAGGAACAACTTCCTTCAAAAAAATTTACCAATAATACATACTATCATTATTTTCCAAGACAAATCACCAGAAAATAAGAAAAAAAGGATCAAAAGTTCAAAACAATACAGAAAACTGATAAGAAAAAACTATGTAATTAGGTAAAGAAGAAAGAGAAAAATTTGAAAGGAAAGCAAAAAAATGAAAAAAGGAAAAAAGGAAAAAAGGAAAATATCATACCCATTCTCTTGCAATAGGGAACCTGACCCAATTGGAGAGAAAAAGTTAACTGGAACTCAATGCCCCAAAGAATATTTCCCCAATACCTACAAGAAAAATAACATCTCCCCAATCCCTACAAGATCTTAATATCTATATTACCTAACTATATTTCAAATAAAAAAATACACCTCAAAAAAATATCAGGGAAATAGATAATTTAAAGTGAAAATTAAAAATATCTGAAGGAAAAACTTTCATAATTCAAAGTTAATATCATAATTTAAAAGAAGTACTTCAATTTTTCATATATAATATTTAGCTTTCCAGTTTTTCCTCAAGCTTTAAAATAACATGTTTTAAAAATCTTCTGAGGTTGAACCAATTCAGTACCCACAACTCCTGGAATTACAGAAATTCATCCGCCTAGATAGAATAATTAAACACCTCCTTGACTATCTTAGCTAGTTTCAGCCTCCTGGATGCTAAGACCCTTGCTATCCTTTAGCTACCAGAGGTTATAGAATAAATAATAAATAGATTATTTAACAAATGCAGCAAAAATCCATAAAATATTTGTATTAAGCTTATTGCAAGGTAAATTGGTTTGGTTATGGTTTGTTGTTATAAATCAATATGAATCAATTGATTATTAAATATTTTTATATAGGAGCAAAAATTATATTGGGGATCTTTAACACCTCTCTTCAGGGATTTCAGTATGAAAACACGTAGTCCTGGTTACTTTGGGATTTTTAGTTCAAAGGATATTTTACCCAACGATAATATGTATATAAAATACACGGTGGAGTGGCAGGGCCTTGTAACCAAGCTGCCACAACATAGAAAGGATAATGAAACTCACTGGTATATTATTAAATCCTTAGGGTATCTGTTTGGGACGTCCACTGATGAGTTAAACCTGTATACTGGGGTTATAAGGTTTTTCAGCAGTTTTCATTGATAAAAAGAGGTTGAGGACAGATATTATTGATCAGAATAAGCCATAAATCAGTGACTTAACTATTAGAAGTACTTGATTACCTTGGCACGGTGTCTGGATATAAATATAATGGGTCTCTGCCCGTCAATATCCTCACAAGAGCTCTGTATTTATAGCTTTTGGAGTCCAAATATTATCCTTTTGAGTGGTACAGGGGCTCAAAGGGACAGACAATAAGGCTAGCAGGGTACCCAATGGTAGCCTATCACCTGTTCTTGGTGCTGTAGTACGGGTAGCATCTAATTCCTCAGGGTATGGGAACAATTCTACTTTATAATTGATATTAGGACGTGTAAATAACACTAATCTGTCCTATTTATGTATTATTTTAATTAATTATCCTTAGTAAATTTTCCCAGTAAGTTAATAATTATTTTAATAGACATTTCTACGGACATCCTGATGTCAGGTAAGTTTCTCATTATGTATTAAATAATTGGAGTAAAGTCATGATATTGATTTTACTCCTTATTTTCAAGTTTCAGTTGATTTGCTAAAATAACTACTTCAAAATACATATACTCCTCCAGGTCCTTTTGCGTCAATACCCCTCTGCGCACACTGGCTTCTGCTTTGGAGCTCTCAAAATTCCCATCCCAAAACCAGGGCTTGCACCTCCCCCACCTTGCCAACATTTTTTCTTTCAACCTTCCCCAATCCCAGGCCCTGTATCTGGCAATTTCCTCCAAATCCCAAAGCTACACCTCATCAGTGATGAACAGGAAAATAGTGCAAAACTTATCCACGCCTGCCGCTCCTTTGGAATTGGCAATATCTTCAAACTTTGCAGGAAAACGCCCCACATCCACAGTGTGAAACCAAACATGAGGAAAGTCCCGCTTCCTAAGCCACAGCCTCTGTGGAGCCTTACCATCAGATCCCAGAGTAGTTGATGGAAACATTTCACCCACTAACTTTGAGAGACTATGAAAAAAGATTATTTCTCAGCCAGACCCCCAGATGTGGAAAGTAAGAGAGAGAAAATCCCCTGCTTGCCCTTAATTTTTGGAAAAAATGGTCTTAGCATCTGTAAGGATAAGGATGCCCCTTTGAAGAGAGAGAGAGAGATTAATTTCCTTCCTTTCCTTTCCTTTCTGTGCTTTACAATGTGATCCAATGTATCTGATATCCAACCCCCAAGCTGGGGATGAGAGCACAGAATTTATGCCCACACTCTACACACCAACCTAAGTACAAGTTCAATGAGATCCTGACAACAAATAGAAAATAAACCATAAAAAAACCAGAACCTTAGCCTAAACATAACCATTTCCCATGCGGCAACCACCCTTAAGCCCACTTACTGTTGCATACACCCAGTTCTCCTTCTCATGAAGCGGCCCTCTGCCATTCCCCAATTGAAGCCCCCCGTGTTGTCTGTATCTGCCCAGCGCCCCGCATGATTTCCTTCCCCGCAGGCCTGCCGGCCCTAACACTTTCCCATACTGCAACCACCCTCAAGCCCGCCTACCATTAAACACACCTGGTTTTTCCTTCTTGTGAAGAAGACCTCTGCCAGGCCCTACTTGGAGCCCCCTGCATTTTCTGTATCCACCAAGCATGCCGCGTGATTTCCTGCCCTGCGGGTTGTCCCACGCTTGCAAGCGCCCAGCCTTCTCCTATACCCCAGTTGCCCCACTCTACTTTCCCAAACTAGCTGCCCGGGAATCTGGTTGGGCCAGCTCCATTCTTGGGGCTGTAATGTTGGAGCCAGCCATGCCCCTGCTGCGTCTGATTAAGCCCAACCCACGCCTTGTATGCTGAGCCAGGCTGTGCCTACTACTGATCCCGCTGGGGCTTCTGCTTATCCCCCAGCTGCCACTGCTGAGATCACACGCATCCCAAACACTGAGCATGACCTACCAAATGCTGAGTGTTCCGCCCATAGCGCAGTTCCCAACTCAAGAGCCCCCCATGTTGTCTGTGGGCCATGTGATTTCCTTCCCCGCTGGCCAGACCGCCCTAACCCTTTCCCATACTGTAACCACCCTCAAGCCCACCTACTATTAAACAAACCCAGTTTGTCCTTCTCATGAAGCAGCCCTCCGCCGGGCCCTACTTGGAGCCCCCTGTTGTCTGTATCCACCTTGCATGCCACATGATTTTCTTCCCTGCAGGTTGTCCTGCGCTTGCGCGCGCCCATCCTGCTCCTATACCCAGATTGTCCTGCTCTACTTTCCCAAACTAGCTGCCTGGGAACCTGGTTGGGCCAGATCCATTCTTGGGTCTTTAATGTTGGACCAAGCCGCAGCCCGCCACATCTGCTTAAGCCCAAGCCACGCCTGGTATGCTGATCCCCGCGGTGCCTTCTTCTGAGCCTGCTGCGGGTGCTGCTAATCCTGCAGCGGCCACTTCTGAGACCACGCGCATTGCAAATGCTGAGCATGACCTACCAAATTCTGAGCATGCCGGTTGCAGTGCAGTTCCCAACCCAAGAGCCCCCCACATTGTCTGTATCCATCCGGCGCGCCAAATTATTTTCTGCCCCGCTGGAAGGCCCATGCTTGCTCGCGCCAACCCCCTCTACCTTCCTGAACGATCTTCCCGCAAACCTGGTTGGCCAGCTCAATTCTTTGGTCTCCAATTTTCAAGCGGGCAGCAACCTGCCACACCCAGTAAGTCCAAACCCAGGCCCGGTAGGCTGAGCCCGCGGCGCCTACTGCTGAGCACGCAGTGTTCACCTCTGAGACCACGCGCATCCCAAATGCTGAGCCTGACCTACCAATTTCTGAGTTCCCTGACCAGGCAAAGTTCCCAATCCAAGGCTATAGAACAATGTCACAATGAGCTAACATATTATTTTTCTTCCTTGGTCATACCAGGCTAATAGAAGTCTTGTTCAATCAGTTGGTATTGTTTGATTTTGGTTTCTCTGCTTATTGCCTCATTCTCTAATTTCCTTTTTTTCTTGTCTTTATCTTTATATTTGCTCAAGTTTGGAGTGATCAACATTGTTGGCAGCACTTTTCTATGAGTACAGCACCTGTGTCATCTCTTATTCTTACATTTCACCTCACCTGTCCAGCCAAGCAGTTCTTTATTGACTTATTTATTCTTTCTTATTGGCTTACTACATATTTGATCACCTTGTCATTTTTCATATAGTTTCTTCCACGGTTGATTAGTCATCAAGTTCCTTAGGCCCCCTTTGAGGGGCTCTCTAGTTTTCTATTTAAAATGGTCTTTTCAAGTACCTTGCAATTCAACCCATCCAGTATGATTCTCTCAAAGTAAGAGCCACCTTTAGTGGCTTGGTCCCTCCTGGTAAACTGTGTTGAACTTTTATTGAGGTATTCCATTGAGAAGTAAATTTCCTCCTATTAATTTTTACTCAAGCCCTTTGTAGGCTTACTATCAACTCTGGGCTACTGCATTACTTCATTCTGGAAACTGGTTTTGCCTTTACTCATCCTCATTTGGTTTGCTACATCCTGGTCTAAATTTACTATTCTGATTCTTCTGATGATCCAAGAGTCTTTTACCTTACCAGCTAGGTTTTATCCTTCCCATGATGACCAGCAAGCAGATAATCATGCCATGACTTAAAGATATCTAAGTTGAGGCAAGGGTTATCTGGTACTAATATACAATCTTTATAAACTAATTAATCATTGTCATAAATACTGTAACCACTATCTGATAGATTTTCACTCTTGCAAAGTTTGATACACCTGAGGATTTTGGGTTGAGCTTTTTGTAGTTTGGAAACTGTGTCTTGTAGGTGAGTGATTATCAAACAAAGTTGGGAAGACTGGGTTGAGAAGAATTTCCTACTCCCCCCCTGGGTTAATGTTGTCCCAAAATCAAAAATCATAAGGGACTACTTCTTGTTTTGCAAGGATGAACATGATAATAAATTTGAACTCAGGGAGATACTTGGCCCATTGTGCCAGTCTGTGTGTAAGGAATTTTCAGCTCAAAAATTATTTATGGTAGTTATGGTCAGTTAAAACCTCAAAGGGTTTCATAAACCTCAAAAGGTATGAACACCATTTCTTCAAGCAGTAAAAAATTGCAAGAAGTTCCTTGTGATGGATCTTTGAATTGACTTCTGCAGCAGTCAATTTTCAAGACTCAAAAGCTACGGGGTGTGTCAGCTTGCTACCATTGCAGAGCAAGCTGCAAAAGTAACAAAAATAACATAAAAATAATAATAATACAATTAACCTAAGAAGGAGAATAAAACCATAAATATTAATACAGAAATAGATTCTCCACCCAAAATTAGGTGGGGTCACTAACTGACCCCACCCTTGAAATCCAACTCCTTATATTTTTAAGTAATTAAGGAAAGAAAAACCAAAATACTACAGCTCCATTATTGAGCTTTTTGGAAATTTAAATATTTCACACACATTTTCACGTATAGGTTTCACACCTAAATTTCAGTCAGAATTGAGGTGTTGTGTATATTTTAGGAGTTACGGGCGGAAATGTGTTTTGTCACAATTCCCACACGCAGCCGCGGCAGCCAATGCACCCGCGCGCGGCTGAGATACAGCCTTGTCACTCCGTCAAGGTCGTGTACGCAGCCCTGGGACTCTGACAAGTACGCAGCCACGGGACTACGGGTTGACAGAGTGACAGGTGGCCTGAGAGGCTCAGGTACCGTGTAAACATGCTACAACCTACACGGGAACATTCTACATATGTAATAAATGTTCCCGCGGATAGTAGACAGTCTAAAAATACAAAATATTATATAAAAATACATAAATAAGCCTTACAAGTATTTTTTATTTAATATAATTCAAATTACCAAGAATGTTGAAAATAAGACAATGACAACTTCTAAAAATATATTAAAATACTTTAATATACTTTTATGAGAGTTACTAGACATCAATATTTTTGCGACATACTAAGAAAACTAATGATGTAAAAATATTACATGAATTCACATGACTTATACTTTTCAGTAATTATCTTAGTAAATCAACTGAAACTCGAAAATAAGGAGTAAAATCAATATGATGAATTTTACTCCAGTTATATAATACATAATGAGAACTTACCTGACATCAAGTTGTCCGTAGAAATTTCTATTTATATAATTATTAAATTACTGGGAACATTTAATAAGGATAATTAATTAAAAAATACATGAATATGACAGATTAGTGTAATTCACACGTCCTAATGTCTATTATAAAGTGGAATAATTCCCATAACCTGAGGAATTAGATACTACCCGTGCTATAGCACCAAGAACACATGACAGGCTACCCCTGGTTACCCTGCTAGCCTTAGTGTCCGTCCCTTTGAGCACCTACAACCCTCAGAAGGACAATATTGGGACTCCAAAAGCTGTAAATAAAGAGCTCTTTTCAGGATATTGATGGGCAGAGACCCAGTTATATCCATATCCAGACACTGTGCAAAGGTAATCAAGTACTTATAAGAGATAAGTAAGTGATTTATGGCAATTTCTGATCAATAATATCCGTCCTCAACCTCTTTTATATCAATCAAAACTGCTGAACAACCTTATAACCCCAGTATACAGGTTTAACCCATCAGTGCACATCTCAAACAGATACCCAAAGGATTTAATAATATACCAGTGATTTTGACTATCCTTTCTCTGTTGTGGCAGCTTGGCTACAAGGTCCTGCCACTCCACTGTGTATTTTATATACATATTATCTTTGGGTAAAATATTCTTTAAATTAAAGAGCCCAAAGTAACCAGGACTACGTGTTTTCATACTGAAATCCCTGAAGAGAGGTGTTAAAGATCCCCAATAAAATTGTGGCCCCTCTATAAAAATATTAAATAATCAATTTATTCATATTTATTTAAAACAATAAACAATAACCAAACCACTTAACCTTGCAATAAGCTTAATCCAAATATTTTACAGATTTTTGCTGCATTTATTAAATAATATATTTATTATTTACTCTATCACCTCTGGTAGCTAAAGGATAGCAAGGGTCTTGGCATCCAGGAGGCTGACAGGGTGAAACAGGCATGAAGAGGAAGAAAACAGCTAGATTAATACTGCAATTGCATAGTTTCTTGTGTCTTTTTCCACAATATTCCAAGCTTTCTTTTTGAAGTGAGAAAGTATCAGAGCGGTGGTGAAGGCTTTATTTAGACCTTCAAACTCCAAAGAAGCTTTTTCTGTAAAAAAAATGAGTTTCTTTCCAAACAAGGTTAGTAATATTCACAGTTTTTTTGGCATCATGCTAAATAAAACTCCTTTAAAAATTATTGAAAAAAAAGGAAAACTTGAAGGTATTTGACTGAAGAAGGTGCGGGCAAGTCCACTATGCGCTGAATCTTGGCTGGTTCCATTGATAGTCCTTTCTGAAAGACTACAACACCTAGAAACTGAATAGCATGAGTATGAATCTTGCACTTAGAGGCTTTTGCAAACAGTTTATTCTTTCAAAATAGCTGCAGCACCTTTTGCACATGTGCAATATGATCCTTAATTAAAGGTTGCAATTTCCCAATTTCAACCCTTTAAAGGTTGAAATTCCCCAATTGCAACCCTTTAAAGGTTGCTATTCCCCAATTGCAACCCTTTAGAGGTTCCAATTCCCCAATTGCAACCCTCTAAAGGTTGCAATTCCCCCATTGCAAAAGTCATAGGAATTCATATAATATTTTTACATCATTATTTTTCTTAGTATTTCACGAAGATATGGATTCATAAGTTTTCTTAGTATGTCACAAAAATGTTGATGTCTAGAAATTCTCATAAAAGTATATTAAAGTATTTTAATAGATTTTTAGAAGTTGTCATTGTCTTATTTTCGACATTCTTGGTACTTTGAATTATATTTAATAAAAGATATGTATAAGGGTAATTTGAGTATTTTTATATAATATTATGTATATTTGAACTATCTAATATCCACAGGAAAATTTATTACATATGTAGAATTTTCCCATGTGGGTTGTAGCATGTTTACGCGGTACCTAAGTTTCTCAGGCCACCTGTCACTTTGTCAACCTGTAGTCCCGCGGCTGCGTACTTGTCAGAGGCCCGGGGCTACTTACACAACCTTGATGGAGTGACAGGGCTGTATCTTAGCCGCGCAAGGGTGCATTTGCTGCCGCGGCTGTGTGCGGGAATTGTGACAAAACACATTTCCATCCATAACTCCTAAAATATACACAACACCTCAATTCTGACTGAATTTCAGGTGTGAAACCTATATGTGACAGTAAATGTGAAATATTCAATTGGCAAAAAATCTCAATGGTGGTGCCGTGAAATTTTGGTTTTTCTTTCCTTAATTATTTCAAAATTTGAGCAGTTGGATTTCAAGGGTGGGGTCAGTGAGTGACCCTACCTAATTTTGGGTGGAGAATCCATTTCTGTAATAATATTTCTGGTTTTCCTACTCGTCCTTAGGTTAATTGTATTATTATTTTTATGTTATTTTTGTTACTTTTGCAGCTTGCTCTGCAATAGTAGCAAGCTGAAAGCTAGGTACCCAAAAGAACCTAGTTGTGGACCTAAAAAAACCAGTATCTTCTGTGGCTCCTGACAGAGTTCTTCTATTCTATAACAGAAAACAACTCTAAAGAAAACAAAACACTTGAGTAAACAAATACTATTATGGGTTCCTGTCCATCATCCTGAGTAGCTTAAAAGTTTAATCACATTTGAATCCTGGTCAAGAAAATACTAGAGCATTAATGGTGACCAAAGCGACCATTCTACTGATATTCAGAGGCCTATGCACTAGTTTAATGTCAGCTTGCTACTATGTAGAGAGAAACCTGTCAAAGTGGCAGAAGAAATATGATAAAAACAATTAAATAAGAAAAGTAAAATTAACTAAAGAAGGAGTGAGAAATCCACAATTATTATTGCAGTTATTTCAGAAATGGATTCCTCACCCAACATTAGGGACCCCACCCTTGAAATCCAACTCCTTCTATTTTCAAATAATTAAATAAAAAAGGACCAAAAGCCACAACCCCAATATGGCACCTTTTGGCCATTTCAATATTTCATGTGTATTGTCACATATAGGTTTTACTACTAAATTTCACTCAGAATTGGAGTGTTGTGTATATTTAAGGAGTTACACATGGAAATGTGTTATGTCACAATTCCCGCGCGCAGCCCTGCATCCTTAAACAATCCTCAGTACCCTTAGCAACACATTCCCGCATACAGATGTCACGCGCGCAGCTAATTTTGCCACGCAGGCAGGGGATCCTACCCTGTGCGCATCTGAATTGACTGATTCCCGCGCCTCAATCAGTTGTGACAAACCTGACAACCAGGTACCGCTCAAGGTAGCTACAACCTAGTGACGGTTATCTGAAATATTGAATAACCTGAAATATGAATTATTAATAGTCTAAAAACTATAAAACTTAAATAAAAATTAATAAGAATCTAAGTTTAAGTATTTTTTAATAATAAACCAAATATTGAGGATTCCACATAAATCACTTATCCCGATCTTCAAAGACCACAAAAAAATACTAGAGGTTATCATAAAAATTATTAAAAATTACCTACGTGCCCAGAAGATGATGGAAAATCAGTAAAAGTCCACTTCTTTCCACTTTATGATAATATTAATAGTACAAATTAAGGATGAGTGCAGAATGATAACATTTAAGCCATAACAGATTAGCACATTCTGTGGCTAAAATAGCACAGATATCCACCAGACCTGATTTCAGCTGATTGACAGCACCAAGTGGACGTGATAATATTGCCCTGACTGGCTTGCCAGCCTCAGAACAAGAGCAGAAACCTCTCTGCGCGCCCTGAGAAGCTCATAGTCACCCCAAAAAGGAATTTTTACAGACCTCTTTGTACCTATTATTCCCCATCAGTTAACCACAAATTATTATTATCAATCAGACACTGTTTCATTGTTGGTCAAGTGCTTATAAAGAGATAAGCAAGTGATTTATGACTTAGTCTGTAGTATTATTATTTGTTTATCAAAAGAAATCAACATTGAAGTTAGTCAAGCAAATCTATTCCATCTGCTCTGAAACCCTTCCTATTAATGCAGGATTTTTGTGGTAAAGTTCTCAGAGTGAGTGTTTCCATTCCTGTCTTGGCCACTGTGCTGTTCATTCCAACGTTCTTAAACTGCCTAAGGAGGCCCCTTGAAGAGAGGTTGTTTGTCTGTAAAGAACCCCAGCAGTATAATACTGTGGCCCCTCTTTTATAACCTATTGAAAAGCTTTTTTGACCAAACCAATTAAAGCTTGAACCAACTCTTAACATATTCATTTTTTGAGCTTTTCACAGTTTTATCATTGTAATACGATTATTATTATTATTCCAGTATCTTCTATCACTCTCTGTAGCTAAAGGACTGCAAGTCTCCTGTTATCAGAGAGCAGAAATATAACATTTCATATGATTCAAAACAAGGCCTCAAGTGGCCTGTGAGATAAATGAGAAAATGTGAATATATTAATGAGTTTAGACCAGATGATGCCAGAGCCCATATCTCAACACACCTTCTCCTATCTTTTTACGGAATTGATGGTGTTTATAGGGAGATAGGTGCATATTTTTAGCTTTTGATATACACCTTGCCAAAACTTGAAATTTATAACCAAAAAATCAATATTTACCCCTTTTTGGCACTGGTGGAAGGCCCCATGAGAAGTAATGTGCTTAATAATGGCACCCCAATTAAGAATAATTTTACACTGTCTGAAAAACTCTTTAAATATAATTTATTTCCTCACAAGGCAGCTTCCAGTTCACAGTCCCCAGCCCACAAAACTGAGATCTATTTGAATAATAAACCAGTTCATTTCAAAAGACCCAATTACTTAAAAAAATGCTTTATAATAAAAACCCCAAGAGAGTTGAAATGTCCTTTAGAATTATTCTTTTATGCTTAACTATCAAATGAGGCACAAAGCTTTTGATGGGATTAGTCTAAATTTTCTGTTTTGCCTTCAATTTGAAAATCCTCAACCCAAAAAACTTCAAAGCAGAATCTATCAAAATAATAGCCTGTTCCATTTCAACAAAAAAATGTTATAACACCTCAAACTGGAGTTTGTCTTGAATTTCTGATTATCAGATTTTTAGAAGGTAAGAATTGAAGAGGGCTAGAACAAAGAAAATTTTGATCAAGTATTAAGAGACTAGAAAATCAGGAAACAGTGATTAAAAAACATCAATTCATGCTAGACATAATATAGATTTGTATAGCTCCATTTAGAAAGCAGTAATAATTTGTTCATATATGAAGGAGGAAATTTTTTGAGGAGAATGGGATTCAAAGGAATTCAAATTGAAAAAGGATTAATGTTTTAGATTGGAGGACAGGCAATTTGGATAAAATCAATTTTAAAGTCTTACCAGGAAGAAATTCAAGATGAGTGAAAGATAGATACAATTGGAAAAGAAGTAGTTGGAAGGAAGATGTTAGCTCCCTGATATCAGGAAGCTTGCAGTCCTTTAGCTACAGATAATTATAAAAATACTGGAATAATAATATTCCAAAGATAAACACTTAAAAAGCTCAAATAATAGATATTTTAAGAGCTGGTGCAAGGTTTACTTGGTTTGGCTAAAAATTTTTTTGATATGTTATAAAAAGAGTTTCCACAGTATTATACTACTGGGGATCTTTAAAGACAGACAAAATCTCTTCAAGGGGCCTCCTTAGGCTGCTTAAGAACCTTATAATGATGATGGGTTCCTTCTAAGGGCTTATCCACTAATTAGGAAGGGACAAACAGAACACAGGCCAAGGCAGGAATGAAACAACTCACTCTGAGCAATAATTCCACACAAATCCTGCAAAGATTCAGATAAAGGGTTTTAGAGCTGTTGGTTTTGATTTCTTGAATATAATTTAATTAATCAGGTTGATTTTTTTTGGGAAATAATAATAATACTGCAGAATAAGTCATAAACCACTTGCTGATCTCTTTATAAGCAGTTGATAAACAATAAGATGGTTTCTGATTGATAATAATACATTCCTGAGAAAACTGATGATGAATAATAGCTCCAAAGAGGTTTGTATAAATGCCTTTTTGGCTTGATAAAGAGCTTCTCAGGGCATGAAGAGAGTGTTCTGCTCATGGGCTGAGGCTAGCAGGTGTTAGCCTCCTGGATGTCAAGACCCTTGGTATCCTTTAGCTACAAGAGGTGATAGAATAAATAATGAATATATTATTTAATAAATGCAGCAAAAATCTGTAAAATATTTGGATTAAGCTTATTGCAAGGTTAATTGGTTTGGTTATGGTTTATTGTTATAAATCAATATGAATAAATTGATTATTAACTATTTTTATAGAGGGGCCACAATTATATTTGGGATCTTTAGCATCTCTCTTCAGGGATTTCAGTATGAAAACATGTAGTCCTGGTTACTTTGGGCTCTTTAGGTTAAAGGATATTTTACCCAAAGATAATATGTATATAAAATACACAGTGGAGTGGCAGGGCCTTGTAACCAAGCTTCAACGACAGAGAAAGGATAATAAAACTCACTGGTATATTATTAAATCCTCAGGGTATCTGTTTGGGACGTGCACTGATGGGTTAAACCTGTATACGGGGGTTATAAGGTTTTTCAGCAGTTTAAATAGATATAAAGAGGTTGAGGACGGATATTATTAATCATACTGATCCATAAATCAATTAATTATCTCTTATAAGTACTTGATTACCTTGGAACGGTGTCTGGATATAAATATAACTGGGTCTCTGCCCATCAATATCCTTAAAAGAGCTCTTTATTTATAACTTTTGGAGTCCCAATATTATCCTTCTGAGGGGTAAAGGGGCTCAAAGGGACGGAAACTAAGGCTAGAAGGGTAACACGTGGTAGTCTGTCACGTGCTCTTGGTTCTGTAGCATGGGTAGCATCTAATTCCTCAGGTTATGGGAATTATTCTACTTTATAATTGATATTAGGAAGTGTAAATAACACTGATCTGTCCTATTTATGTATTATTTTAATTGATTATCCTTAGTAAATGTTCCCAGTAATTTAAAAATTATTTTAAAAGACATTTCTACGAACATCCTGATGTCAGGTGAGTTCTCATTATGTATGAAATAACTGGAGTAAAGTAATGATATTGATTTTACTCCTTATTTTCGAGTTCCAGTTGATTTACTAAAATAATTACTTAAAAATATAAGTCATGGGAATTCATGTAATGTTTTTACAGCATTAGTTTTCTTAGTATGTCACAAAATTTTGATGTCTGGAAATTCTCATAAAAGAATATTAAAGTATTTTTATATATTTTTAGAAGTTCTCATTGTCTTATTTTTGACATTCTTGGAACTTCAAATTATATTCAGTAAAAAATACCTATAAGGGTTATTTAAGTATTTTCATATAATATTATGTACTTTTAAACTATCTAATATCCACATGAAAATTTATTACATATGTAGAATGTTCCCATGTGGATTGTAGCATGTTCATTCAGTACCTAAGTTTCTCAGGCCACCTGTCACTTTGTCAACCCGTAGTCCCGCGGCTGCGTACTTGTCAGAGGCCCGGGGCTACTTACACGACCTTGATGGAGTGACAGGGCTGTATCTCAGCCGCGCAAGGGTGCATTGGCTGCCGCGGCTGTGTGCGGGAATTGTGACAAAACACATTTCCATCCATAACTCCTAAAATATACACAACACCTCAATTCTGACCGAATTTTAGGTGTGAAACCTATATGTGACAGTAAATGTGAAATATTCAATTGGCAAAAAAGCTCAAGAGGTGGTGCCGTGAAATTTTGGTTTTTCTTTCCTTAATTATTTAAAAATTTGAGCAGTTGGATTTCAAGGGTGGGGTCAGTGAGTGACCCTACCTAATTTTGGGTGGAGAATCCATTTCTTCCATTAAATGTATTGATTTCCTGCTCTTTCTTATTTTATTCAAATTTATTTATTTATTTGTTTCATTTCTGTTTTATTTTTGTGACTTTGATAGGTTGCTCTGGGAATAGTCGCAAACTGACAGAAGATTTAACTGTGTAAAAAAGGAAGATAAAATTAAAAGAATACTATAAAGAAGAAGAAAAGAAAATATTGAATAAAGGGAAGGGTCAAAGGTGTATATAAATTTCATGATGGTAGGTTCAAGGTTGAGTGTGGATTGCTATGTGGTTTTTTGAGGTTGAAGTTTTCCAGAATGGCTGAAGAGAACTGTTGCTTTAAAATCCTTCAATTTATCCCAATTGGGACAAATAAGATCTGGGCCAAGAATGCACGCTGTATTTGTGTAGATACTTGCAGATTAGAGGTAGATGTGACAGCTGGGAGAAGAACTTGACTAATTGACTCCCCACGTGACTTGTAGGACTGGAGACCAACATGACTAATGCTGAAGGAAAGATGAGGCCAGTGATATCAGATAGAGAGGATTGGGGAATTGCTTTGGTGAGGCTGTTCACTTTCATTTCAGAGGAGGTAAGTAGATGGATACTGAGATTTCTGAGTTTGATTTCTTTGTGTAGAGATTTTCTTTTTATGTTTATGTGCCAAGTCCTTGAATTTTAGCCAAATTTATTTAATTTGTCATCTGGGCCTTTCTTTGAAATGAAGTGGATGCTGGTCTCAAAGTCGTTTTCCATGAGTTTTGAATCTAGAAATCTTGTGCAAATAGAATCTAAAATCAATTCAAACACAGAATTCAGTTTAGCTTCTGTTTTATAATTGGTTAAATTTTGTCAACAATGCCTAGTACAGGAGATGAGGGAACCAAACAGAAGCTATAGGTGACCTGATTTATAGTGGCTTTATTCTATTTTTTTGCTCCAGGTGTCATTGCTAATGATTTTAAATTTGCTTACTTGTTTTATTGAATTGAAGAGTGAGTTTGAGATTTTTAGTGGCTGTTTAGTATTTCCAATATTGTTTGAAATCTCTCCAGTGTTATACGCTGGGCGTTTGACAAAATCTGGCAAAATTGGAGGCAGAAAAGCTCAAATCTTGATGAGTTAGGCAAGTTATATAGTTCATGAGAAAAACAGAAGACCAAAAGTTCATTTTTGAAGTTTTTAATTCTTAATTTTCTTCATGCTTTGCAGCAGAGAGGTTGATTTTTTCAGCAAGATTAATTGAGGAATATTTGCAGTCATTGATATTGATTTCCTCCAGACCTTTTCCTATTTGTTTTGGTTGCAGGAGAAGAATTTTTTTATCAAGCCATTCATAATTCCTACCTAGAATAGTGTTTGGTTCATGTTTAGTAGAATTTGGGAACCTTTTGAAGAAATTTGCTTGAAAGTTTTTTCTGGTTTCAACTAGAATCAGATCATCCATGTGAAAGAAGAGAACAGACTTGGCGGCAAGATGGATGTAGAGACAAGGATTGGAAGTGTATTCATGAAAAACTTGTTTTTGAATCCATTGCATGAGTGTCTGGAACCAATTTTCCAGCAAATGGTTTAGGGCTCAGAGGGATTTTTTGAGGAGAATTTATATGAAATTTTTCTTAGATCCTTTGGGGTTTTTTATAATGCCTTGGTCCAAGAGAGGTGCATGGAGAAAGGCACTTTTGAAATTGAATTTCTTGGTGGATAGAAAGTGAAAGAGACCAAAAAGCAGTCCCATGTGAAGTGATGTGGCTCCACAAGTTGTAGAAAAGGTATATTTATAGTATAGAACATATATTTGATCAAAAAATTGAACGCATAGACAATTTTTTTATATTACAGGACTTCTGTGGCAGTTCTGTTTGAGATGTTAAACCCAGGTGGTGTTGAGAGGATTGAACGGATTTGGTCCCTCATAGTCTTCCCAAAACTCAAGCATTTCAATTCCTTCTAGTTTTTATTCTATTGAAATTAACCCTTTTCAGTGATCAGAGCATCTCTTTGCTTATTTGTAGAATTGTGGTACAAAGTAGGCATGACAGACATATATTTGTATTGCAGAGGATGTTTAAGACAGAATCAATCATGGAGATGATAGTTGGGAAAAACATTTGTTGGAAATGTCTTCAGAGGAGTCCAAAAAGGAGCTGTAATGACTTTCCTTGAATGGTTCAATGATAGAGGTATTTGTTGAGAGAAAAATTAGAGGTTTGATTGGTTTTTTTGGAGAGAAGCATTATATTGGATTGAATTATTGTTGAGAGTGAAAGGCACATTGTTGGGGAGTTCAATTAGAATGGTTAATTCTTTGGGAAAAGGTATTTTAGGGTTTGAATTTTCAAGATGATTATCTTTAACAATCATGAAGTGCTTGCAATAAATAATAGAATTTTCAGGTTTGATTATTTCATTAGACAGAAAATTTGGATTGTAACCCCCAAGGTTTCAAACCAATAATCTATAAATATAAAAAGATTGAAAAAACTCACACACCCCACCTGATATCAAGGTACTTGGGTTGGTATTCATTCATTGAAGTTTTTGTTTATGTGCATCTTGCATCCAGTTCATTCCTCTTTTTTTTGTTTTGCTTTTTTTTTCTCTGTCTACCTATTTTTCAGTCAATTTTTCTTTTCTCTGTATTTTTTTCTGCCTATTTTTTTCAGTCCGCTTTTTTCAAAAGAAATTCACACACAAAATAATTTGTGAACATATATTTTAAGTTTTAATAATTTTAAACAACCTCTTTGTATGTATTTAGATTTGATTGATGTATGTACTTATTTGAGGTTTGTTTTTATTCCTTTTTAATAATTTTCAACTACCTCTTTTTATGTATATATTGGGTTCATTTTGTAATATCACACAAATACAGGGCCAAATAATGTGACAAGGACACAAGGAATTTAACAGAGGGCATAGAAAACATATGTAATGAACACTAAGCCCTCTCTTGGTTCAAGATTATTTTTGGAACATTGAACATTTAAATAACCAAGGATAACACATGTGATCAAGGACAACACATGTGACCAAGAAAACACATTTAACCCAGGATAACACATGTAACCAAGGACAACACATGTAAACAAGGAAAACACATGCAGCAAGGACTGTAAGAGAAGGATTTGAAAACACATGTAGTAAACACTAATTCCTCACTTGGTTCAAGCTTTTGTTTTTTTTTGAAAATTGAAAATTTAAACACATGTAACAAGGATAACACATGTAACAAGGACAAAAAATGTAATCAAGGACAACCCATGTCACCAAAAACAAAACATGTAAACAAGGACAACACCTCTAAGAAGGACTGTAACAGAGGAAATTGAGAACACATGTATTAAGCATGAATTCCTCACGTGGTTTAACCTTGTTTTGGAATATTGAACATTTATATAAACCCCCTTCCATCCCACCTGAATTTGATGCACTTCACCCTTAACCAATAAATTAACAAAATTCATTTTTTCTCACATCACTTTCTAAATTCATTACATATAATAATGTCCTCCTGCCCTTACTTTGTGGTTCCACATTTGCAAAAAGTGTTTTACACAAGTTTTTTGCAATGGGGGGTTGAAGCAGTTATCCCATATATAGCAAACACCAGAATCAAACTACAGTTTCACTTAGGAGGAATCATACCAAATTCCTCATTCATAATTCCTGGGTTGTTCCTTAAAGTTTTTATCTTTTAGAAAATTAAAATGCCCCTTATGAATGTCAAGATATATGCAGGTATAAGTTTGATACTCAGATTCCTAACTATCAACAGGTTTTTTTTGAGCCAGATAAAGCCCTGGATGAATTTCTTCAAAAATTAAACCAAGTAAAAACTATTCTTACATAATCGTTCAAAATAAATCCAATTGATGGTTTTTCAAGGAGGATCAAATATTCTGACTTTCCACAAAGCTTAACATCTCATTAACTCATAATAGAATACAGGCACTTTCAAGGTGTTTGTTCAATTGGGTGGATTTACACTGTTCATCCTGCAGATTTAGAAAGTTGGTTCCTCAGTTTTTTGTTGAATAACTCTGTTGGTCCTACTTCAGTTGAAAACTTAGAGAAAGTAGATAGAATTTCTTATCCAACTTTCAGAGATGCGGATTTGGCCAAGGGCTTCATTGAGGTTAATAATCATTTTTTTAAAAAAATGCAGGAACCAATGAGGATGTTCACCCTTTTGGACTAAGGAAGTTGTTCAGAATGCTATTGGAACTTCTTCAGCCAGAAAATCCACTTTTAGTATGAAATTCTTGCTTCAATTTCAAAGTGGAAGATTCAATTCACTCTGGGATTACAGATCCAAGTGTTCTCAAAAATGAGATATTGACATCAATCCAAAATATCAAAGAATTCCAAAAATAATTAATATCTCAAAAGAGCTTCTTTTTTAATCTGTGATGAAGCACCTATGAATCATATGCATGCTCAACCCCTTAGTAAGAGTGATGGCCATTCCATGTGTAAACTTCATTTCTGACCAAGATGAAAACTGCTTTCTGCCTTTCAAAAAAATTTGAAAACAGTTCCCAGTCAATTTGAAATTCTCATTGAAAACTAAAAAATTACAAGGCTATACAATTGCAAATTTTTGTCTTTATATTCAAGATCCATTGTCCACTCATGGGTAGTTATTGTTTGAATTTTCAATGGGTAGATCCAGAATTTTGAAATAGGAAGTGGTTGCAACCTGGAAACAAGATTTAATTTAAAACTGACAACATTTTTATCATGAGGTTTTGAATGCCATCCATAAATGAAATGAAATACTCAGATTTCAATGATATATATTTTTTTTTAATTGCTTATCCGTTGCAATAATTTATAAATTGTTTATCTCATTATTTATTTAATCCATTCCCCAGACTTAACAAATTTAAAGAACATCCCATTTTTTTTATTTCCCAAATTGGGGGAAATAAACTACAGCCAATTTGTTGAATCCATTCCCTATATTTCCAATTTGATTAAAATTATTTAAAAAATACAACATTGAATACACTAGTGCCAATTTTTTAAATGCATTCCCCAGATTTCCCACTTGATTCAAATCATTTAAAAAATTCAAATCCCAATCAGTTCCCAAATTTGGGGGCAATAATCTGGTGGATCCTTAAATCTTTCGCCTTGAGAGATTTTAGTATCAAGGAAAATTACTTTGGAACCAATTGGTCAAAAATAGCTAATGGGGAGAGATTGTTTTGTGAAAATTTGGAATGGAGAAGGATTATTTGGGTATTTTGGGATTTGGTTTAGAGTGAGAAAGGGTTTTCTCTAAAATTCTTCCTAGAGATTTAGGGGAAAATTTTAACTTGAAAGAATGAAGTAAATTTGTTTAGTGATTTTTCTGTTGGCTCTCTCTATTTTTGCCTTTTTTTCATGATGATAGGTTTCCATTATCAAATTTTGAATGGAGTTTGACTTGAGGTATTCTTCAAGGTTGGAATATGTGAATTTCGCCATGGCTGTTGGGGCAGATTATTTCTTTGTATTTTTTTTATATTCTTTCAAAGTTCACAATTGCTTTCAGTTGATGACCAGATTTGGATTTTTCTTGGAAAGGAATAGCCAAGATGAAACCCAAAACATTATTTATGAATGAAATAATTTAGTCCATGTTATTTCTAGATTGTGGTTAAATTGGCCCAATAAGATCAATATGATGTTTTTCAAAGGCTCAAGAAGTGGTAGAGGAAGTTTTTTGAAGGATGATTTATTAATTTTTGAAAATATGCAATATTCACCTTGGAATTGGGAAAGGGGATAGTGAAAAAGATCAGGAAACAGTTTTTTCAGACAATAGGGAATGGAATGGCCTGAAGACTGATGGAGGTAATTTATTTTGTTGAGTTCAAAGGTATTTTGAGTAAGATAAAAAGTTTTTGAATTGTTTCCAATCAAGGAAGGGAGTTTGAGCATGAAGAGATTTCCTTGAATGAAGCTGTTGAATTCTATTTTGTTTTTCAAAATGATTTTGGAGCTGTTTTGAGATATCAGTTTTCCAGGGCTAATTAAGTTCACAATTAAGTTGGGTACATAAAATCATTTTTAAATAGTGAATTCAGAGATTTTCCAGAAAAGTTGAATGTTCCCGTTTTCCTTTAAGAGGAAACCTTGCTCCTTCTTTTCCAGTACTTATTGAATCACCAAAAAATGCTTCCAGATTGGTGAAGTATTCTTGATAGTTTAAAATATGAAAGGAGGCTCTGGAATTGAGAATAATCCTGTTTTTTGCATTTACATCTTCAAAACAAGAAGTAAGTAAGCCATGATAGTCGCCAACTTCATTAACTTTGGAGTTTAAATTTAGCTATGCTCTCCAGCTTTCTTGAGCTTCTTTCCATACTTCAGGGGGTAGGCTTTTGTGTTTTTTTGAGTATTTTTTCTCAGTGTGGTCAGGAGAGATTGGTTTATGATATCCTTTCTTGAAGCACAGTTCTTGAGGAACAGATTTCCTGTAGCTTCTGGGGGTCATTAGGGATGTTTTGGAGGGTTTATTCTCTTTGAATTCTAATTTTGATGCATTTTTGAGCTGAGTAACAGATTGAAATAAATTTATTTATTGCATTGAATAATTTTTTGGTGCAGAGAATGAAGAAAGGGGTGGAATTTGGAGAGTACCAGGTAAGCAAGAATATTTTCCAGGAGATCAATTCCAACTTCAATCTTTTTCTTGATTGAAATTTTGGTCTTGGTTAAGAATTCATTGATAGAATCTGGTCTGAATTTTTTATAGAGGAACTTTTTAAATGTTCTTTCTTGGTTTTCCATTTAAGAAGAGGAAAATATTTCCTTGATTTTCTGCCAGAGGAAACATGGCCAAAGAGATATTTGAGGGATTTAATATATTTTTATTAGTAACAGAGTCAATTTTAGAGAGGAGGATGTCCTACATTTACATGTTTTCCATTAATTTGATAGACTTGGACTTTTCCTACGGCATGTACTTCACCCCTTTCAATTAAAGGAGAAAGTTTTTCTTGTCTTTCCACATAGGGTAGTTTTAATCTGTCAGGATTTTGACTGCCTATAGAGCCTCTTTAAAAATTATTTTTTGAAGCCATTGATACTTGATTCCTCCATTGTTTGCTAGTTATATTGTTTTTCTGGGCTTTGGATTTTAGCCTTTTTCAATTTCTGACCATTAGATTTTTAGAAGGTAAGAATTTAAGAGGGCTAGAAAAAAGAATGTGTTAGTAAATTATAAATAGAGGAGAAGAGGAGGAAACAGAGAAGAACAAAAATCAATTATGGCTTTAAACAATATAGATATTTCTAGCTCCATGGAGGGGGAAGCAATACTTTTTGAAATAAGAAGCAGAAAATTTGTTGAGGTGACTGAGATTCATAGGAATTTGAATTGACAAAGGATTAATTTGTTTATATTAGAGGAAACTCAATTTGGAGACAATTGAGGTTGAATTATTCAAAGTCAGAAAGGCAAGATGACTGAAAGATAGAGACAATGAGAAAAGAACATTCAAATGTGGAGAAAAGAAGATAAAATCAAAATAAGAAAATAAATAAGAAGAAAAGAAGAAAAGAAGAGATTTAATAAAAAGAAGATTCAAGGGTGAATATGATGGGTGAGGATAAATTTTATAATAGTAGGTTTGAGTTTGAGTGGTGATTTTTCTGTGGTTGTTGGTGATTTTAAGAAATGCATAGCTACATGGAGAGATGAAAGGGAAATGGTAGGCTAATGAAGAGCTAAATGAGGAGTAACAAGGCTAAAAAGAGCCAATAGAGAAGGGATCATACTGGTATAGACAAGCAGAACTGATCTTATGAGGAGAAAGGGGACCTCCTGTTGAATTTGATG
The DNA here is from genome assembly GCA_025617555.3 of Puccinia polysora. Classification (NCBI taxonomy): domain Eukaryota; kingdom Fungi; phylum Basidiomycota; class Pucciniomycetes; order Pucciniales; family Pucciniaceae; genus Puccinia; species Puccinia polysora. The sequence continues at coordinate 30,278,480 of CM062641.1, read as the reverse complement.
GTAATCACATTATTTTCATTTAGGTCCTAGGGAAGATACATTATTTCAAGACAAATAGAGAACCCCAAAGGGGTCCTAAGGCAGCAGATTGAAAGAAAATGGAGAGCCCCCAGAAGGGGCCTGAGAAAGGATTAATAGGATAATGAAAACAGTAAGATGAAAGTAAATTTAACTAAAAATTTCAGTTACAGAATATGAACAGGAAAAGACAAAACACCACCTTAAATGACAAATTTAGGAACCAATTTGAGGAAAATCAAAATTTCAGAGATTCATGAGAAATGAGAAAAGAGTGATAGAGTGAGAGTGAGAGAAATGAGAGATGGAGAATGGATTACAATACACCAACTTGTCAGGATATGAGATGGGGAATGATATTCTATTTTAAGAGGAGCAACTAGGACCTCAAGAATAGTTTCCTATAATGATGAAGGAGAATGATATCACTATTTTATGAGGAGAAACAAGCAACTCAGGCATAGCTTCCTAGCATGATATGTGGAATGATATTACTATTTTGAGAGTAGAAACAGGGACCTCAGGCTTAGCTGCTAGCATGATGGATTAATGATGATGATGATTATGGGGATGTTAGAGATGGTGGTAGAAATTTTATTGATGGTGATGGTGATGGCAATGAATTTGGTGACATTTATTTAATGATGGTAGTGGATGATATTACAGAATGAAAATGAATGTGGTGATTGTAAAGATGGAGGGTGCAGAATGGGGAGATGTAGAGACATTATTGAAAAAAAGGGAGGAAAGGATTCCAAAACAGATTAAGGTTTATACGCACAAAGTAATCATTAAATCATTAGAATGAAAATGAAATACCATTGGTAAGAAGCTGTCAAACAACCAACCCACATACTATAGGGCAATCTTATATGATTGTGAGTGCAAAGGAAGAGGCTGGGTGCACGGGATAATTCAAGGTAGAAAGGCTAACTGAAAAGTGCAAACTTATGATTTGATGGATCAGAAAACAGCAAGAGGGATAAATTGTTCCAATGGAAGCTAAATAAACCAAAGCTCATCCCAATGTTATGGCTTGATTTAGCAAAAAAAAGAACGTATGAAATTAACTAACTGAGGAGACAATCTTCATGCTGAAGATGAAGAATTGATAAGGCAATTGAAAGGTGACTAGATACAACCTGATGGATGGCCAAATACAGCTAGCAAGCAATGAGGCAATGAATGTTGGGAATGGAATGGGAAAATGAAATAACAGTGCAGTCATTTCCAAAGTTTTAGTGTAGGTGAAAGACAATATAATATGAGTTTAAAGGGACGTAATGGATGAGAAAGGAAGGAATGACATGTGAGGATAATGCAAATATGAAGGTGTAGCTTTTGCAGGGTAAGGGAATAGTCCATTTGCAACCTATAAAGTTGATATGGCTATCTAGGCATGAGTACAAACTACTATGAGTGTGTGACCAGGAATGGAAGTCCAAGGGCTGATGATACCCAGGGTGGAAGAGCAAAAGTTGAATGGATGGTTGATCAGTATTAGAGTTAACTGCAAATATTTTCAAGTATATACTGAGTCCCCAAGATTGGAAGGTTGTTAAACAAGCAAAAGGTAGTAAGTGGAATGCACCAGTGATGTTATGACTTCTTTGTGTTGCGCTTATGGACTGAGGTAGATGGTACTGAGGAAAAGGATATGTCAAAATAAGGAAGACAATAACCCTTAACCTTGGAGTGTGACGGAAGGCAATCAATGTAAGGATTTTAATTGGTGAACTTTAGGAAATGGTAAATTCTAACCAGGATTTAATGTCACTAGTGAAAAATTTTGGATGGCCCTCAATTTTCCTCAAAATGACTGAAAACCCAAAACAGTGTGGGAAAAGGAGTCTTTCAATAGCAGTTTAAGTTCCTTTTTCGAGTAGCTAAGGAGGTTCAGTACGGAATGCACGGAGGCGGTGGGAAAAGGATTTTTTCAGTAGAAAATTTATGTTCCTTTTTGGAGTTGCTAAGGAGGGTCAGCGCAGAATGCACATAGACAATAGGGGTCTTTCATTTGTGGCTTTCAGTCTTTTGTCATTTGTTGTATACATAAGGAAGCTTTTCCTTTATTGAAGAAGGGGGGGTAGATGATTTGATTATCAGAGTATAGAAAAAGAACATTTCATGGAAAATTATAGTTAGATTCTTTTCTTCTGTTACTTTGGAGTGTAGTTACAAGCAAGCTTCCTTGGAGGTCATATTTAGGGAAATAGTTCAAGTGCGGAGCTTGTTGGGGAGTACATCTTGTTTATTTACTATTATTTCATTGAAAGTTAGCTTTAGTGGTTTCCAGCTTGGGTGAGGAAGTGGAATTTGATTAGAAATTATGGAGGTACACAAGTGTGAATCTATGGCTAGTGGGCTTTCCAGAACTTGGAGTGAGATTATTGCATGGAATTTTATATTGTTTCAGAGAATTTTACCAAACACACAATCTCTTTCCACAAATTTGGGGTCTGGCTGGGAAAGTCCTTTCTATGTTATAATACCTGGTACCACCTGCGGAGATATAATTTTTTTGGTTCTTATTATTTCTTTTAAATCAAAGATGATGGGAGATTTCAAGGCTGGTTTTGCCAGCTCACTTCCAACTGACCCACAGGCCACCAGTAGTGCCCCACTGTTTCAAAGCACTCCTTGTCAGACCGCCAGTCCGGTGGGGCTGCCGCCAAGAGTGGTCATGCGGGCCAATCAACATATGCAGCACTGGAGATGCCGGAGGAGCAGCAAGGGAGCGGAGCAACAATTAGGCCAAGGGACTACCCTGCAGTTAGGTATTGTCCAGAGGATGTTCACCAATTTCTGGAACGGCTTGAGAACGCAGCCAACATCAAAGGCGCAAATGATGTTGACCGGGTCCATCAAATAGTCAACTTCATTCATTATGAGAACAATATGGAGGGTTACGGAGAAAAAAATTGGGAAAGATTGCAAGGGGAAATAGTGGAAAAATGGGGGTCATGGGAGAAGAGGTTCTGCAAAGTGGATCTTGAGCGTCTTGCAACCAAAACAGCAAGGGAAGGAGGTGTTTCCTTGAGGATGTTGTTTGGTGTGTGTTTTTTCTCATTTGATTACATTTTGAAGTACCTTTTCCACAACAAAATTTTGGCGGAGTATACTGGCTCTGTCAAGAGGACTTTCATGCGGGGGCTTAGCTCCAAGTTGGGTGGAAGGGTCCACAGAATGCTTAACAACAGAGGATTAATTTTTAGTTTGCAGGACAGAGGGGTAACCCTACTCCCAGAAATGAAGGACATCCGTGCCGTGTTTGTAGGCAAGTTGGAATTAGCAGAACGTATGGAGGAAGACCCAAAGGGTTTGAAGAAGAAGGATGTACAGGTGAGAAAGGTAAAAGGGCCGGTAACACCAAAGGAAATACTGAAACAATGGAGATGTTTAACAAAATGCGTCTTTTATGGCAGAAATCGATAGCAAAGCCAGCCGCAATCGTCCCGGAAGCGCCAAAAACATTATCTAATGCGCCAACACAGGGGCCATCAAGGGCGCTGCCAAGGAACAAAGGCAAGCCTTGTGTCTACCAATGCTATTACTTCCGGGAAGACTGCCATCTTGAAAGGTTTTGTAAAGATTTGAGTGCAGATGTACGCAGCAAGATAATAAAGATGGATGGAAGGGATTTTTTTTACCCTTCAGGAGAAACTATACTAAATGCTCTGGATCAAACTTTGCCACAAGAGCTGGCTCAAGCGGCAGCGGCAGAGAAGAAGGAAGCTACAGCTTCAGCAGGGTATGCTTTTTGCTTAACTTATGAACCCCCGGAAGTTTTGGCGGAGGTTAGAGCCATTTTCTTGGATGAGAGGTGTTGAGTATTTCTCAGCCCTCATCTCTTATTTACCGCACCTCTGCCTATAACATTCTACTATTATCATTTCTGACCGCGCCTGTGTGCGCGGATGCGCAGTGAATACACAACGGGGACCCCTATGAGACCTTCCTGTCCATCAGATTCTCTCCTCCAGATCCAACCAACCATCTGATTCTTTCTTTCTCAGGATTCTATCCATCTCTTCTTATTTCCATTTCTTCCTCCTTTGTTTCTCCATCTATCTTCTCTAATTTCTTTCATCTTCTTCATTCTGGTTTCCAATCTCCAACAAACATCATTCCTCTACCAAATAACCGAATGATCCAAATATGACAATCTCTGACCGGTAAGATAAGATGTTGACTTCTCCAACAAGCTCTATTGAGTCCAATCTGACTTTACAATATGAACAGCCTTCTCCATCTACTTGAATTCCTTTTCTTCTATTTCCTTTCTTCCTCAATTTTCTTTTCATCTACAGATCTCCCTCAACTCAAAACTGTCTCACTGAGTAGTACTCCTTGATCCACGCTGTAGGACTCTATATTTCTTTCTCAATGTTTTATTCCTCTTCAAAGTCTCTTTCTGATATATTACTTTCTGTCTGTCTCTGAATTCTCAGCCCAAGCTGGTTATAGTTCTCAAGAAATACATTCAAATCTCTTTAAGAAGAGAACGGAATTTGATGGTCCTACTCCTGCAAAAGCACCAGAACAGGCAGTTGTAGTCAAAGCAGGGGGATCCTGCAGGGGGGCAGAGAAGTAGCAAGGAGAGTTTTTGGGGCGGACCACCTGGTTTCCCTAACTTTGAAGGAACTAGCGGCAATCTCACCAGTAATGGCAGAGGACATGGTTGCAGTCTTTAAGCAGTTTGCAGGGAATAAGGAGGAAAACCCAAAAGCCAGAGAAGAGGCAAAGTTTGGTTCTCTCAACGCAGGGGCCAACGTTTTAGGAGTTAGAAGTGCTATGATGTGCCCCTTGGGATATGTAGAAATGTAGATTGGAGGCAAATGGTGTTGGTAAATGTTTGATAGCAGTTCAATGGTAAACGTCCTTCCATTGAAGTTGGCAACCAATGTGGGATGGGTCCAACACAAGGCAAACATTTGCATTGAAGTTGGCAACCAAAGCGGTATTTGTCCAACACAAGGCAAACATTGGGTTGTGTACTTTGAGAGTTTTCAAATGCATGGTCAAAGGGTTGGTGGAGAAGGAAATGACGGAAGTGGCAAAGGGATTGGCTCCGCTGTTGTATTTGGTAGAAAGAGGGTTGGAGGTCCCACTTGGTAGGCCGTTCCTTTTTGCCTTCTGGGAATCTCTTAGCTTCCTTCCAGATAATAAGGAGGAACTCCTTACTGTTGCAGACGCCTTGGGGAAACACTACAAGACAACCATCTGTTGGCCTGAAAGTGGCAGATGGGAACATCAGAAGAGCTGCCCTCTTGCGGAAGCAAGCCACAACAATTGGGCAGAGGATTTTTAAATATTGGCCTTGTGGCGTGTGCGGGGAAGGCTCTGTCCTCGCGCAGAAAGTTGAAAGATAAGGAGCAGGGAGGAGGAACCCCTGTAGCGCGGTCAAACTTGCTTTGGGAAGTATGGAGAAGAGTGGGGATTGGCGCAACAATGATGGGAGCGGAGATAGGATAAAAAGTGATTTGCTCCTTTTATGCACCTCTGATGGGTGTCAGCACAAGCAGCTACCCTTGTTCCACAATTGTGAACAACCTGGATTTTGTTGCAGGTCAAAAATTACAAATAGAGGAGACAACCAAGGGTTTGAATTTGGTTGAGGTGCGGGTCTTTGGTAGCAAATACAAACTAGTTGCTAAGAAGGTACAACTGCAGAACAAGCAAATGCCGCAGCACCTCAATAAACCAATGAGGCCTATCCATTGGTCACGGGACCCTTATGAGTTCCCTATGACACCCGCAATCCTGGAGGAGGATCTGATGGGCTTGACAGAGGAGCAGATGGTGGAACTCAACTTTGGGCTGGAGGGGTGGTTGCAAGCAGAGGAAGTACAATTACTCAAGGGAGGGATTTTCATGTGGAGGAAGGCACTGTCCTTTTGTCTGGAGGAGTGGGGGTTAATCAGGCAAGAGATTGCGGACCCCTACCGCATACCTACAGTGCTGCACAACCCTTGGCAGATCAAACCCATTCCTATTCCTGTAGCAGTTAGGGATGAGTTTGCAGATTTGGTGCGGGAGTGTTTGCAGACGTGTCTGTACAAGCCTTCTTATTCTAGTTATTCTAGTCCCATTTTTGCGGTACTAAAGCAGGAAAGGAAGAGTCTGAAGATTTTCCACAACCTGCAGAGGTTAAACTTGGTCACAATCAGAGACCCTGGGTTGCCTCCACAGGTGGAGGAGTTTGTGGAGAATATGACTGGAAGAGTCTGCTATGAGTTAGTAGACGTCATGGGGGGCTGCAATCAGTGGGAGCTACATCCGGAGTCCTTTCCAATGATGGAGTTTGAAACACGGTTGGGGAAACTTCAGTTAGTGCGGCTTCCGCAGGGCGCGACTAATTTGGTAGCAGTTTACCAGGCCCAGATGATGTGAATTTTGCAGGATGATGTTCTAGAAACAGTGCGGATATTCATTGATGAAGCAGATATCAAGGGGGCACAGGGCAATTACAGCAGAGAAACTATTGCAGGAAATTTGGGAATCAGGCGGTTTTTCTGGGAGTACGCACAGACTTTGGAGAGAATCCTGTTCCAGATTGAGGAAGCAGGTCTGACCCTTTCTGGTAAAAAGTTCACGGTGTGCATTCCAGCCTTAGAAGTCCTTGGCCACAAGGTTTCTGCAAAAGGGAGGAAAATCACTAAGGCCAAAGTTAACAAAGTTTTTGAATTGCCTAATCTGCGGAATTCTACTCACGTTTCCCAGTTTTTAGGTCTATGTGGATGGGTATGGATCTTCATTGAGCGTTTTTCAGAGATAGGTAGCCTGTTGCAAGAACTGATTAGGAAGGGGGCTGAGTGGGTGTGGACAGAGGAATGCAATTGGGCGTTTCAGGAGCTGAAGGATATTTTTGGGCAGCAAATACTGTTGAAGTACCTTGACTACAAAAAAGGAGGGATCTGGCTAGTGGTGGACTCAAGAAACTTTGGTGCGGGCGGTGTGCTCACCCAGGAAGATGAAGGGAAAGACAGGCCAGTACACTATGAGTTTTTAACCTTTTTGGAAGCAGAATCTTGGTCCTTGCAGCCCAAGTTGGAGTTGTGTGGGGTGATGAGGATCATGCAGAGATTACAGCATGTTCTTTGGGGGGTGTATTTTGAACTCCTGGTGGATGCAGAAGCGCTTGCTAGTTTGATTAATTCCCCAACCTTGCCTAATGCTCCTATGAAACGGTGGATTGCATACTTACAGTTGTTCAATTTCACGGTAAGGCACATTCCTGGGAAGGTGTTTACAATGCTGGATGCCTTGTCTTGGTATCCGGTGTAAGAATCCAAACGGTGCTAGGCAGTGGAAGTTCTGTGGAGGGGAAAGGTGCTGTTTAGGCTTCCCTCCTGAGTGTTACAAAAATATTTAAATGTAACCAAGATCAAAGTCCAGAACCTGGTAAACGGGTGACCAAATTTAAGAGGGTAAAGATGATAGTAGTCAGTAGCTGGGGAAACAACACTATCTGAGGCAAGATGATGCTGGGGAAAAATTGAATAGAAGAATTCAAGTATTGTTCAGAGTTCAACAAGACAAGGCAATTGTAAGTGACAACGCCCACAAGTTAATAGCTCTGGTTTTCAGAAGAAGCTTAGGAAAGATCAACTCAGTCCCAAACAACCTCCAGGTTCTCAATGAACCTGCCCAACTCTCCGCAATCAAGCGCTTGAAGGGTACCAGATAACTGTGGGTGGCTGCACAAGACAAAGCTAATTGTTTGAAGAAGCTCTAGAAGCAAAAAAATAACTGATTCAAACAAGAATAACCCAGCACTTCTCAAGGGACTCAAGAGTAGCATGGCAAAATTCAACTTCAAAAGAAATGAAGGGAGGTTTAACACTACAGGTTTTTAGCTTAATAAAACCTCTTCAGTCAAACGTGAATGGTTCCAGAAAGATAATCAAAGGATGATCAGGAACAGTATGGTTGGATAAAGGGATCAGGAGTGGTGTAACACACTCAAGAATTCAATCAGTCAAATTCTTCTTCAACCAGCAAGGCTATTTGTTGGTGATGAAGATCAAGGATCAGGGATTTGATTATGGAGGCTCAAGGATCAAGGGGCAATCATAGATACACCAGAAGGTTAGTCTTGGATGAAGGGGAATGAGACCCCATGGATGATTCAATTTCAAGATGATGGTGATAATCTCTGGTATGTTAGGATTTCCTGATGATACCCCTCCCAAAAGGCAGGGGGACAGCCCTCCTTATAAGAGCTGGAGGCCCTGTTAAACTATGTACAAAGGATTCTACAAATGGAGCTGATTTTTTTTTTTTTTTGATTTTCAGGTGATCAGAAAAATTGCTCAGGGGGCCAGTGGAAATCTGGCCTCCCTGACTGGGGTGAGATCTATTCTCATCCCTTCATCATCTCTTGCATCCATCCGCAGACGGGCGTGGGCGACAACATTGGGATCACCCACCCCTCACCCAAAGGCAGAAGGGGTGGGAAAGGAAATGGACCAGACCGCCTGTGGATGTTTGCGGGCAATAGACAACGTTTTCCTACCCCCACCCAAAGATGGAAGGGGGTTGGAGAGTGGAAGATGATCTCAATCGTGGGTAGATGATGATTGATGGATAGGGCGGGATTGACAGGTTGGATAGGATAACCCTGGATGAGGTATGACCTCAGAGTTTGGAGCCTCTGCTGGACCAATCCCACTGGAGACAATATGGTAGTCCAAACCTGTCCTATAGCCATAAGACTCACTTTTCTAGTGTAAAAACAGCTCAAACCATCAAGATAACCTCAGAAATGGATTATACATCACAAATAACCCATAGTAACTCAGTCAAAGTACCCCTATATCTCTCATTGATTAGAAGATACAGCCCAAGAAACCTTCAACTGTGGCAAACTCATACCCAACCAGGTGTCACATCTCTATGGAAGACATAAGGCATACCTAGTAAAACCTCAAGTACATACCAGTGGCAGCTTATCCTCAAGACCAGGACAACACAAAAACCAGTCCAGATAAGAATACAACAATACAGATCCAGGAGGCAGTGCAATCAGTCAGATCCAGTCACCTCATCAAATACAGAAATACAGATTCAGGAGGCAGTTCAACCAGTCCAGATCCTATCACATCATACCCATAAAGCAGTACAGATCCAGGAGGCAGTGCAATCAGTCTAGATACAGTCACCTCATCTCCATACAGAAATACAGATCCAGGAGGCAGTGCAAGCAGACCAGATCCAGTCACCCCATCAGCAAATACATACAGGAGGCTGTGCAGAGGCATACAGGAACAATATATGCAGGAGGAGGTCAAACCAGTCTCAACCAAAACCAAACAAACATGCAAGCATACATACAAGAGGCTGTGCAGGAGCAGATACAAGACTGATAAATACAGGAGGCTGTGCAGGAGCAGATACAAGACCAATAAATACAGGAGGCTGTGCAGAAGCAAATACAAGAGAAATTAATACAGGAGGCTGTGCAGCAGTGTACAAGAGCAATATATGCAGGAGGAAGTGGGACCAGACTTAAGAAGAACCAAACAAGCCACCAGTATTGCACAGCAATACATGTAGGTAGAATCAAGTAGCACTGAACAAACTACAAGTACAGCACAGCAATACATCTTATCATTACTACACAGCAATTTATGCAAGGCTGTGCATGCAGGAGACCCCTGTATAAGTTTTTCCAACCAGAAGAAATGCCTCATGTATCTGTACAACATTTTTCAAACCAGCAGAAATGCCTCATGTAACTGTATCTCACTGTTCCTCACCAGAACAGGGATATCCCTCAGGGGAAGCCTTGAGCACCCCCTGAGGTAGGATTTTTCTATTTAAGGAGGGCCTCTCTGCCCTATCCAAGTTGTATCATCATGCCATCTGGCCTAGTTATCACCCATCCCTACTCACCCCATCAACCCATCTATCTGTGGTACCTACCCAGATAAAATATTTGTAGTGAATCAGTTATAAAAGGAAAACAAGAAATCAGAAACCAAGTTATTACCCATCTTTAAGCAATTAAACCACCCATCAGGTGCTTGAATAAGGGTTCTTCTGTGACCTAAATATTCAGCACCATATGAAAGAAACCCCACCCATTAGTTAATAAATAACCCTTACAAAGAAAGAGAGCACAACAAAAGGAAACTACCAACCTTTCCTCTTCCCAGCCCCCTGTGGGTAAACCCATCCTTGGGTCCTCTCCTGAACCAGCCCTTTGATAAACCCTTGAAACCTTTAATATTGGGGTATTGGTTAAGATCAAACATATCTGATCAATAAATTAACCAATAGTCCAATACATCTGGTCTATTCTTCAACAAATCCTACCAATATCACAGTTAATAATTAATCTAGGTCTGATCTGAGACCTATATTAAGTCTCAAAGAAACCATCCATTAATTTTAATAAATTATTGTGCAGACTTACTATAGTACTGGAAGGGCAGGCAATGCAAAACCACTCTTAGTATATACTAATACTCCAAAGGAGTAGGAGTAATACTAAATTCCCCTTCAAGGACTGCCAGCAAGCTATTTGCTACTTTTATTTATATAATCCCACAGGAGTCTCTACAACAATTGGCGCGGGTTGGTGATCTCGAGGAAAGTCTTGGCCATGACGGTTGCCAACTGGTGACACCACAGGATGGCTAGATGATCAATTGGGCTCCACACGGTGGGGATGGCAGTGGTGAAGACGCTGAGGCTGGCGTTGGAAGGAGCCAAGGAGAGTAGCAAGCTGGAGTTGGAGGAGATGGTATTATTGGAAGTACCGCCGGAGATGGAGACAAGGATGATTTGATCAAGGGGTGGTGGCACAAGTGGAGATGAATGATATTGGCGCCAGAGGGTGTTGAGATGATCGTAGATTGACTGGATTCAATGCTCAAAGGTGATGGGAGGGATTGAGTGAGGGGAGCTGAGGGAGATGATGATATTGATACTACAATCGAGGTAGCTAGGGGATGTGAGAGATTTGTGGGCAACAATGCCACCCATGGAATGAGGGATGATGAGGACTGAGGTGGGTAGGGGTAGATGAGAGTTAGTATGGATTCGAGATTGTTGGTAGATGGATAGGATTGATTGAATGGCATCATTGGTGAAGATAGCCTGATTGAGTAGGGTTTGAGTGTGAAAGGCCAAGTATTCATTGTTGAAGTCAAGGGCAAAGAAATCAAAACCGGGGTGATGACGGAGCAGATGATGAGGATGAGGAGGAAGTTTGGGCCAAGCGGGTCTTGGCCTGTGCGTTTGGCCAAAAGGAAGGAGGGAACAATGAGAGAGGGGATCAAACGCAATGCCTAGGTGATGAGACCAAGAGAGGCCTGTCCTAGACCACTGGGACAGAGGGATGTTTGGCAGGATGAGGAAATTGGAGGGGTGATACTGAAAAAGAAATTCCAATTTTTTTTTTTTGAATGACACCTAAATAAAAGAATTGTAAAAAAAAATTTGAATTTTTCCGCATCTGGTCCAGGGTGTCCAGATTTGGTCACCACACCGGAGGTCGAGCGCGCAGCTCAAAGGGATTTGGACATGGAGAAAAAGCTTCTGACGGTGGCAGCAATGGCTGCAGAGGTTGGGAAACTTCCCCTGAAACAGTTTGGAAGGTTTCAGGCATTGGACAAGTATCTTTGAATGCTTTTTTTTTCTGAAGGCTTGTAAGAAAAAGAGGTTAGATGGGTTTGACAGAAGTTTTTGCTTTTCTTTTGCCAGGACATGCAGTTGTGGAAACGGGAAATTCCAATACCCTTGGTTGTGGTCACAAGGCGGGAGGATCAGGAGGCTTTGATGCGGAGTCTTCACAATGACTTAGGCCATTGGGGAGAGGCAGAGACGCACAGAAGAGTTAAGACCAGGCTCTGGTGGCCCGGTCTGGGGAAAATGGTGCAAGATTGGGTGCGGAGTTGCAAAGCCTGTCAGTGGCAGAGTACCAGATTACCAAGGGAGTTGGTATTCCAATGGGTGAGGACACCCTTTTAGGGAGGGTCTCACTGAATATAGTCCATATCAAGGCAGGAAAGTTCCTGTATCTGCTTGTGGCTTGGGACAACTTTTTAGGGTGGGTGGAGGCGCATCCATTGGTTAAGCTGTTGTTGTAGAAGGTGGGGCATTTTTTGGAGGAGGATTTTTTTGCTTGTTTTGGGTTTTTGTGGCTCATCAAGGTGGACGGTGGGGCGGAGTTTTGGGGTGATCTTTGGAGGCTGGTCATATCTTGTATTGCAAACTTTGGGAAAGTTACAGAATATTATTGGGAGGGAGTGGGGGCAATAGAAAGGGGACATCAGCCAATCAAGGAAGCAATGTTCAAGATCTGCAGAAGTAAAGGGAAGAAGTGGCACAAAACCTTGCCAGTTGTGTTGTTTGCAGATTGGATATTGGTCAAGAGGGGGACGGATTATTTTCCTTAAAAGCTCTTGTATGGGCGGCAGCCGGTGCTTCTGGTAGATATCAAAACCTTGACTTACCTTGCTATCAACTGGTGGAAGTTTAAGACCACAGAGGATCTATTTGTGGTTTGGGTGGAGCAACTTTTGTGGAAAAAGGAGAGGGCGGCAAAGAGGCTTTGGGACAGTTGATCTAAGTTTTTTTGTTACTGGGACAAGCTTTTTGCCAATTGCTTGTGGGAACCTTTGTGGAGAGACATCCTGGTTCTGCTTTATAATTGGAGCTTGGAGACGCAGTAGGGTAAGCTTTTTGCAGATTGCTGGAAAAGTCCTTATTTGGTTCTTAGTCAGTTTCTGGGTGGGAGTTATCAGTTGGAGGAATTGGATGGCACTTCACTCAAGTGGAAGGCGGCAGAGGCTCATGTAAAGAAGTTGCACATGCCGGGCAGTACAGATTTTGATGAAACCACAGGTTCAGGGGATGACAATCAAGATGTGGCCGACGTAAGCAAGCCCCCTGCAGAGGAGAAGGAGTCTTCAGAGGAGGAGTCCTGGGAGGGATGAAAGCTGGGGTCAAAATTTGAGTTTTGGGGGGACGGGGAAGCTCAGATCACCAGATCAGCGTGGAAGGTCTAGTCTTACAGGCCTTTGTCTGGGGTGGTCCGGGTCCCTTAGTCTTACAGAGTTTTTTTTTCCAGATTTATTCTTTGTCTCAGGTGTCTCAGTGTTATTTGTCTCATTCTCAGATACTGAGGGGTTCCCACTAAGGGTTGCTGAGTTTCTTTTGTTTTTGTGTCTCATTTTGTAGGATGGTGCAGGTAATCAAGAGGATTCCTTTCTGGGGCGGGCCAGGCATCATATTTATTTCAAGAGCTATATACAAGATTTAAGGGGTGCTGCAATAATTTAAGACAGCAAGAAATCTAAGGAAGGAAGATTTTGTGGTGGATCCTACGGCAGAGCTCCCCACCGGCATGATGATGCTTGCGGAGGAGATTTCAACGCTCTGCAGCTGGGATCCCAAACAAACATCAGAGGATGGCCAGTATTTGCTCATCCAATTTGTGGAGGTACCAGTTGATTCTGGCTTCCTAAATTCCTGGGCCGCCTTCTTTTTCATCGCTTTGGATGGCTGCGTGGTACGGAGAGACCTGGTGGAATTGGTTTGACCTAGAAGGGTGGTGTGGTATTGTTATATAGTCTCAGATTGGGAACCGCGCCGCGGTTGGCAGGCTCAGCACCCAGATGCTTGTGGTCTCAGCAGTGGCCGCTGCGGGCTCAGCAGTAGGCGCCGTGGGGCTTGGCATACTGGGAAGGGGTCAGGCTTGATTGGATGTGGCGGGCCGTGGCCCGCTTGGACATTATGGACCCAAGAATGGAGCCAGCCCAGCCAGGTTTGCAGGCAGCTAGTTTGGGGAAGTAAGGCGGGGAAATTGGGGGTATGGGTGCGGGCCAACCCGCAGGCCAGGGAATCAAGCGGAGCTCAAAGCGGATACGGAAAAGCGGGGGGCTCCTAGTAGGGCACGGCGGAGGGCCACGTCAGGAGAAGGAAAAACTGGATGTAATTAATGGTAAGCCGGCAGGGAAGGGGTTAGGGTTAGGCTAGGTTTCTTTTACATTTGTTGTTGGGATATTATTGCGCTTGTACTTAGGTTAAGGTTGAGAAGGTGGGCATAAAGCCTGCACTCTCAATCCCAGCTCTGAGGATTTGATCTTATCCTACCATTGGATCTTGGGACAAGGAAAGGAAGAGGAAGGGAAGGAGTTCAACATCTTTTTCTTCCTCTCTTTTACCTCTCTCACTCTTAAAAACAAAGGAGCATTCTTAGCCTTACAGATGCTGAGATCATTGCCTTCCAAACTTAAGGACAAATAGGGGATTAGCTCTCTTTTACTTTTCACAGAGAGTGTTGGAGGACTGAAAGGATAATCAAGGTGACAGTTTCTGGATCAGAGACAAGCAACGCAGAGATCTTCCAACTGGCAATGGAGGCAAAAGTGACACAACCAGGGGAGCGGGAGCTGTGTGAAGATATGGAGGGGTCAGGAAAAAAAAACTCACAGGATATGGGCGGCAAGTCAGGGCTAACCACAATGACTGAGCGCAGGGACTCAACCTCTGCAGGAGGTGTTGTGGTTGGAGTGGTGGATGCCAGAGGGGTGGGTGATGGTGGATGGAAGAAGGGGATGTTGGGCGCTGTCGGCGGGGGAATTGGAGGCGTAGCCACCCAAACAAAGATGGGAGCCATGTTGTGCCCGCATTTTACCTTGCCAAGTCCAACATTTAGGTTTTGGTGTTGGCCAGTACCTGGAAATTTTTTTTTTGGTTTTTACTCTGTGAAAATTTGGTTTCTAACTTGAGTAGGAACCTGAGAAAAGTTGTTTGTACTGGTTCTTGAGTATTCCAAGTAATTTTAGTGCATGCATGGAATATAGAAGATTTGGAATTATGGGGAATTCAATTTTATGTACGCTAATCAGGGAGTTGTTCCATCAACTATAATATGTGAGATTCAACCAGGTTGGCACAACACACCTAGAAATTTGGCAAAATTGAAAACAAAATACTTTTTCTTTTTCCTTTTTCAATTTTATAAATGTTGTCTGTTTCTTTTTTTTTTTTAACTGTGATTTTAGTTCAATCCTATTTCTGAAAAAAATCCAGCTTAGGTGTTGATTATTTTTTTAGTATTCATAGAAATTATCTCAATTAGAATTTGACCACTTGGATACACTTCAAAATCCCAAGCTCTGCTCAAAGTTCATAAAAAATTCTAGCTATTTTTTGATATATCATATGGTTTCCAAAAAAGCTGAAAAATTCCATTTGAGAAGAAATTCAATCAGAACTAAAACCTCAATAAAATTGTACTTTTTACAAAAATGATGAATCAAAACAATTAAAAACAAGATTTCAGAATCAATTCAATATTGCTGACATCTTCTTTCTTTCTCAAAATTAGAAATATATCATAGAGAATCTAAGACTAATGAGAGTATCTTCAACTTTTTTTTATTATTTTACTGAATTTTTTGAAAAAAATGGAGAGATCTTGTCAAGGAAATTAGTATTTTGAAGAAAGTTTGTGTGATAAGGCTTTAGCAAATAAATAAATATTAATAAATAATTTCATTCAAACCAAAATTCAGTTTCAAGTGAGCTAGCTAATCTCTCCAGTCTATCCTCTACTGGCTTCATTTCCAAAACAAATTTCTCTTTCAAAGTTAATCTTTCAAGGAATATAGGACAGTAACAATTAGAAGGAAGGCCTTCACAAGGTTTCATCTCATAATTTGGAACTATTTCATCATAAGTTCTTTCATATTCTACGTTTCTTTTAGCATGAATTTCACCCTGCATCTCAGAAATATAGTTTAGAGTGTTTTTATCAAGTTTGTGTAAAATGTTTTGAATATGTTTTGCTTCTCCAGTAGACTTGAACAGAATGATATTTTTCCTTGATTTTCTTCCTCAGTATCAGAGAAAAAATCCACCCTAGGAAGAAGATTTCTGGCCAAATCATTTCCCAAATGGTTATTTGCGGTTGCTAAGCAGTTTCTTTATATCTTTTTCATTCAATGTAGGAATCCTCAGCTCACAGAAGTAGGAAATTAAGAGGAATTTTAGGCTCACTATGTGTTTAAATCTAGATCTGGGCTTCTTGTTACGAGTCAAGGATTCATGTATTGGTCCTTTTTCCCACGTAGCCATTGTTCAAGAATTCCAAAAAGTATTTCCTTTTTGCAAAATCCAACATCAAGTGCATAATTGGTAAATGCACCATTCTTCTTAGCATGGAACCAATGCTTTATGATCACTTCTGACAGGAATTCATCCCACTTTGTAAAATTAATTAGGCAGTCCCATTGGAAAGTTGGAGCCTTCATGCCAAAGCTTTCCAACTCTTTCTGACATTGCTCTTTGAACCTTCCAGGTATGCTTTTTGTTCAACCATAGAGGTTGGTTTCAGTTGTTTGCAGGCTGAAAAAAAGATTTTTTTCATAAATGGATCCAAGTTTTTTCAAATTCAACTCTTTTAATTGATCTTCAGAGGGTGGTGGTGAAACCACGTTTCCACGAGGTTTCATATTCAAAACATTTTTGATGTAGTCCTGTAGGAATAGACTGGTGGGGTCATTAAATTTGGGCAAATTTTCAGCTACTTCTTTGTTTAGTGTTCTGTTTTTGATGGATTTTGAACTATGAGAAGCCCTCAAATCCATTTTGTGGTGGAAAAGATGTTAAATAATGTTTCTTTTCAAGTTGGGGAGTTGTTGAGTGATTGATCTGTTAGCAAAAAGATAAAATACAGATGATTGGATCTGAGCACAGTCAAAAGTAAATATTGTTACTTGTGGTATTTTATGAAGAGTTCATATTCATAATTACTGATTAGAATTCATTATAAATATTATTCAAAATGAAAAATTCATTATATGAGACAGTGGATCCATCTTTTATTGAAAGAAAAAAAAATTGTGTCAGGCAGAAAGTATTTTGAATGATCCTTAAAGTTAGATAATGGCCACATGTGACATTTGCATCTCCCTTGAAAGTGCATCTTTTTTTAGAATGTTATATTTTTAATTTTCTATTAATGGTATGAATCACACATTTTTAAATGCCCTCATAGGGTAAAATAATTCATCACCAAAACATATTTTCATTCTTAACCTGAGTTTGAGTGATGAAATGATGAAATGGCTTTTCTATGAACTTGAAATGAACATTCTTCCAAAATTCAATGTTTCCATTTTACATACATAAATACCTGTTGAAATATCCAACTTAAACTGGGTATTTCAAAAAATGACTTGGATGAGCAGAGAAATTGGTATAAACAGCATCTTAAAATGTTCTACAAGTATATTGACATTAGTATTGTGCATAGAAATGAAGTCTGAGGATTGGTATGGATAAAATGTTGGACCATTTATTCATCTTCCCAGCTAGAAATGAATTTTGAATTGCTTTGTAAAACCCAGGAAACAAAGAATATATGTCTGAATTTATCACATGTTGTCATCATATCCAAATCACCTGGTCATCTGATGATCAATTTAGCATATATTCTGCTATGGATGAACAAAATAGCACTAAGGGTAAAAATAATTGAAAGAATTTGAAAATTATTGCAGGTTCCCTAATGAAGATTTATGTGAAACATGCTATGCTGAATTTCCTGCTCATTGTTTGCAGGTCCATGTAAATATTCTTAACAAAATTCATGGGTTGCCTTCAATTTATGCCCATATACCATTTTTCATGAATAATTATGAAATCAAAGCAACATGAAATGAAAATGGTTGTGGATTTTACCCTTTATTTGTGCTGAATTCTTCATTAAGGACTGTTAATTTCACTTTAGTTGGAATCAATCATCAATAAGATTATTTTAGTTGAATCTAGTGAATTATAAAAAGCAAGAATTTGCCAATTACTATTGATAAACCTTGTTATTTTCCTTAATGTTCCAGCTCTGGGGGTGAGGAGAGATTGGTGAAAAAATTAATCAAAATAGGAAAGGTTTATATTTCATTCACAACACTTCAGATTTAATTAATATTTCAAACTTTCCAATTTGTTATTAGTCAGATGGATTTGAACTGAATTCAATGTTGGTTTTTTTCTCTGGATAACCTGGATAATTTGGGGATAGATTGCACTAATTGATATTTTTGGCTCAGCTCAACACTTTATAGATTGGTGATGGAAAATAGAAATATGGTATATTTTTGGGTGTGAGATCTCTGTTGGCAAAACATGAAAAATCCTGTTTAATAATATGACACAATCTCCCATGAGCAAAGCTCAAAACATTTTCACAATCATCTGTGATATACATTGAAATATAACTTAATTTATCAATGAAAAAATGGTACACCAACCAACATCAGGACAGTGAAGATATCTTTGTTGTTTTTATTTCCACTGATGGCAGGTAAATGAGGCTTTTTTTCCAATTCCATGTATAAGGCTTTTTTTGATAACAATTTGGATCAATGATGAGGCATATTCAAACTCTTATCTTCTATAATTGAAAAATGATGTGAAATATTGGAGTATCACATAGTGGCCAAAATGGTTAGTTGAATAATCATGAATATTACTAATATCTATGCATCATAAATATTTAGTTATCAATGGAATTTTGAATTCAATCCATAACCA
Organism: Puccinia polysora; assembly: GCA_025617555.3. Taxonomy (NCBI): domain Eukaryota; kingdom Fungi; phylum Basidiomycota; class Pucciniomycetes; order Pucciniales; family Pucciniaceae; genus Puccinia; species Puccinia polysora. The sequence goes on along the minus strand of CM062641.1, from coordinate 30,259,907 downwards.
AAGGGGCAGCTGGTAGTTGAATGGACACTTGTCAGATATGTAATACTGTGGTTTTGAAGAATATAGTAAATTACCCAGTCCAAGTGATGCACGCCTCTCCATCCATAAATTGTAGACATTTGGGATTATTTCAACTGGAATATCCAATTTTTCAGCTTCCTGGTTGAATATTTGCTGCAATCTGTGAACCATGACTTGTGAAGTGTGCTTATCATGCAACCATCTCTCTGTTTTGGTCCAGTCGTTTGGAAATGGCTCCAAATTATTTTTAAGCTTGCGTTAAATTTCTTCATGTGTATTCTGCAGCCAAAGTTCTTTTTCTGGAGTCAATTTGGTCATTTTTCAAGAAATGGAATTAGAGACGTACAAATTATGGTTATTTTTTTTCTGTGATTGATGAGTTTACTTTCTAGACTCAGAGAGATCCCATTTTTTGTTTCTATTTATAGTTGAAGGAAGCTTGATTTCTTATTGAATAAGAACAAATTGAATATGCAAGATATAGGACTACTCTGAATAAAGAAAAGGGAAAGAAATATTTTGATTAAAAGCAAATACTTAATAGCAAATAATTTAGAATGACTAACCATTCTATGTCAAAGACTGTTTCAAATCAACAAATTGATGTTAAAAAAATTTGATGGACATGTGATAATTAAGATTTTGATGTATTTTTTTTATCAAATATATAAATTTGATAAAAAGAGACCCATTTGGTTGAGGGATGCTGCTGTTCTTAAAAAATGAATCAAATTTTTTGAATCACATGTTATTCTGACGTACCAAAATTGATTGCAAAAATCAGATAAAGGATGGCTTATAATTTGGAAGACTAATTTAAATTGGTTTTTCTTTTTCTCTTTTGATGATTGTACTTCATATTCTGTATCCTCAATACTTTTATGGATGTTGGTTTATCCTTGGTTCTCTATGCTTCAACAAAGAAAAAAACTAATGGATTATTTTTGAGACTTCCAGAAATTTTTTCCAGGGTGAGAGGCTGCTTGATTGAAAGTGATCTTTCCTTACCTGAGAATAACTATTTTGTAAAAAAAAAAAAAACCAATAAAGCTTTTAAAGTTTTTGATGCAAGTAGTTGGGGAAAAATATTCCAGTTTCTAAATTGATTCAGTTTGAAAATCACAGGAGTATTGGCTTTGAAAACGGACTAATTTCTAAAAATGAAAGAAAAAAAATGATATAAACAGGCTTCCTTAGTTTTCAAAAAACTCTCAAACTTTGATAATTTGAATTTTTTTTGGAGACAATTGATCATTGTTTCAGAATTGGAAGTATAAGGAAATTTACATCATTTTTCAATGAAACCTCTTTTAATTCAATTGTCAAAATGGTTGAATTTGTCATGTGTTTAAGTGGGAAATGGAGTACTCTTGACCTGGAAATTGACTATGTTACCAGACAAGAGAAGTTGTATATTAATTTTGCGTGCATCAATCTGAGCACATATTCTTTTGAAAAAAAAGAATGTTTACAAGACCACAAAACAAATCATTTCATGAACCAAAAAAATGTGGAAAATCTAGCCATAATTTGCAAAACATCACACTATAAGCTCATGCAGCAGAAGTGTTAGAAGAAACAGCGTCAGAGGTTATTTCAGTCAAATTATTTAATTTAGCCTTTTCTAAAGCCCAGGAAGTTTCAAAATTTCTGCCAAGATCATAGTCAGTAACCAGAAAAATATCCTCCAGAAGAACTTCAGCTAGATTGGAATAAGTAAATCTATCAGTGAAAATATTTATCACACATCTCCAATAAATTTTCTTATCTTTAATAAAACCCATATCATGCAATGCCATGAGAATATATGCCCTTGTGTTAACCAGTTTACCCCAGAGGGGATCAGCAGGCAAGCCACCCTTCAACTTTTATTCAAGGACAACAGTTCCAAACTCAAGCAGCATTCCAGCCTTCCATCTGGCCATGACTCTTTGATTTCCAGGACATATCCATATTGCAGCAGGACCAAAAACCAAAATTTGTGCAACACATGCTAGAGAATTGACCCCCCATCAATTCTTCTTTTCAGCTGAGTCCTTAGATATAAAAGGCTGTTGATTATCTTCCCTTTCATCAAGTTGTAAGTTGATGATCCCAGTCACTAGAGAGACCACATATTCAAACACCGTATTCAAACCACCTCTTCCACTTGTGACCTCATCATTTTGGTTAGAAACCAACCTCTTGTTTTGAATGAATGTTGGATCATCAACAACAGATGCCTGCAGGTTTGCAAAGTAGCTTTGTGCTTTGAGTAGAGCTTCATTGGAATTCCCATCAATCCCTTCCATAGATGAGAGCACATTTCTTGAGATTTTGTGTGAGACCACACCTATGATGTCATTCAATGTATGCTTCAATTTCACATAGGCTCCATGTATTGGCTCTCTTGTGTACGTCAGGATCTCTGAAAGGGGATGCATGTGGTTTTTGGCTGCCTTCTTTGAGCAAGAGAGAGAGGAGGTATTGATGAAGGTATTTCCAACAAAGACATCATCATCCTTGCTGAGAAAAATCTTTTCTGAGAAGATAGAACATAAGAATCAGTTTATTTGCAGAGGATTGGAGTATTTTTTAATCAGAATGTACCATCTTTGCACCTGTTCCAACAAAGGTCCAATGATTTTAGGATTCCTGATGTCTCAGGGGGGTTTGCCAAGATCCTCCGGCCAAGAAGGTTAAGATTGTTGGATATTAGAAACTGTGTGCTGGTTATCATCTTATAATAGCTTGAAGTGTTTGAATTGTCCTTGATTTCTTCCCAGTTCAACAACCTTAAGAGGTGTTCCTTGGTAAAGCCAACAAAGAGTTCTGGGTAATTGAATAAATTCAATTACAATTCTTTTCATTTCATAACATCTTGATTCAACTAACCAGGTGAATCTATTGGCCAATTAATTTGGGCCTGGGTTTTAATTTGGGTACTAGCTTCACCTTGAGCCTGGCATGGTGGATTTCCTGATGGCTGCTCAATTCTTGGATGGGAATTCCTTTTATTTTCATCCTCAGTGATGATTCCAGCATTAGAAGCATTCCTTCTTTGGGGTATTATGGCTTATTCATTCTGATTCAGAAATGAAATTCAAACTTTGGGTCAGTTTCTGTAAAGGATAAAGAAAATTGTGGAGGAGAGGCAACTGACCTGCTCAGGGGATGTCGGAACTAGGGTGGGAGCTGGAGTGGGACTCCTGGGTGATGATTCCAGCACAATTACTTCGGGTTCCTCTGGTGGAACATTGTCTGAATCTGACGATTCAGAGTCAGAATCAGAGGAGTCAGATGATGCTTGTTATCTTGAGGGTGGCCGGTGTGCAGATCTTTGAGGTGCTTGTAAAGCAGCTTGTTCTGCCAGGCAAGCAGATTCCCAATTTTCAGAACCCATTGCTGGGCCTTGAGGTGCAACAACTGGGGGGTGCAATTGGGTATCCAGTGCCTTAACAGTAGGATGAGAAACAGCAACATGTTCTGGGGCTTCAATTGGATTTTCCTCTAGAGAAGTTTCAGCTGGTATTTAAGATTGAACTAAATATATTGGGACTGTATAATTTATGCATATTTCAAATAATGCCAACAAAGTTTTTGTGAATCAAATTGTTTATTCAACTCACTGGGTTGCTCCACTGGGTCATTTGCAGGCACTGGTATAAGCTGGGTAAAAAATTGGTCTGCATTAGGAGTTTTTTTAGTGGGATTGACAGGTTTGTTGATTGTCAATGGGATATTTGAAGGATCCTTGGCTGTTGGTTCTTTGTCTGAGTCAGTTGAAGTTTTGGGTAGGCCAACAGCTTTTTCTGTTTGCAACCTCAAATGCTCCACCTTTGCATCATACTTGTGCTTATAGAACTCAAGCATTGACTTCAAAAATTTCTTATGTGATTGTTCAACATGGGCATCACCCAGTGGAGCATTAAGTTGATTAAGAGTGCTTTTTTCTACAAAATTCAACTAGGGATTCCCCATCATTATCAGAACACACACAACTCAGCAAATAAACAGTCTTATCAGGAAAATTGGCCATGGTGTATTCAAGAAGGTTGGTCAGGTTGAGAAGGGAAAGATGTTTCTTCTGTAATCTTATGGGGTATTAGTTGGTTGAGATTAGAATGGGAAAGTACTTGTTGGCTATGGATTACCTGCCTAAATATTGGAAAAAAAGGAAATCATCTAACAGGTGTGTGAAATATTATGGATAGATGTATGTACAGTGTGTTGGATTTACATGCTTATTTGTGGAAATAAGCTGGGGAATCAACATTTTTTCCAAGTAAGTGCATAATTTAAACATGTGTGTCCTGTACAGGGGCCATGGTCGCGTTATGATAAGTCGTCCATGGTGCCAGGCCAAGGGGGCTTGGGTTACACATGATCAGTAACAGTGATGTCACAAACCTGGGGGGCATGGACAACTTATCCTAAGTTTTCCACAGGTCCACCAAGGCTGTGGGTGCGTTTGTGATGATTTTGAAGTTGAGTGTCTCTTCATTGTATCATGGATGACTTAGCATAAGTTGTCCATGCCCCCCAGGTTTTTCACATCACTGTTACTGGTCATGTGTAACCCAAGTCCCCTTGGCCTGGCACCATGGACAACTTATCATAACGCAACCATGGTCCCCAAACCTGATACAACTTTTATTGAATTACTTTGATTTCTTGACTGCTGTGGGATGGTGGACAACATAGCATAAGTCTTCCATCACTACAATGAGATTGAGTCTGAAAATGCACTTATCACAAACTTTGGACAATTCATGTGGATTTTCACATTGTGTTTGGAGGAAAACTGCAGGATATATTTTCAAAACAGCTATTCTTTGAATTGCATGCAAAAAATTAATTCAATACCCATATCTAGCTTTTTTTCCATTTACTTTAGATACAATTTCATTAGGAGAACAAATTTGGAGTTTCAGGGAGCAATGGGAAAGTTTTTTTTTTATTTGGAATGAGCATCCAAAATGGGTATGATGTTCTGTTGATTGGAGACTGGGTGGAGGGAAAGTAGTATGATGTGGAAAAACGCAAGTTTGCCATAATATCTCAACAATACACTCAACCTTTGCATAATCAACCATGAAACCAAGTGTTGGGAAGGAGACACCATGGCCTGTTTCAATGGAGGGAGGTGGAATGGGGGTGCCTGTGGGTTTTTCAATATATGAGAACAAACCATAAGTATAACCATTCAAATCATCCTCATCAGTATGAACAACATTTCAAAAGTCATCACAAGTCACAATGACATTGGATGCATGAAGGAAAGATTGTCTTTGATCACCCCACTCTGGAGATGTCCAGTTTGGTATTTTGAACTCTTCAGATACTTTCTTGTGCTTCATATGGGCAGTTTTGGAGAGACCTGTAATACAATTGAAGACCAATTTGTTGTGAACTGGAAGCTTATCCCACAAGGCATCATCATTTGCAATTTGTTCTTCAGTCAAGTCTCTTCTTCTAGCATATATTCCTGATTTTAATATCATTTTTTTATTAATTCAATTGTTATTTGATAATGAAAAATTCATAATTAAAATCAGAATACCTGCAGAATATCCTTGATCAGTTCCCTGGCGAAAGCAAAGCCCATACATGGAGCAATATTTGGTATTTTTATTGGTTTTGTTAAGGTTGATTTGGTTGATGGCCATGGTGTAGAGATCAGATATCATTTCTGAGAATTGAGTGGCCAGTAAGGTATAAGGACGCTGGTTGAAGGTATGATACTTCAATACTAGTTATGGGTCATGTTTACAATTACAAACAACATGAAGGGTGGTTGGTGGCCCTGTAAGAGGTACTATAACTTGGAAAGGTTAAAGATTTGGCCTAATATCAACAAAGTAGGCTGGTTCAGAGGTTTTTTTCCAATTGCAGTGATCACATCTCCCAATTGCAGTGATCATTTCAAGCTTTCCAATGTTATTTATGTGCTCTGGATTTGGAGGGTTCTGATTTAATGAAGTTGAGTGCTGGCTTCTTTTTATAAGTCAACTCTGGTGTTGAACACTGATCCTTATTCTGAGACACTAGCTCATCTTTCCTACAAACTGTGTTTCAGAAGCATTCACAGATGTCCAAGTCCCAAAAATCAACAAATAAAACAAGAAATAATCATTAGTGAGATGAAATGATCTTGATGGTTTTGAAAATACATATTTATTGCTACTTTGAGCACTTTGGAGGTTTGTACACTCATTAATGAGGTTTTTTGGCAACAGTTGAGGATCTGAGGTTGATTTTGGATTCATTTCAAGGGGATTCAGAGTGGAATTGTAGAGTAAAAATGTGATAAAATGGCTGGAATTTGGTTATGATGATCAGTCGGAACAAAGAAGAATAATCAGCAGCAATAAAGGTTGGGGGATGATGAGAAAAGGGCCATGGATTAAAAAAGATATCCATGAGGAGGGGGGGACCACATTATTGAGGATTCAATCACAAGTAGAGAATGGGCAATGTTTAACCAATGGAAGAAAAAAGAGAAAATAGGCAAAGAGTTTATAAGCGTCAGCTTCATGTTGTGGAGTTTGGGAAGTGACAATGGATGAAAGGTGGGAGGTGATTTGAATGGGAAGGAAAGGGTTGAAAAGTGATGATGATCAAGAGGGAAGGGGTGGGAAGAGTGCTTACCAGATAAAGAGAAACAGATGCTGGCCAAGAGGAACAAAGAACAACACAAAACAGGCTTGCAATGAAGGGGTTCAAAACAGTTGAGGATATTGGCAAACAAAATTGGAGAATGGATGCTTGTGGTGGGATGAGGCCTAGAAATGATGCAGGAAAGATAGAAGAAACAGTGTGATCATTCCATCATCGCGAAGAAAGTGGAGAGGAAGGGAAGTGATGAGAACTCACCGCAGTATTGGGCTGGCACTTTTTGCAAGGTGTCCTGAAGGTGGAGACGGTTTCATCGCGGAATCAAGGTGTGTTGCAACAGCAAACCATGATTTTGGTAGGTTCCGAGTTGTGCAAGCAATAACAAGGCAAAAATCCAAAGTTTGGGCAAGGATCAAGGTCTGTGCGCACCCACATGCAAGCGACCCAAGTTGGTACACCTCTCCCACACTCATCTTGCTTGCTTGCGTTGCCTTCAGCATAGAAAGGCCGCGCGGCCCCCCAAAATTTGAAATTGGATGGTTTGGTGGGCGCGAGGGGGTGGCCAGGATGTTTTGGAAGCCGCGCAGCCGGGGATCAAGGGATTTGTTGGGGCCACAAGGAATCCCTGCATCATGATGGTGGGGGCAATTTTTTTGGCAGGTGTGGAGGCAACAATTTAAATCGGTTGTGCATCAGCACAATTTGGTTAAAAAAAAGAGATCCTAAAAAATTTTAATCAAAAATTGTGATTGCAAAATAACATGTGTGTACCATCCAAAAAGGGGGAACCTGGATTTTTGAATTGTAAAACAATAGATTTTGAGTTTTTTTGAAGAAGTAACCAGAAAATAAAAGAAATTGGGCTTAGATACAAAATAATATTTTTTAGTCCAAAGGTCTTGGTCAGTTTACACCAGAAATAAATGGAATTGATGTAATTATGCTAAAATTGACCATGTATAAAAAAGGGTTATGGGTGATATTGTGAAAATTTCACTTTTTCAGGAATAATGACCGCACACTGTCTTTCAAAGGTAAAGAAAAAACTTGAATAAAATATTTTGATGTAGTAATCTCAAATGTGCCATTTTATCAAATTTTACTTTTGGCTTGCAGTAAGCTTCAATTCAAAAGTTTCATTGACAAATTATTTTTACTGTGAGATAAAGCTTTCAGAAAAAGTATAATTCATTGAAAGATTGGTTCATGTTATGGATTATGACTGAAATTAAGGAAATTTATTTTAAAACTTTTATGATGCTGGAGAAGAGACTTTAAAAAGGTTTGGGGGATTTTATGGCTCCAAATCTTGACACCAAAAAATTTTCATGATTCTTGAAATTTGACTTCCATCAACAAAACTCATATGCTGATATTTGTTCAATTCAGAACACAAATTTAAAGAAATGTGAAAAAAGTATGTGCTGTGTTTGTTTGAGGAACTTTTTTATTAGCAGATTCAGAACTGATTATGGCATTGTATTATTAATGATTTGAATATTTGTCTATAAATGAATTTCCTCAGGAGGGGATCAATTCATGGATTCATGATCCCAAATGGTTGAGAGTATGTTGGCCATGATGATTCCGGATAACAAATTTTTGAAAAACATTTTAGGCTGTGGTTTATACAAAGGGGTTTGTCATAAGAACTGGGGTAATCAGAAAATTCTGACTTAGGCTTGTACATTTTCAGCAGCATGGTGCACTTAGGCTAAGTGCACCATGCTGCTGAAGAACAGTTGACCATGGTTGTGGGACTAGGAAATCTGGCATACATCATTTCCCATCTTTTGGCATTTATGAACCTATTCCAGAAAGCGCAGAATCACATAAAATACATGGCAAAATTTAGAAAGACCTAAGTGGGAAAAAATTATAAAGCAATGAACAAGGTTAATTTAAATTTTTGGCCACAAGAATCATTCCTTGCTCTTGCATTCAAATAAGCTTAGACAAATTCTGGAATATCCAAAAATAATCCCTAATTACTATTATTGCAATATAATCAAAAATTTCCACTCTCCACAGAATCACAATTTGTGGTCCTAAATACTACAAAAGCCACCCTGCCACTCCTAACATGACACCAGAGTATTTGTCCTTGGAATAATGTTTGGGAGGATCACCATCAAAGTTTCTGTTTGATGTTCATCAGAGAGACAATTTTCACAAAATTATTCCACATTTCCTTGAATTTTAACCAGCAGTTTAATTTATTAAAGCTTTAAAAAAGGGTTGACTACCTTATCTATTACGGTAGCCTTTTTTGAATACAGGGTTAGAAAGACAGGCCCCTTACCAAGGATTATTTGGTAACATCTTATCTTTAAACTATCTTGAGTGACTCAATAAAGATCTCAGTATTTATACCCAAATTTGGATTCAGTCCAAATTCAAGTATGTTTGAATACCCAATTAATTCTCTTTCAGGCCAAAAAACTCACAAGAAATGCAATAAATTTTTCAAAATATTAATTGAGACCAAAATCACACCATTTGTTTGACCATTCAACCAAACACAATAGAGCTGAGTTTCCTTAAGGCCTCATAATTAATTCTTCCACTTTTTATAATCATTATAACAAATTTGGTGACCTGGTTACATCTGAAGGATGTTCTTCAGTTTCTTCAAGTATTGGAGTTTTCTTACAAAATTAAAATTGAAAGGTGGTTGCAATCATTCAATAATGTGGATAATGAACTATCAGGTGCATGCAACACATAGCACAGCAGGCGACTACATCATGGTGCCTTTGAATATCATGCTGGCTTGGATTTATTCTTGTTTTTTTTTATTTGATGGCCAAAGGGTCAAATACCCATCCAATTGTTACCAGAACAAAATTTTAGAAAAGATTCAGACCCCATTATACCTGCCCATGACATATTGAATTGGTTATATTGACTCTTTTCCCCAAAGTTTCCAAGGAGATGTGGAGGGGTGCATGATTTGTCCTAAGTTGTCCACAACCCCCATCAAATGTTAGATAATCCATTTTCAGTTCAAAAATGATTTTTTGATTGATCCCAATAAGAAAGCCTCCAAATGCTTTTGAAAAAATATTGAAATCCATGTAGCCTGATTCACCAATTATACTTGTCAGCTTGCTACTATATACATATCAAAACTGTCAAATCGTAACACAAACTATGAAAAATAAGAATACCTCAATTAACAAAGTAAGGAGTGAGAAATCCATAAATAATATTATGGGAATGGATTCCTCACCCAAAATTAGGTAGGGTCACTCACTGACCCCACCTGTCATAACCGTAGTTCTAAAACTCCTTCAACTAAACCAATCCAATCTCTTCATCAAACTCACCCTCATATCAAACCCAACTTCACTACTCCTGTACCTTCCACCAGATAGTACTACCTCTGCATCTCTTGCAGTCTCCATCCTCTTCCACCAGCTTCACCCTCTCCCTGTATTTTATAAGCTCTATGTCCATGTACACCTTGCCTGTCATGTGATTCAGCCAACCTTCTCAGGACCTCTCACTCTCTCCATGGCTTGGTACAACCTTCATCACTCCTCAACCCAATTGGTATATGAGTTAGCACATACTACACTTAGTATATACATAGTACATACTCTCCACTGTCTGTTCAGCCCATACTCCCAGGACTCCAGATCAGTACATGTCAAACCTTCCTGGATAGGCCCATCACCCAATTAGTCAACTGCAGCCTCCAGCCCAATCAATCAACATGTAATACCATGGGAACTCCAACCTGCAAAACCAGCCACTCACCCCTCAAGGCCTCCTTCTCAGCTCTCACATATACTGGCCTCTCCTTCCCTCCTGGACTAATTCCCCCCAAGGAATTAGTATACTACTTCTTACTGGTTAGTCCCTCTGCCAGTAGGTGTCATCTCAGCACTAGACAAGCTTCACCTAGCCTGCTTAACTCATATCACCTTTCCCCTTCCTGGTGTTACTCTTATTGGATTCAACAACTCTCATACTGCCTACCCATGTTGTGGACCAGTGTTTGATTGAGCTGAACAGTGTGCGGCCTTTCACTTTATCAAAGGAGTGCTATACAAGTTGTGACTACCCCTGCGTAAGCTATCCATTCCCCTCATCAACTGCTCATTGGCCAAATCCCTCAATTTTCCTCTTCAACATCTTCAACCCTCCGTTTCAACACTTCCTCAAGAGATTTTTCAATGCTTCCTTGACTATTCCTAGGCGCCTCCTTGAGGAAAATTTGAAGCAATTACAGCGCCCTGGGCCGCCCTTTGACACCCTTCGACGCACTTCGACGCACTTCGACGCTTTGAACTTTGACTTTGACACTTTGACTTTGACACTTTGACCTTGACCTTTGACTTTGACACTTTGACATCGACGCCTTTGACGCGCCTTTGACGCGCCTTTGAAATCTCTTTGACACCTTTGACGCGCCTTCAACTCTGCTTCAACGCCTTTGACGGGCCTTCAAAATCTCTTTGACGCCTTTGACATTACTTTAACCCCTTCAACCATCTTCAACCCTTTTCAAACCTTTCCTTTGAAGCTTGTTCTACGCTTCTTTGACGCTTCCTGGACGCCTCTTTGACGCAATTTTGAAGCAACTACGACGCCCTTCAGCGCCCTACGGCGCCCCTACAACGCCCTTTCGGCGCCCCCTTTCTTTGAAATTTCTGGGAACTTTCTTCATTGAAAATTGGCCGTTCTTCCTCAAATCTTCTCTAGGTACTTTTTTTGGGACATTTCTCTTCTCTGGCGTATTTGGACACCATGCCAGCCCAACATGCACAAACTTCATTCATTTCAAGTCCACCCCTCACCAGAGCAGCAAGAGGCAGAGGTTCTGTCATCAACATCTCCAATCAGGACCAGACAACTCCTCAACCTTGTAGATGTGGGAGGACCCCTTCAAACCTTCCAATGCCAGCATGCTCCACTTCCATGGAAACTGGTATCCTTCATCCAGCTCCTCCTAGAGCTTCTCTTTCTCCTGCCCCACCTGCAGTTAGTTGTATCACTAATCGTTTTATTGGTCAATATCCCCAAGAAGGCTTTGGATTAGATTCTCCATCTTATGATACCAGCATCATTCCTATTCCGGAAGGCAAGGACAAGGAAGGAAGTGAGAACTTGGACTTTGATTCAAGGATCCTAAATAATCTTAATTCACAAACTATGGAACCTCAAGAAGCATTGTCACCTTCAGCTTCTACTTCAATCCCTGGACCTCCAACCCAACCTCAACCTCCAACATCTGCTGTGGATCCCAATCTATTAGCCCTTCTCCAGACCATGACTTCTTCTGTGGCAAAACTCTCTCAACCCCCATCAACCAGTACTTCTCACTCTGGCACCTTCAAGTCTCCTTCCATGAATGCTCCGGATACGTTTGAAGGCAACAATCCTAGCAAACTGCAACCATTCCTCAAATCTTGTGAACTCATTTTTGCAAATGATGAAGGAACCTTTAGCGTGGACCGGAAGAAGGTAATCTTTGCAGCTTCCTACCTCTCTGGAAGTGCCAATAGATGGATCCAACCCGATCTGGCTCACCTTTCCAGTCAAGAGCCCTCTTTCCTCCTCAACTCATGGTCCCACTTCACAGAGAAACTTCACAACCTCTTTGGCGACAGACTAGAAGTGTTCAAGGCTGAAAAGGAACTGGTGAACTTGAAGATGAAGGACTCTGTCTATGCTTCAACCCACATCACTGAATTTTGATCACTTATGACCAAAGTCTCTTGGTGGGGTGATAGAGCCTTGTACTTCCATTTTTGACAAAGCCTTCCTTCACGCCTTCTGGACCAACTAGCAGGGTACAATGGCTCTCACGAAACTCTCCAGGACCTTCTGGATATAGTTTTGGACTATGATACAAGGTATCATGAAAGGTTAAAAGAAAAATCCTCTTCTCTCATTAATTCTCAACCCCACAGTTCTTCTCAATCTCAATCTACCTCTAATCAACCTTACAAGGGTACCGGTGAGGGTAGGGAGCATGACCAGTCCCCAGAAAAGTCTAAGTCAACTACCACATTTACCAGACCCTCTTTGGACCTAGGTCCAGATGGAAAACTCAAGGCAGATGAAACGGCAAGAAGAGACAGGGAAGGCTCATGCTTATATTGTGGTGGTAAACACAAGACAGAAGACTGTAGAAAGAAACCTGTCAACTCATCTTCTTCTCCTAACCCAGCACCTTCCAGTGCTTACCCAAGGCCAAACCAAGATTAGGCTCACCCTTTTCTTCCTCTCTTTCAAGGCTTATCTCTATTGTTTGTTTGATTCAGGTGCAAATCAATCTGTAATGGTCAATTCACTGGTTCAAAAGTATCTATACCTTACAGCCCCTTCCTTCTGGGCAAAAATATTTTATCTTTCCAATCTCAGCTCATAAAATCTACTTCCAAATGGTTTTAATTACTTCCTTTCCTAGCTTTGAATGGGAACCCCTTCAAGTCAATGCACCATCCCCTGAAACCTTCACCCTGGGAATTGACTCTCCTCATCACCGGAATCCAGAGGCAAACTTGGAAGATGGGGCTGATCACCTCAAGAAACCAACTAACCACTGACCTTCCCTCAAATACTGTTGAACTCAACCTGGCTACACTGCCTACAGCTGTCCTTCCCTTCAACTCTGCCTTTGGCGCTGCAGCCCAATGCATTTCCCCTCACTTTAGAACCTTTTGCAATTCCCCAACACAACTTCCAATTCCCTCTGAGGTCAACACTCTTTCCACTTTCTTGGATATTCATTGATCCTTTATTTTTTCACAGGAGGAAGATATACTGGATTCATCCTTGCATACAATGCAACTGGTTACTTCTTCTGATGTTTCACTTTGTTACTGATGAAGTTCCTGAAGAATCAGAAACCATGTTAAAGAAAGTTACTGCTGATTTCCATTCATTCCTAGATTCTCTTCTCCCAGGTTAAAGCAGACCAACTCTCTTCACACCGCCCTTACAACCACCATGTTGGACTGGAAGGGCTCATACCTCCAGTTGGGCTTGTCTGTTCACTACCTCACAAGAAAATTCAACTCTACAAGCCTACATAGCAGAGAATGTAGAGAAAGGTTTCATCCAGCCCCAGCACTTCAAGCACTGGATCACCTGTCCTTTCTTCTTTCAAGAAGAAGGATAGTTGTTTAAAGTTATGTGTTGATTTTTGCAAACCTGACGCTGTTATCAAGGAGAACCTTCACCCATTTCCTCCAATGACTTTCACTGACTGTCTCTCCAGGTTCTACCATCCTCACCCAAACTGATCTCAGGGTGCTTACCCCTTAAGCATCACAGGCCTTTGATTTACTAACTGATCTTTCTTCTCTAAAAGTATTTCCATGTCTTCCAAAGCTCTCATCAGAATACAAGGGTAGTTCATGATACTCCTTTCCTTCTTCAAAACTCACTTACAGTCTTTGGAAGTTCTTCATTGAATTCACCCGGCCTCCTGTCATGTTGGGACAACGTGTTTCCAGACGGGGGAACGCATACTCTGAACAGAATCCTGATGAACTTGAAACTTCTAAACCTTTTTACGTCTCTTTGATAATTCTTGAAGCTCAACTGAGTGAATTGACCATAAATCAACAAGCTGAAAAGTTACTCCAGGATATTATTCCTAGATTGCAGAAAGTGAATGAAGTGACTAACAATTCTATAGATTCCTACAGTTGTTTACTCCTGTTCATGGTTAAAGTGGGTATACCCAACATGCTGACTAACTAAAGCTAGAAATACTTCTTCAATCAACCAAACTCCTTTGATCAAGATCAAACTAGCCTATGGATAAGTATAGGAACTATGCTGACCTTAATAGAAACTGAATTCCGAAAGGCATCCATCCTGGGAATCAAGTATGACTATCTGCAATGAAAATCACTACTGACAGAACTTCCAAGATAGCTCTTTGAGAGTTGGTTGGGAACCTTCTCTTATTTTGGAAAAATTAGATAATCATGCTTCAAATCCAAAACCCTGATCAATTCATCCATCCATCCATCCATCTACCCACCCATTCAACCATCCTCAATCTAACCAACTACCTTCTGGGAACCAACATCCAACTTCATCACTTCTGGATTTCCCTGCTTCTCCATCAATTCATTTCCATCCATCATTCCAAACCCAACTCATCCTATAATCCTTTTTCCCAATCCACTTTCCAATCAATCATCTCCTAAACCAAATCAAAACCAAAAGAACAGAAAATATAAATAATAAATAAAGTATTTTCCTTCCTATCCCTCACCTTCTAAATAGTCTTTTCCATCCTAAATATCATATCAGAAAATACTTCCAAATCAAAATATCCTTCAGTTCACCTATCTATTCCTTTTCCATCCCTTATATTCCTTCTTCCTTCAAAGAATCAATCCTCAAATCCATCAACATCAAATCACCATTATCCTCAATCATCCATCCCAAACATTCCTGGAAACCTTCCAACTTCACTTCTGGATATTCATCACCATCAGCACTTCAAACAAATCTTTAATACACCAGAACCCTCCAATAAGCTTTCATCTCAAATACTTCCAACCTCTTCAACCATCTTCCAGAACCTCCTCTTTTCATTCTCTCTTCTGTTCCTTTATGTTTTTCATTCTTTTCATTTTCATCCAATCTCTCCAGGAGCACTCCCATCATCAACCCAGTCCAAGGAAGAATCCACCTCAGTCCCTTCTAAATACACTCCAATCCTCTCCAACGCCCTTCAAGTCAAACTTTGAAGTCAAACCAGTAAAACTTCAAAGTCAAACAAGTCAAACTTCAAAGTCAAACCAGTCAAACTTCAAAGTTGAACCAGTCAAACTTCAAAGTCAAACCAGTCAAACTTCAAAGTTGAATCAGTCAAACTTCAAAGTGGAACCAGTCAAACTTCAAAGTCAAACCAGTAAAACTTTGAAGTCAAACCAGTTGAACTTCAAAGTCAAACTTTGAACTTCAAGTCTCAAACCAGTCAAACTTGCGGAAAGTGGAACTTTGAACTAGTCAACTTGCCTAACTTCTCAAACTTCTCAAACTTCAAATCTCCAACTTAAAACTTCAACCTTTCAAACTCCCATTCTAACCTCAGACTTTGAGCCCCAGACACTGTGCAATACTTCACATGCTTCAAGCTATTTAACCTTGCTACCAATCCTGCCAGCTTCCAAGCATCAAGTGCAGCAGACCTCAATCCTCACCCCCAGCACATCCTTCTTTGAGCATCAGGAGCTGCCCCTTCCCTTTCAGGGGGGGTACTGTCATAACTGTAGTTCTGACACTCCTTCAACTAAACCAATCCAATCTCTTCATCAAACTCAACCTCATATCAAACCCAACTTCACTACTCCTGTACCTTCCACCAGATAGTACTACCTCTGCATCTCTTGCAGTCTCCATCCTCTTCCACCAGCTTCACCCTCTCCCTGTATGGTATAAGCTCTATGTCCATGTACACCTTGCCTGCCATGTGATTCAGCCAACCTTCTCATGACCTCTCACTCTCTCCATGGCTTGGTACAACCTTCATCACTCCTCAACCCAATTGGTATATGAGTTAGCACATACTACACTTAGTATATACATAGTACATACTCTCCACTGTCTGTTCAGCCCATACTCCCAGGACTCCAGATCAGTACATGTCAAACCTTCCTGGATAGGCCCATCACCCAATTAGTCAACTGCAGCCTCCAGCCCAATCAGTCAACATGTAATACCATGGGAACTCCAACCTGCAAAACCAGCCACTCACCCCTCAAGGCCTCCTTCTCAGCTCTCACATATACTGGCCTCTCCTTCCCTCCTGGACTAATTCCCCCCAAGGAATTAGTATACTACTTCTTACTGGTTAGTCCCTCTGCCAGTAGGTGTCATCTCAGCACAAGACAACCTTCACCTAGCCTGCTTAACTCATATCACCTTGCCCCTTCCTGGTGTTACTCTTATAGGATTCAACAACTCTCTCTTCAACAACCTCCTGGACTGGTCTTCTCATCCTTCCTCTTCTCATCACTTGTACTCCTCCTTTCATCTCCTTCATTGAAATCCAATCAAACATCCTGGAGTTCTATGAGTAGTAGTGCATGTGCCTTCAGCCCCTTGCACTCCAGGGGCAGCCGTGACACCACCCTTGAATTCCAAGTCATTATATTTTTAAAATAATTAAAAAGAAAAGTACTAAAAATTAGGACACCTTTATGGCACTTTTTGGCCATTCTAACATTTCACACGTATTGTCACGTATAGGGTTTACGCCTGAAATTGACTCAGAATTGAGGTGTTGTGTATATTTTAGGAGTTACACGTGGAAATGTGTTATGTCACAATTCCCGCGCGCAGCCCCGCATCATTACATAATCCTATGTACTAGTAGCAGCAGGTTCCCACGTACTAGAGACCCGCGCGCAGATGATTCTGCCATGCACGCAGCGGATCCTACCTCGCGCGCATCTTTACTAACTGATCCCCGCGCCTGGATCAGTCGTGACTAATCTGACAACCAGGTACCGCTCAGAAGAGCTAAAACCTAGTTAGGGTTGCCTAGTATATGTAACAAACGGACATATGCATTAATAATGATCTAAAAACCTTAAAACTTAAATAACATTAATGGAAATTAATTTTTAAACATTTTTTTAATAATAAATCAAAGATCAAGGACTACCAGGTAAATCACTAATCTTGATCTTTGAAGGCCACAAAACACTACAAGAAGTGTTCATAAAAATTATTAAAAATTATCTACATGATCAACAAATGATGGAAAATCATTAAACATCCACATCTGCACGCTTCAAAACAATATCAATAGTACAAATGAAGGATGATTACAGAATGATCAAATTTACGCCATAAAAGATTAACAGATCCTGTGGCTAAAATAGTGCAGAAATCCAGCAGATCTAAGGACAGCTGATTGACAGCACCAAGTGGACGTGCTAACCTTGCCCTGACTGGCTTGTCAGCCTCTTCCCACGAGCAGAACCCTCTCTACGTGCCCTGAGAAGACCAAAATCACCCCAAAAAGGTATTTATACAGACCTGTTTGGATCCATTATTCCATCAGTTAATCAGTTACCAGGAATTATTCATTATCAATCAGAAACCGTGACATTTTTAGTCAAGTGCTTATATGAAGATAAGCAAGTGATTTATGACTTAGTCTGTAGTAGTATTACTTACCTTTATTAACCAATCAACCATTGAAGTTTAGTCAAGCAATCTACCCCATCTGCTCTGAAACCCTTCCAATTATTCCAGGATTTTCGTGGTAAAGTGCTCAGAGTGAGTTTTAACCTTCCTGTCTAGGCCATTTGTGCTGTTAAGCCCGGCCATTAGTGGAATAAGTCCTTTCTAAGGGACCCATATTTATTCCAAGGTTCATAAAATGCCTAAGGAGGCCCCTTGAAGAGAGGTTTCTAGTTTGTAAAGATCCCCAGTAGTATAATACTGTGGCCCCTCTTTTATATTATATTGAAAACCATTTACTACCAAACCAATTAAACCTTGCAACTGCTCTTATTGAATCATTTATTTGAGCTTCTAAGCGTTTATTATTGGAATAATAATTATCATTATCATTCCAGAATTTTTATCACTCTCTGTAGCTAAAGAACTGCAAGTTTCCTGGTATCAGAGAGCTGACAATACTTACCTCCAATTTATTATTTTTTTTCTTCAGAAAGAATGCATTCTTAGAAATAGTGCAAAACCTTCTTTCATGGATTGATCAAGATAGCCCCAATATTCATGATTTTCTCACCTTTCCCAGTGTATGATTGGCTTCTAACAATCAATAAATTATGCCTAAAATAATGTTGATTTTGGAGACACCATGTTGTTTGAACATGGTTTTCAAGGAAAATCCTCGAAAACTTCAGTTCATCTCATACATAGACATTCAATGTGAACTTGAAAACCTAATGTGCAAGGACAGTAAATCTCTTTCTGTTTGGAATTCATGGTTCAAGATATGACATCCTCTTCAAAATCCACTTGTGCAATCAAGGGATCTTGTATATGCTCCTGCCTAAATCCTTTTCAAATACACTTCACCTAGTCTTCTTGCACTTTTTGTTGAGGCATCTTAAATTTTTCTCAGAATATATCTACCAGCTGTTAGAAATTTGGAATTGCGTGTTCCAACCAACAGCTGCTTCCACTCATTTATTGTGGATTGAAATGCTTTTTCATCAGAAAATAGTCAAAACCAAATGAAAATTTTCCAACAACAGAAAAAATGAGGAGGCTTTATAAAGATTATTTTTTATTACCCATACACTCTTTCAGTGAATTTTTGTTTCATGATTCTACCATCACCAAAACACTATGAAACTAAGCCTATTGCAGTATTTGATGCTCAACCACCCGGTTAATCCATGGGGGCAGTCACAATTTTGGCAAATGGAAAACTTGCCAGGAATTTTGGTTACAAATCACCAGCTGTCATCCATATTTATGCATGAGTTAGCTTTTGCAAGCCTGAAATTCAATTTCTTTTCTTTTCTTGGTTATGTTTATGGTTAAAAAAGATTGTATGACACTTTGTGCTAATTGAAAGAATGATGGGGTTTAATAATATTTCCTATTTAATGATTCCTTATCCAAAATAAATCTGCCTCAATACATACACCAAATAATTTACTATAATGCATTTGAAATTAGAAATGCTGCAAAGAAAACATAAAAACTACCAAAACGCAAGATATTTACAATGGTATGCAATGAATTTAATCTCATCTATTCTTCTTTCAAAAATGCATTCAAATTCCATGCTTCTCAAGATTTCCATCAGAATGAAGATATATCAAAAACTGTAAATAAATTTCATTTTCAGTTGGGAGTTAGGAAATGCCATCTTCTGAACTTTTTTGTGCTTTCAATCAATCCATCTAAAAATAGATTTGGTTTACATACACCTGCTTCCTTCAGTGAATTAGCATCTTACAATGCGCAAACCAAAAACCTGAAATAATATATTATAATTCAATGTTTCTTGTTTTTTGCCTTGTAAATGCTTCTTCCATCAACCCACAATATGCGTGTTCTGAAGTGCCATGAATACACAACCATAACTGATTAATTCTTTTAAAAATTTTACATGAGGTTTTGTTTCATTTCAACATTGAGGGCTTGAAATTAATCCAATAAAAATTTCCAGAACTTCATCTCACTCCTGCAACAGAAAAAGGGTTTCCAGAATTCAGATTGCATTCTTTGGGATCAAAAATGGTTTAGGATGAAAACAAAATAACACATTTGTTTCAAAAAGTAGAAATATCAATAAAAAGTATTTTTGTGAGTTGTCAAAAATACTGAAAGTTTGTGGGAGCAGTGTGCATTTAGCCTAAGTGCACCATCCTACCAAAAAATTCTCCATCATGCCTGAGGGAATTGGTCCTTACCAAAACAAATTGCATGGAATAATTCAGAGTTACAGTCTGCCATGATTATTCCAAGTTACCAGTAATTAACTACAATCATTACAGCAGTTTAAAAACAATGTTGGAACCAATTCCAGCACCATGGTGCACTTAGCCTAAGTGCACCATGGTGTTGGGAAGCACAGACCAACAATATGAGAACAAATAGCTCATGACCACCCCTGATTTTCATTAGTGTTATTTCTTTTTGGATAGATGGCTCAAAATTGTTAGGAAACCAACCCATCTGTTGCATCATTATGCATCCCAAAATGATTCACTTCAGAATTCATTTGATATCAAGCTGTGTCATTTCTTGGATAAAATGAAATTTTTGAGATGGATGTAAAAACTAATTTTATTCTCAAAAACTCATTTTTCTTTATTTATTTTCAAGATGAACAACACATGGGTATCCTGCATTATCTAGATCAAATAAAACAGCTCTAGATAAAAAAAAAACAATGCAGATTAAGTTAAGATGCATCACAAGCTGCATGATCCTTACACACCAATACTCTTTGTCTCACTGAATGATGATTTGCGTTTTCTTGGATTGAAAACAACTAGTGATTGTAATTGCATGGTTTTTTCAAGAATTCAAACTGGAAATAAACAGAAACTTGTCTTTATAATACAGAACTTTAATGCCTCATACTTTATTCCATCAAATCCAAACATAGATTTTGGAGTTTTTCTTGAGGTTAAAGTTGTGCACATTTATCATGCAGAAAATTCTTTAAAATTTGAGATTCTAAAACTGAATGCTTGTATACTTCTATTATTGGTTTGAAAATCTTACCCTCTGGTAAATAGGAAATGGCAAGTTGCATTGAGAATTAAATATTGATCTCTTATCAAGTAATAGAAGAATAGAATATCTATCCTTTATTGATTTCTTGATATGATTTGCATTTGGAAATTTTCACTTTGATTGCTTAATCTGGTTCATCAAAATTTTTTTATTCAGTGTTTTTACACAAATCTTCTAATTCTTATGCATTTCCCACTTTTTTGTGTAATGGCTTGAAGTAGTCACAATTTTTCATTCTGGCTATTTTTAGTTTAACTTGAAAAAGATCCCTACATTTCAATTTTTTTATATTTTCTTGATTAGAAGACAATCAAATATCTTCAGTCATCAGTTTTATTTTAAGGAATTGATTGTGAAAAACCAGAAATAAGGAAGTTTTGGAACCACTTCCCCATGAATTACACTTCCAAACTCACTTTAGAATGCACTTAAGATCCAGGGATGATTTTCCAAAGCGCGTATCTGCTTATACAATGAGATAAAATAGATTTTTTTTCTAAAAAATTGGAAGGTGAAAGTCTTAATCCCAATTTCTGTGCAGAAAATTGGGCACAAATCAATATGATGAAGTCAATCAGAATATTTTTTTATACTTCCAAGTTCTTCAAAATCAACCTTCCAAAAATTTAACCTCCATGCATGCCAATTTTCCTTGTCCAGTCTGCTCCATTGGCTTTTCACAACCAATTTTTCTGGATTTTGATGCTAAAATCCTTCACCAAAAAATAAAGACAGCTATAAATGAACTAATTTGAGCTGTGCCTTTAATTTCCATCTCTACTTATGAAACTAATTCAATTGGCTTTTTAACCAAATTAATTGGTTTGGAAAGCACCCATCTATGATATATAATATGGTTCATTTGATTTTTCAACAAAATTTCCACTCAAATGTTTCCCATATTTAATTATACACTTGATTTGATATTCCCCCATATTTAATTATACACTTGATTTGATATTCCCATTCAATCATAATAGGTGTATCCCATGTATGTATAAATTGAAATATTCTCTCACCCAAATCATGTTCAAAGATCTTTGTCATTGTAGAAGATGTTCTGGATTCAAATTGTTCAATTTTAAAGTAATTTCCTTTCTACATAATTCCAAAAATAAAAAATTTAAATGTTGCAGATTCTATTTTTCCACTGCAGATTCTTTGGGATTCTGCACTGCCTTGACCAAACATAATCACCAAAACTTTGGTGGAGGGTGAGGAAAATACCACCTCTTTTCACCTTGATGATGATATTATTTTCCACAATAATTTAATTTGATGCAATTAATCCCTTACTGTTATTATGGAAGTATACTTATATACATACCATTTGGCCACTTGGAAGACAAATTTGGAAACAAAGGGAAATCATAATTTATAATCTCTTGGTTTCTGAAATTTTTCAGATTTCCAACAAGAGACATTTTGACTTCCTATTTATCAGTTTGAAGGAAATCAAGACCTAACCATCAAATCAGGATCATTATCATCTGGTTATCAAATTGGAAATTAAGAAATGCAAGCTGGTAAGATCTAATTCCCCTAGCACAAAGCCTCCATAACCATGATAAAATCCCAAATCTAAATTTTTGTTTTCATTCATTTTATGTTACTTAACTCCAGAAAGCTCAGTTAACCCAGCACCACCAACCATTGAACCATCAAATGTCCCCCTTCCAGATGACCAATTCAATATGGAAGGTTTTGAGCAATATGACAAATTTGATAACTCTGCAGCCCCATCATACTTTATGATTGCCCAACAAATTTCCCAATCCCACCAACACCAGAAGAAGAAGAAACGTATGTCCCAGGAACAATATTCAATCTCTTGTCATGCACGTAATCTTGGGATCCTGCCTTCTTCTAGTGGTATTTCCAAACCCTTACTTGATTGGACTAAAGCAATTCTTGGAATGTATTCCAACAACAACAAGCTCCCTGATCCTTAAACTGCTGGTGAACTATCATTCCTGCAAAATCATATCTCAAACAAGAAGGAATCCATCACCAATGCCATATCATCAAACACTGGTAAACCCCAACCAATTCAATTCCAATCCACACCTACGTGAAAAGGATCTCAAACTTTTCAAGAAGGATGCATTGCGCCAATTGCAACAAAACATTTCTTCAAAGTCTCAATCACTAGAAGCCACTTCTATTGGCCAAATCAACTCTCATGATGAGACATGGATATCCCATGCACGGGCTCTCATCCAAAATGCCAGGATTCTTAGATGCACCTACCACTGGGAACAGAATCCAACATCCAGCTGGAATTCCTCTCTGACTGCAATCATAATCAGAGCATGGGAGATGTGCCATGAACCTTGGGTTACTTCTGCCTATTCAATAACCAAGAATGACAACACCCCAGCAAACCGTGTTGGCATAATCAATTTTTGGCTCCTATCAAAGAAGGCTGTTTGGAAGAAGGAAAGAAAGGTAGAAGGAGGCTCCAGGAGCAGGAATTTAAATTTTTGTGCATCCCAGAGTTTAAAAAAGAAGAAATGAGGTCAAATGAATATTCTGAAACTGTGTAAATGTCTCTGAATATTCAATCACTAACTATTCATGATTTTTTTAAATACAGAATGATAAGAAGGAAATGAGGAAGATAACTGCAGTAGAGTTGGAAATGATGCATTTTTTCCCTGAGACTTCTGCTCTTTTCTTGGATAGTGGCTTCATTTCTCATGTTGAGGGTGAAGATGAAGAATTGTTCAATCATGCCAACATCTGGAGGGCTGAACAAATATCCCAAATTTATCGCTACCTTGATGAAGCATACATTCAACTAGGAAAAAACCCACGCATCATCTGGGAAAGACAAGTGAAAATTAGCAGTCTTTCCCAACCAAACGATTTGAAAGGAGGTGATGACCCACCTTCACTTCCTACCTCAATACCTAAAAACTGGATAAGCAAGGAAACAATGCAGTATACAACTCCTGTTGAAAAAAGATCCTTGAGTTTACTTCCAGAAGTTGATCTCACAGATGCAGTTTCCTTTCTCAGAGCTCAAGTCTCCAAGCCATCAAGCTTAATGGAAACCACTCAAAAATTTCAGGAATATTGGGAATAGTGTATATTTTCTATTCTTCCCCCAAAGAATAGGGACAAATTTGTTTGGATGCAACATTGGATATTGTGAAAGTTTTATCCAGTATTCCATGTATCTCAATTGGGTTTCCACTCATTCTTTTTCAACTGGAAACTTGTAATCATATGTAAAGCTAAATTAAGTCAATTTAGGAAACTAAATTATGTGAGTTCTGCCTGATTAAATTGAGTTATAACAAAATTAGGCCACATTCAAAACCTCCTGAAATTTTCAAATGAATGAATTTATAACTTTATCTCAACAAACCACACAAAAATTAAACTAAGATTGGGAAAAACCCAAATTCAAGTGTGTACAGAATTCAATATCCCATTCAAAAACACTGAGTAATTTCATTTTGTGTGCCCCATCTTTTTTTCAGATACTCCAACATTTCTTTGCCAGCTCAAAACACCCAAAAAGCCTTTTCCTCAATGTAAAAAAGCAATTTTTGAGATCAATAATATTTTGAACATCCCCAAAATTATTTTTAGGAAAAAGACATATGGAATATACATACCACTAGATGAGAATTCAGTAATTTGAGAAAAGGAGTCTGACTCCAGGAATGGCCAACTTATTTTTGGAAAAAATGCCTACTCAAATTTTTCAATGCCAAAATGTAAATTACTATAATGGGTTTTTATTGAAATAATTCATTTTGAGACTAGATACAGAATTTTTGGTCAAGGCAATTGTATTGAAATTTAAATCAAAATATCTTTTTATTGCTTACGTATTTTACATGCGCTACACATGACCAATTATTCTATGATCTATCAATTAGGAATCTTTTTAAAGATAGAAGATCTACTGTGCAATCCCTTGGCCACTGGCCCAAATATGAATATTCAAAATGGAAGAAATAAATTTTTGAAAATATTTGATTACTTAAACTCACCAGGAGATACAAAAAAAATTGAATATTTATAATGATTCTTATCTATTTCCGCTTGAATCAATAAATTTTAGACAACCTCCAACAATATGACTTACCACAAAATCCAAATCAATCAGAACAATGGAGCACACTACAAGAGTTGGGAAAATTTGTATATGCCAATTTTCCAAATGTTCTGAAAGAATATTTGAAGATGGAAGAAATATATACACTGGTGTTGGAAGGTCCAAAAAAGCACATCAAAACAATGTATTGCAGTCAAATGATCCTACAAGTGTATGTGACATGATTCTTGCTGGTTATGATCAATATTTGAAAGATAACTGATGAAAAATTCATGGTGCACAAATTGAAAAAAAAAGATACCAAAAATTTCCCATCCCATTACCAGAATAAACCAGGTCAGTGAAACACAACAAGAAAACATCAGCACTGTGATTGAACATCTTCTTCAAATGTATAATTCTTGATTTGTGCTTGAATTGAGGTGTCTTTTCTTATTTTTCCTCTCTTTCATCACATTCAAGCCAAGAATTGAAGATTCAAATGCACCAAACAACCCTGAAAGGGTTCCTTCCTATAATGAAATACAACAGCCCCCACCAGAAAACATGGAAATTTATGATACATCTGGGATGAAACCTCTTCAATTTCTCTATCACAATCCAAGTGCCCTAATCTCATCACTTCAAATCCTTCACCAAAGTATTGAGGAAAATGTTGGTGACCATGTTTGTCAGCAATACATCAAGATAGAACATGAAAAAATCCGCATTAATTCAATGTTAACTGGCAGCCCAACTATTCAGCAGAAATCCCTAAAATTCTTGCAACATTAAAAAAAAGATTTTTAATTACAAATGATCAAGTTGAAAATTTCTGTTGTGAAATTTGTTAAAAACTCTATCCCTTGGATCAAGCACTTCCTTCTTCAGAAACCTAGTCTGGTGAAGACAATCAAGAAACCAGGCACTATCCCAAATGCAATAATATTGTTCATTCAACAACTGGAGAGCCCCTTACATGTGGGTCAAAACTTTGGATTCAAGACAAGAACAAATCCAAATTTTATCCTCTGAAGCAGTTTGGACACCAATTACTCAAGAAGTGGCTTCCAAGACAATTACTTCTCCTTTTTTTGAAGGATTACTCAGTGCACCTCAATGGCATCAAGCCAGTAATCCTAATAGACTTTGTGATATTTGGGATGGAGCTATGTGGAAGGAATTGAAGGATGAAACCAATCAAGTTTACACAGCAGAACCCGGGAAACTTGCTTTTGGAATTTAGATTGATTGGATGAATCCCCATAGAATAAAGACCAGTGGAAAAAGCATCTCTCTTGGTGTAATATTCTTAATATGTTTCAATCTCCCACCCAATGTCTGTTACAATCTGCACAATCTTTTTGTGTATGGATTCACACCAACACCCAAGGAATGTACCTTGTTACAACTGAACAATCTAATCAAGCCACTTTTCTCTGAGCTACTGGACCTTTGGAAAGGAATATACTTCACAAAAACCAACAAATACCCCAAAGGAAGAGTAATACATGCTGTAATATTGCCTCTGATTGGTGATAAACCTGCCTTGCATAAAATGGGTGGTTTTTCATCTCACTCTGCCACAATATTCTGTTCCCACTGCAACCTCAAGCTCAATGACATCCAAAACACCAAAAAAGAGACTTGGCCAGTAAAAAATAATCAAGATCACATTAAATGGGCAGAAATTTGGAATAACACTTCATCATTGTATGGGAAAGCCAACTTTCTCCAGCTACATGGTGCGCGGTACACAATTTTCCAAACTCTGCCATACTGGGAACCAACAAATATGACAAAAATTGATGAAATGCATATATTTATCTTGGGAATGCTACAAGATTATAGTTTCACCTACCTTTTAATAATAAAGGCTGGTCAAACTCTTCAAAATTTGGAGAGAAGGCAAAACACTTACCCAAAAAGTGTCACAATTAGTCAAGTTAGCAGCCTTAGATCTGGATACAAAAAAAAAGCGCTATTTTTCACCAGAGAGCTCCCAAAGAGTAACCTGGAGGAGAGTTCAACAATTTCTAGAAAGCTCCCAACAAAAACTTGAGGAATCAGCTCCCAATCCAATTGAAAAGGTGAAAATTTGGGCAAATCAACAGCAACAACAACCATCCAATATTCAACAGAGAACTTCAGTACCAATTGTTGTGTCATACCTTGCACAACTTCGAACCAACTGAGAGGCAAGGCCTAACCAAAAGGCTATGAGACTGGATGAAAGCCAGTCCACTTCGCAGTTATTATGGTGTCACATACCACCGTGTGACAGTACCCCCGGGTTTCAGGGCACTTCGTCCCAAAGTGTGTATGGCTGGTGGCACGAACCCATGACCTTGCAACATGGAGCCATATTCAGACACACTCCTGAACGCCATAAGGAGCCACCAAGACTTGGGAGTCTTGCTGTTGACAGGCGGAAAACCCAACAATTGTCACAGGAGCAAGCCATCCCAAAACTTGTCCTGATTGCAAATTGAACCCGCAACAGGGTCATCCAGTCTACTGTCATACCTCGCACAACTGCAAACCAACTGAGAGGCAAGGCCTAACCAAAAGGCTATGAGACTGGATGAAAGCCAGTCCACTTTGCAGTTATTATGGTGTCACATACCACCGTGTGACATGTTGTAGTTCAAAAAATTCCAGGGCTTCATCCTCCCAGCTCCTCGAAAAGTTGGAAATATTCTGAATCTCAACTCCTCCAACCTTCTGTCCGGCGTTCTCCAAGGCTTCTTGAGAACACATCAACCAACAGCTCACCCAAATCCTTACCTAAATCAAATGAGAAAGGAAAGAAAGAAGCTGACTCACAAGGAATAAATCCAATTAGATCTATTACAAGTAAATCAGGAATCCAAAATGAAACTGGGAAGAGCGCTCAAAGTATTATGGAAGAAAGCTCACATCTCTCTGTTGAATATTCCAATTATCCAGTTCATTCAGCTTCATCAATAGAAGAGGCAAGTTTTGCATCAATGAGAATTACTCCTCAAGAACTCAAAATTCTTCAAGAGGGTAGCAATTTGATTGCATTTCCATCTTTGATTACTAGACTTCCCAGAAATATATGTTTGCCTTCTGCTGGTACTCCTAAGGCTGCTGAATGATTGGTTTTGTACACCATTCATTTAGTTCTTGTTTTGCTTCCAAGGTGGAAGTGGAAATCATCAAACAACTCAAGGGAGGAAAAGCTTTTATCAACTACCTCTAAACTTGTTGATATTATCAACTTAGTCATTTCTCATCAACTTACCCATTACCAGGTGACCCATTTGGATGAATTGATCTTGGCTTATTGGGATGAATTATTGCTACATTGGGGAAATGAAATTAAACCAAAGCCAACAATTCACTTCTCTCAGAATATGACAAAGATTATCATGCTCTATGGTCCTCCCTCAATATTTTCATGTTGGTCAGGAGAAAGGCTGAATCACCTATTGACCTTGATCAAAAAAAAAATAAAAATACACGTAGGTGACACAGATTTCTGAAAAACATTTTTTTGATTGGGAGAAGTGAGCTGATTGGTTTGTTAAATTTCAGGTTTCCTTGATAAGTCTCTCTTGAATGGATTCCTTGAAAGAGCAAAACTTCAAGGTGTTGTTGAACAAATTGGATCCAACTGGAATCCTTTTGGCATCAATTCTAATCAACTACCAGATCTCCAAAGTTTGTTCTATTCTTCTCAGTCAGATGATATTTCAAAGTCTAAAAAAGAAATGAATGGTTTGGAAGAAGGGCTATTAAAAGAATTTATTCAAAATCAGTCAAAATAAAAGCTGTTTCCATGGGACCAGCTTGAGTGGTTGCCTTGCAAATCAATGCTCTTCCATGGTAATAGAATAACACCCCATTGCTACAATAAAATTAATTCTCACATTTCATTTTCATCTATATTAAATCAAGGCTCTTGTGAAATGGGAAAGGTATTGTCCATATTTTATGAAAAAAACTGTTAGAAATATTTCCTCATTGTGGAAACCTTTCCACTTTTAGAACCAATTGATAGTTCAAGAAATCCATACCTTCGCCTCACTCATCTCAATGCTCAAATGGTTTATCAAGAAGGTGGATCAATATCTGTTATATATCAAGATAGCATATCAGGTTTTGTGGCAAGCATGGCTTCTGATTCAAAAATTGCAAAAAATCCCAAGAATGTTTATTTTGTTGTGGCAATTAACCAATTGGTAAGCTATTATCAATAACATTAGTTTATGAAGAACGGTATGTGTTGACCTAGCTGACTTGTATCTCCTTGGATAACAGGGGATAATATAAGAAAACACAGGGAAAACATTTTTATTGTACCAGATATTGGTATAAAACAAAATTAGAGGATGCATCTTTTGCATTATTTTTATAACTTAAACCCATGTATAAGGTATAAAATTTGCACATAGAAAAAATATTTAATCTCAAAAAGCTGAAACATCCATGCTGGGAGAAAATTTCTAGCCTTTTTTCACAAAAATACTTTTAATTGATCATGAGCTACCAATTGAATTTTCCTCATTTTCAAATTCCATATTGGTGGCAATCACAGCCCATATCACCCGGCTCTGATTGGAATTTATTGCAATTCCTTGTGTTCAAGTATGGTTTTACAATTAAATAAAGAATTCTCCATCATTCCATTTATGTAACTATTTTCAATTCAATTCATGAATTTCATAAATATGGTCCATGAATCTTCTGGGATCATCCCAAAATCAATTTGATGTTTGACTCCAAAACCAAAACAAAGTCAAAACAGGTTTCACTCACTATCCCAGGTGCTACACCTGCCAGCAGGTGCAGCCATTTTTTTCATGGTGATTGGTCTTTTATGGATGCAAGTTGGAATGCGCTGTGCGCTGCGCACTCAGCAGTAGCGGGGGCTCAGCAGTGGCAGACACTCAGAAATGGGTGGGGCTTTGCCACAGAAAGCTGCACTGCAGGCTCAGCAGCAGTGAAGTTGGGCTCAGCATCTGGAGACGCGGGGTGGATTGGATTGGATTGGATGGATTGCGCGTCTTGCAAAACGTGGATAGGATTGCGCGGATGTACCTTGGATACCTGGAATGGCGCATTGGGCAGATGCAGACATGCACAGGTTGCTCCAAGTTGGGCGCAGCGCAAGGGCAGTGTCATGAGAAGGACAAACCTGGTTGACGTAATGGCAGGTGGGCAATACAGATGGATATGGGGTAAGGGTTATGGGATGGGAAGGAAGGATAGGGTTTGGGCTAGGGTTCTGTACTTAGGGGTTGTATTTCATTATTCTTGCTTGCTTCTGGTTTTACTTGGGTTAGGGTTGAGAGGGAGGTTACTTAAAACGCACCTTCAACCTGGATGAAGGAGGGGGGGATCACAGATCACAGAGGATCACATTGGATCATTATAGGTTTTTGGAAGGATCTTTACTCTCATTTCTCTATCTCTCAGTCAAAGGTTGAAAAGTTTAACTCAGGGTTTACAGACTCAAGGGATCAATAACTTCCAAACTTTGGAATCATTAAAGGAGAATTCCTCTTCTGAATTCCACATCTGGGGGTCTGGCCGGGAAGTAATGTTTTGTTCCTTGTCTCTTGAAACTAACAAGCGCAATGTCCCAGTACCACCCATTGACCTTTGTGGGGTTTTCTAACATTACCCTCACTCCTCTTCCTCCTCCTCCTCCTCTTCTGGCTTCTTGGAAGCAACCCTCATCAGGGGCTGGATAAGGTGTCCCTTGCTCCAACAACGGCGCCAATCACAAGCCCTTTTGCATCAGGCCCCAGGACTATCCGCACATTTGGTTCAACACTGAGGACTTCGAGTGATTCCTCACGCAATACAAAGAAATTTCCAACAGGTTTGGATAAGGCTTGTCTTTTTTTCCTTTTCATCATGGAAGAAGAGAAGCTTTGGGATGTGGAAGAGATGGAAGGATACGAGGAACTCAATTGGCCACAACTGAAGGCGGAAATGTTGGCAGGGTGGGGAAGGCGCAAACCTTGGTTTTGGGAGAGCAACTTCAAGCAATCTGCGGCAGAAGCAAGTGCAAATGGTGGATTTCAGACGCAGGCGCAACTGGGGGAGTATGTAGCAATGTTTGATTGGATCTATTGCTAACTGGAAAAGAACAAGGTGATATTGGGGCAGATGGGTGCAATGAAGAGGCCTTTTTTGGGAGGACTTGGTCCCCAACTCCGCAAGAGGGTGCAGCGGCACTTGTATGACAACAAACTGCTAAAGAGGTTGTTGGATGGGAGTATTGTGCTTCTTCCAGACATCCTTATCATCCATTGGGCGGGGGAAAGCAAGTTGGAATCGGAGGAACTAATGGAAGACACGGCAAGGTTGTTCTAAAAGGGGTCAAAGAAGTCTGTTTCCTACACTCTGGAAGCACCAACTCAGGCTCCGGTTGCAGGCCCCTCAAAAATGGAACGCCCTCCGGCAACATCACTGACAAAGGGTCCGGAGACTAGCAAAATGAGGGAATTGATGAAGGATTTACCAATCTTCTGAGTCAAATTTTTTCAACGCTGCGCAAACCATCTCCTCACCTTGGGGGACCACTTCTGCCGTCAAATCCTCCTGCGTTGCGGTTATGCAATCACTGCGGAGACAAGGGGAATTTGCAGTTAAGGTGCAATGACATGACAAGGGACCTCAAGGTGGGGTTTTTTTGACTGGTGGGACTGGGGTTCATGTTCCCAAAGGGCAAGGGGATCTCCACTGAACCTGAGAATCCAACCCTGATGGAGCAAGGGCGTGCACAAGGCCAGGATTTGGGGGCAACTGCTTGAGCTTTGTTTGGGATTGTCACAGGTCCCAGGGTATTGCAACCGCCTCGCGTGGAGTCAGAAGTAAGGTTACTAGCAACAGAGGTGCCAGCGGCAGTGGAAAAGATGGATGTGGATGCTAAAGATCAGGTACCGCCAGTAGCTCCTAATCCAGTTGCGTGCATTCCAGAAACCAATGGGCGGCCAGTGAATCCAGTAGGGAAGAAGAAGGTGGTGGAGATTGTGCGCAGATTGATGGTGAATGAAATTACTATTCCCTTGAACTTGAAGGAGTTGGCAGAGGTGTTGCCGGTGGTATTAGATGAGATGGTCCAAGCGCTCAAGGATTGCGGACACAATAGGATCCCTCCAATGGTGCAGCAGGTGAGCTTGGCTTGGGATGATGTGGAGAGCAAGCTAGAGGGGATGAAATTGGTTTCAACTCCGCTGGCTAATGTTCCAGTGAAGATTTCTGGAAGGAAGGTATGGGCATTGTTGGATAGAAGTTCCATGGTGAACCTTCTTCCATCTAGATTGGTTGATGAATTGGGACTGGTTCAGCGTAAATGTGCAATGGGGCTTTGCGCGCTGTGGTAGACCAAACCTGTCCTATAGCCATCAGACTCACCTTTGTACTATAAAAAAAACTCAAACCCTCAAATAAACCTCAGAAATGGATTCTACATTTAAAATAACCTATAGTCACTCAGCCAAAGTACCACCCTATCCCTCATGGGTTAGAAGATATAGCCCAAGAACCCTTCAATTGTGGCAAACTCATACCCAACCAGGTTTCACAGCTCTGTGGAAGGAATCAAGACATAAATTGCAAATCATCAAGTACATACCAGTAACAGCTTACCCTCAACACCAGAACCATACACCAACCCTGTCACCTCAGCCAGAATACAGCAATACAGATACAAGAGGTAGTGAAACTAGTTCAGCTCCTGTCACCTCACCCAGGATGCATTCAAATACACATACACAAGACTATGCAGAAGTATACAGGACAGTATAGGCAGGAGGAAGTGAAACCAGTCTCAACCAGATCCAAAAAAACAAGAAAATACACATACACAAGACTATGCAGAAGTATACAGTACAGTATAGGCATGATGAAGTGAATCCAGTCTCAACCAGAGCTATGCAGTAACAAACAAACTCAGCACCTCACAGCAATCTATGTAGGCAGAGGCATGTGATACTAAACAACCCACCAGTACAAGTACCACAGGGCTACCCAGCAATATATGCAGGCATTCAAGAACTACCAGTAACAACAACCCCCAGCACCACACAGCAATTTATGCAGCCAGTAGCATGTGATACCAAATAAACTACCAGTACCAACAACCCTCAGCACCACACAGCAATTTATGTAGTCAGAAGCATGTGATACCAAACAACCCACCAGTACAAGTACCACAGGGCTACCCAGCAATATATGCAGGGAGCCAAGACCATGCAGCAACAAAAAGACCACCAGTAATGCACAAGAAATACATGAAGGTAGAAGCAAGTAGCACCAAACAAACCACCAGTACTGCACAGGAATTTATTGTATATGCACTTCACAGCAGTTTATGCAGGTCTGTGCATGCATGAAACCTCTGTACAAGCTTTTCCCAACCAGCAGAAATGCCTCATGAAACTGTACAAGCTTTTCCCAACCAGCAGAAGTGCCTCATGTAACTGTACAAGATTTTTCCAACCAGCAGAAATGCCTCATTTGACTGTATCTGACTGTTCCTCACCAGAACAAGGGGAACCCTCAGGGGCAACCTTCAGCACCCCTGGGGGCAGGATTTGTCTATTTAAGGAGGGCCTCTATGCCCTATCCAAGTTGTATCACTCATGCCATCTGGCACATCATCCATCACCCACCCCAGCTCACCTCCACCTATCAGGCCCTCTTGGCCCATCCATCTGTGGTACCTACCCAGATAAATATTATCAGTGAACCAGTTATAAAGGAAACAAGAAATTAGAAACCAAGTTATTACCCATCTTCAGCCAATTGAACCACCCAAAAGGTGCTTTAATAAGGGTTCTTCTGTGACCTAAATATTCAGCACCAAATTAAAGAAGCACCACCCTTCAGTCAATAAATAACCCTTACAAAGAAAGAGAGCACAACAAAAGCAACCACAAACCTTTTTTGTCTACCCAGCCCCCTGTGGGTGAGCCCATCCTTGGGTCCTCTCCTGAACCACCACCCCTTTGATAAACCCTTGAACCCTTTAATATTGGGATATTGGTTAAGATCAAATATATCTGATCAATAAATAACCAATAATCCAATACATCTGGTCAATTATTCAACAAACATACCAATAACAATCAATAACTAATCTAGGTCTGATCTGAGACTTATTTTAAGTCTCAAAGAAACCAGCCATTAATTTAAATAAATTATTGTGCAGACTTACTATAGTACTAGAAGGGCAGGCAATTCAAAACCACTCTTAGTATATACTAATACTCCAAAGGAGTAGAAGTAATACTAAATTCCCCTTCAAGGACTGCCAGTAAGCTATTTGCTACTTTTATTTATATAATCCCACAGGAGTCTCTACAATTGGTGTCCCAACAGTGGCCTTTTTCCTTTAGGTTTGATTAGTTTTTAAACCATAAAAATATTGGTGGAATATTAGCCTCAAGAATTAATTCACCATTCTGAAGGCAGAAAGAAGAAACGCATACCAGATAATTGAAGACCTCAAGGACCAACTCAGAGGGATTGAAGATAATAAACAAGAAGCCCTATCTTCAATAATCAGGATGGATAAAGAAATTCAAGACAAAACCAAAATACCCAGTGGATCCCAAGACAAGCCAGAGGAAGACCAGGAAAGAAGTCAGAATCAGCCAGGACCTGCAGTAGAAGCAATGGGTAACCTTGCCAACATTACCAAACTCATAAACCAAATGCTTGAAGAAAGAACACCACAGGGAATTCCAGAAACCCCATACACCCAACCAAGAACCAGATTTCAGACCCCAAACCCAATATCAGCATATGGAAGAATCCCAGCAGAAACCATGGAAAAATCAAAAAACCCCTCCATAAGCCCAGGAATAAATATATATCCCCAAGCTAGAGAAGAAGGAAGAAGAGCTAATAGGAGCCAATATACTGAAGGAACCCCAGCCAGAAGACCAGTCCAGGATAACTCAATAATCAATAATAATGAACAAAATGGAGTGTTATTAGATGGAAAGAAAGTGAACCTTGAATTTGATGGAACAGAGGTGGAACAGTTTATTAAAAGAGTAGAGAAACTGGCCTGGATTCAGAAGGCAGGGGGAATAGATATAGCCCTACAATTACCTTTTCTAGTACAAGACAAGAAGATCAGGGAGTCTATTGAAGATATGGAGGGAAATGAATATGCAGACTGGGACCTTTTGAAGAAGGAACTAAAAAGGAAATGGGGCCCAGTTCCCCCCCCCCATAGAAGGTTCAATGAGGAGTCCATACCAAGGCTTCTCAGACATACTCAAGAACAGGGCGGCATCAAGACCAAGCATGACTTCAAGATTTTCATTGGGAGTTATGAAGAAATGGTTCTTTACTTCATCAGGATGGGTTATGATAACACCAACTGGGAAAGTGGGGAAAACCTTTGGAAAGCCTTGTCCACTGATCTCACAAGGGAGGTGAACAGAGAATTGGCTCATGCAGGGAGGATCAAGATTGCAAGAGATGGAAGATACCTTCCCCCAGACCTTGAAACCTTGAAGGAATTTGTGGAAATGACTTTGGCCTTATGGGATATGGATGAAGAAGAAACCCCTAAACCTATAATCAAGAACTTAGTGGAAGCCAAGAAGGAAGTGAATTTTCAGCAACTAGGAGTAGATGAGCTCTTGAAAATGAAGGAAGATATTGAAAAACTCACTGTGGCCTTAAATCAGAAGCAGGCACCTCCTCACTTTGATAGGATCAACCAAGGGATGACACAAAACTTCAGACCCTCATCTCCCAGTGCAGGACCCAGATGGCCAATCAGATGATACTATTGCAAGGATGAACTCCATACCCAAGTCAACTTTCCACACTTGGCAGAAGATATAAAGTCCAAGAGGGTGTTTAAACAAGGACCCAACTATTTCTTCCCAAACAGAGAACCCATACCTTATAGCCAGCAGGAAAGCTTCAGAGATCAGGTCAAGAAATTTTCAGAGGCTCAACAAGTCCCAAAATTGGAGGAACCCCAGAAGAAGGAAGAACCAAATAATGTTTCAGCCTTCTTGAAAACTGGAAATTGGGAAGCTTGACACCACCAGAGGTAAATATGAAGGAATCTCAAGTTCAGTGGGGAATGAGAAGATCACAAAGGTTGGCTGGAAATCCACCAGAGAAGGATAACACCCAGGAGACACCAGTATCAGATCAGGGAACCTCAGCACCAACTAAAGAATCAGCCCCAGGACCAAGGAAGAGGAAAGCAAGTTACCCAGGAGCATGGGTGGAAGTGGATCAAGAGTCTGAAGATGAAGAAGAGCCCCCAAAAGAATCTGTCAAGGAACCTGTGACTGAACCTGTGAAGAATAACCAAGGAAAGTCAGAATCATTGGACACTCATGAAGGAACCAAGATGGAGGAAAGTTTGAAGAAGAAAATATTAAAACAAAACTTTAAACTTACCTTGGAGGAGCTCCTTTCAGTTGCACCAAATTTTTTCCATAAGTTAAAAGATATGACCCCTGAAGGAACCTTGGACTTGAATAAAGCCTCTAAATCATCAGCCAGCAAAAACAATAGAAGGATCAATGGATGTCAACACCACTTTGAAGACTATTCTGATGATGAATACCCATGCTTAATAGGCAACAACCTCACCTATGCCTGTCCATTGGGATTCATTGATATTTGGATCAAAGGGAAGAAGATCAAGGCTCTGGTGGATACTGGTGCTGAGTTGAATTTCATACCAGAACATTTGGCAATCCAGACAGGCTTGGTGTCCGGGGAATTATTCATGAAGGTTACAGGAATAGGAGGCCATTCTGCTCCACTAATTGGATTTGCTGAAAGAACATTATTTGAGATAACACCTGGGGAACCAAAATCTGCCCACTTCTTCATAGCCAAAGGATCAATTCATACAGTACTTGGAAGACCTTTCTTAGTGGATCATAAATTCAGGCTAGAATTATCAAAGCATAAAGGAGAAGTCTTGAGCTATGAGATAGCAGAAGGGGAAAGTTTATGCATCTCAATTTGTTCACCAGACCAAGCAGGATGGCAGGTTACACCACCCAGAAGACCAATGGGCATGAACAGCATCACAGCAAGCCTATACCAAGAAGAGTTCTGGATTAGTGGACAGAATATACCAGATATAGACCCTGAAGGCTTACCAGACCCCTGGGAAAACAAAATCATCACCCCTGAAGTATCAGCAGAAAGAGGATGGGAGGAGGTGTTAAATAAACAAGAAGCGGAAGAAACCTTGGAAGTATTTCAACAAATCTTTGGAGGATTTTGGACCAACCTTGAGTACATGGAAGGAAAAAACTGGGAAGAGCTACCTGGAGCAGGATTGGACAACTCAGAATTTATGGACTTACTCAACACTTACACTGGGAATACCCTTCTGATCCATGGGCAATGGCCATCTCACCATGGGAGAGTCCCATGGATTGTCAGGTACTGCTTATACTATGGGGAAGCTTGGGCCAAATCCTGGATTAGCCATATGATCTTGATGGACCAAGTCATACCAGACCATGTCAGGTGGTCAGGGTACTTGGAAGAATAGCATATTGTTACTTCATTGATGTAGGAGTAAGCCTTCAGTTCCTGTTGATGTGCTGAGGGAAGGGGTGGGCAGTTTTTCTTTTTTCCTCCATTCTCCTACTGATACTGTACAACAGAAAAAAAACCCAAACAACACTGAAAAAAAAAGGGGGGAAGTAGGGTCTTAATAAGGTCCATGTTTGTGTTTTAGTACTGATGTAGTAGTAGGCCTTCAGTTTCTTTTGAAGCGCTGAGGGAATGGGCGGGCAAGGTATGAGTATACACGTTACAAAAAGAAGGAAATATTACAAAAAAAATTATTAAAAAAAAGGGGGGCTCACCAATGGTATTGATTCAACAGAAAACCCCAATGTTTTTTTCCCAAAAATCAATTGAGGTATCAGTATACACAATTACAAAAAAAAGGGAGGTATTAAAAAAAAAAAAAAAAAAAAAAAAAAAAAGAGAGAGAGAGAGAGACTCACTGATAATACCCATCTAACCAAAACTTCACCTTTTTTCCTAGAAAAAAAAATAAAAAAATAAAAAAATAAAAATAAATAATAAATAATAATGAAACCTTAGGTATCAGTATACGCGCAAAAGAAATAATAATAAAAAAAATGAAAAAGGGAGGTTTACTGGTGCTACCCAGCTCAGAAGTTCCAGCTCCTTCTCTTTAAAAAAAAGGGGGGGAAGAGGGTATCAGTATACATCAAAAAAAAAAAAAAAAAAAAAAAAAGAGAGAGATCGGGACGTACTAGTAACATTGGTATTCGTTGAGCTCCACTTGAATCTGATCCAACCAAGCCTTAATCCCTTCAACTGTTCCGCGGAGATGGGTGTCCTCGGGGAGACTGATCATTAAGCACCAGACGGCGAAGTGGACGGAGTCAAAGCCATCGGCAATTGCAGCGGGGAGCTTAGGGGACAAGGGCAACAATGTGACGGTGGAGGCGGAGCGGTCGGGGGTCCCAACGCCAGAGTTGTGGCCAGGAGGCGAGCCAGAAACGGAGCGGACGGTGGCGCACTTGTTGTTGGCGGAGGAGTTTGGGAGAGGGAAGTCAACAAGCTCAAAAGAAGGAAAGGAATTGGGATCAACAGGAGGCTGGGACCCGGTCAAAGCACCGGCGGAAAGGAGCTGCGGATCAACAGAGAAACCAACCTGGCTGCGTGATGTGGCAGAATCAGGGTGTTCTCCAACAGATTTGTTGACTGATGGCTCAGGAGGACCCTTTGGCCTAGCGGAGTGCGGGTCCTTGGAACTGCGTTTGGACAAGCAACTCAGACGGACCACAACCAGGGAGGCCTCGGAGTCGGCATCATCAAAACAAGGGGACGCGGCAGACATCTAAACAAATGGGGGAGGGGCAAGGAAACAGGACTTGAAAGGCCCAGTCAGCCATTTGGGTCACAGGGAGGAAGGAGGAAGAGGCGATATATGACTCACCTTGGAACAACGAGGAGAATGGAATGGAGGACCAGTGGATGATGAGGGAGGGAAGAATCTGCCGACAAGGGCCCCCTTAAAATATTCAAGGACTCACCTAGAGAGGAGGAGGTGGCAATAGAGAAGGGGGGAGGAACTTACCCAGGCCCCAGCAATCCACCCCAACGCTTGCGGGCAACTGGACCACAGCTTGTCCAAGGGAGCGCGTAGTACGCCACCAGATAGGAACCAGGAGGAGCTTGAGGAGGAAGGAACCCTAAGGAGGATGCAAGATAAGATGAATAAAGAAGAAAATAAAATTAGGATTGACAAATTAAAAAGAAACAATGACGACAGAGGGCAGCCAAATAAGAAAAAGGGGGACCCAAGAGGTACAATTTAAAACAAAGATTAATTGAGTGAACAAAGAAGCCTACCTCAATGTGTAAACATAGATTGGGCAGAACAACCTACCAGCGCGACCCCCCCCCCCAGGGTTTCCAAATCAAAGAATGGAGAAGAGGACACCTGTACAAGGGAAGAATGATAAGGATGGGCAAGCACGGGATTAGCAATTAAGATAAATTAAAAAAAAAAAAAAAAAAAAAAAAATGACAGGCGGCTCACAAACATGCGTGAAGGGACCAGCCAACGTATTGGCATCTTGACGTGTTGAGGATTGGACCAATTGGAATGGATGCGGGCCTACCCTACAGCCATTGAGATGGCAGAAGGGGGCAATCATGCAAGAGAAGGGGGAGGACAGTGCAAGAATGACAAGACACATGATCAGAAATTTGCAAGAATAAATGTATAATAGAAGATAAAAAGAAGGGAAAGAAGGGTGGCTTACCTGTATTCCGCCAATAACATCAATCCTTATTGTACATACAAACGGGTGGCAAGGTAGACCAGCAAAAAGCTAGCAAGCTCAAGGGGACGTTGTATGGAGCAACTACATTTCGGAGCGCCCCACGCCACTACAAGACGCCTCCGCGCAGGGAGCAGTCACTCGCACTTGGAGTGCAAAAGCGAGGCGGCAACCTTGGTTGTTGTGAATAACCGCAGGACCGGCAAGGGCTACCCTCAAGCAAAAACAAAGAGCACAACTACCGCGCCCTACGGCCGCCTGCACAACTGGACCAGAAGAGGGGCAAGGTAACCCCTGTAAAAAAAAAATGGTAAATATAAAATATAAAATGAATGAATGAATGAATGAATGAATAAAAATTAGTAAAAGTAATAATAATAATAATAATAAATAAATAAATAAATAAATAAATAAATAAATAAATAAATAAATAAATAAATAAATAAATAAATAAATAAATAAATAAATAAATAAATAAATAAATAAATAAATAAATAAATAAATAAATAAATAAATAAATAAATAAATAAATAAATAAATAAATAAATAAATAAATAAATAAATAAATAAATAAATAAATAAATAAATAAATAAATAAATAAGTAAATAAATAAATAAATAAATAAATAAATAAATAAATAAATAAATAAATAAATAAATAAATAAATAAATAAATAAATAAATAAATAAATAAATAAATAAATAAATAAATAAATAAATAAATAAATAAAAAAATAAAAAATAAAATAAAAAAAATAAAAAAAGAGGGGGGAAAATAGTCCTTGGTAAGACTTAAAACTACCTACTCCCAAATGGTCCCTGGCAAGACCCTAAACTACCTACACACACAAGAATTCAGTTTGAACATACTGCTACCAAAGGAAGCAAGAGAGAAGCATAACACAACAGGGAATTGTCTACTAGCCACCATGGAAACCCAGATCCTGGCAGCCAAGTATAAAACAGTGGACAAAAAGATTCAGCCCATAAACAAACCCATTCCACAAGAACTTCACCCCCCTCTCCAAAGACCTCCACTCTCCAGGGACCCTTATACTACACCCCTGACCCCTTATCCACCTCACTTCATACAAACCTCAAGAATTACATCAGAAAGGATAAAAATGGTTAACTTTGGGCCTGATCACTGGCTTACACCGGAGGAAATTACACTTCTACAACATGTGATGGTCCTCAGGGAAAAGGCAATTGCTTTCACTGAGGAGGAAAGGGGTCTACTCAAGCACTCCTATGGGCTTCCCTACAAGATACCTACCATCCCGCATGAACCATGGCAAAAGAAACCTATACCTATACCCCAACCTATCAGGCCAGCATTTACAGAACTAGTCAGGAGAAGGATTAGGACAGGACTCTATGAAAAATCAACTTCCAGTTACTCCAGCCCTGTATTCCCTGTGGCTAAAGCCAATGGGAAGCTCAGAATAGTCCATGACCTCCAACCCCTCAACAAAGTCACTATCAAGGATGCAGGACTACCCCCAAAGATTGAAGAATTTGTGGATTCTTTCTCTGGAAGGGCCTGCTATGGATTAGGAGATATCATGGGAGGATATGATGAAAGAGAATTGGACAAGACTTCAAGACCACTTACCACTTTTGAAACCACCCTGGGGAGACTCCAGCTTACAAGATTACCTCAGGGGGGCACCAACTCAGTAGCAGTCTACCAAGCTCAGATGACCTGGATACTCCAGGAGGAAATACCAGAACATGTAGGGATATTTATTGATGATGGAGGAATCAAAGGTCCCAGAAGCAGGTAAAATGAAGAGAGGCTGGAAGAAAACCCTCAAATAAGAAGGTTTGTCTGGGAATATGCTATAAACTTAGAAAGAATTTTATTCAGGATAGAGGAGGCTGGTTTTACTATCTCAGGAGAGAAATTTGCTTGCTGTGTCCCTGCCCTTAACATAGTAGGGCATGTGGTATCCCAGGAGGGAAGGAAATTAGCAGAAAAGAAGCTGAACAAAATTCAAAGCTGGCCCCAGCCAAGGAACAAGAAAGAAGCTAGAGGATTCTTGGGGCTTTTCTCCTATGTCAGAATGTTCATTAACAACTACTCAGCACTTTCATCTCCAATCAGAAGGCTCACCTGGAAAGATGTAGAGTTTAAGTGGGACAACCAAAGTGAAGAAGCCTTTTTGCTACTCAAGAGGATAGTAGGAGAAGATATAACCCTAAAAAGCATAGAATATGGCAAGGATTCAGGAAGAATCATTCAAGCTGTGGACTCAAGTTACCTAGCAGCTGGTGCTGTCCTAATGCAAGAGGACAAAGAAGGAAGACCAAGGCCAGTCTACTATGAGTCAGTAGTCTTTTCAAAAACAGAAAAGAAGTATTCCCAGTCAAAACTGGAACTCTGTGGAGTATCCAAGATACTCAAGAAACTCCAGACAACCCTGTGGGGACAGCACTTTGAATTACAAGTAGATGCAAAAGCACTCATTGAAATGATAAACACCCCCAGCCTCTCTAGTGCTCCTATGACTAGATGGGTGGCATTTATTCAGCTATTTTCTTTTGAATTGGTCCATAAACCAGGAAAGACCTTCACAATGCCTGACAGCCTATCAAGAAGACCAGAATACCCAGAGGAGCCAGAAGACACCAATCAGGATTTTGATGAAGAAGAAGAGTGGATCAGTCCCCACCCTGGAGTTGGATTGAAAATCAACTCTATTGAAGACCAACAACCACCCATACCTCCAGCTGGATTCTGAGGAAGATTAAAGGAATATTTATTAACCATGAAGAAGCCCACAGGGTGCTCTGACAAGGAATTCCAGAAGATCAAGAGGAGGTCACCAAACTTCTATGTAGAGGAAGGAAGACTGAAAAGGAGGGGTATATGGGGCCCTCAGATGGTGCTGACAACTAAAGAAGAAATGTAAAGGGTCATGAAGAGCCTGCATCAGGAATTAGGGCACAGGGGGAGTGGGGAGACATACAGAAGGATCAAGCTTAGATTCTGGTGGGAAGGAATGAAGAAGATGACTAGGAAACGGGTCCAAACCTGTGAACCATGCCAGAAGAGAAGCAAGCTTCAGCAGAAAGAAGAAGGGAAGGCAACTCTTACTAACACCCTTTTTCAGAAGGTAGCAATGGATGCAGTACACGTCAAGGCAGGAAGGTGGAAGTATCTAGTGGTAGCCAGGGATGATTTCTCAGGGTGGGCAGAAACAGTGGGCGTAACTAGCCTCACCTCAAGAAGTATAGCCACTTGGTTCCTATCTGAATGGATCTATAGGTATGGAATCCACAAAGAAGTAACAGTAGATGGGGGGGGAGAATTCAAAAAGGAGCTCCAGTCAGCCATGAAGAAGGTTGGAACAAAACTCAGAATGGTCACCCCTTATTATCCAGAGGCTCAAGGAATGATAGAAAGGGGCCACAAGGAAATAAAAGATGCACTAATAAAGCTATGTGGAGAAAATGGTAGTAAATGGAAGGAATACCTTCCCCTAGTCACCTTTGCAGATAGAATTTCTACAAAAAGGACAACAGGATTCTCCCCATTTGAACTACAGTTTGGACAACCAGCAGTCCTACCAATTGACTTAGAAATGGAGACATACCTAGGAATTGACTGTGGGAAGGTAATTAAAACTTCAGACCTCCTGCAGGCAAAAGCAGCACAATTGGCCCAGAAGGAAGAAAAAATCCAGAATGCAACACAGAAGATGAAGGAAGCAAGAGAACTTTCCATCAAGTATTGGGACAGGAGACTAGCCCATAGGATAAGGGAACCACTCAAAAAGGGGGACCTGGTATTAGTCTACAATAGATCCCTGGAATATCAATGGGGGCTACTCTTCAAGAACAGATGGAATGGACCTTACAAAGTGGTCAAACAACTCAACAAGGGACCCTATATTCTGGAAGAATTTGATGGGACAGTACTTGGGAGAAGGTTTGCAGCCAGCCAGATCAAGAATTTCTACAACAAAGGAGCCCCACTAGGGGAAGAAGAGGAAGGACTAGAACAAGAAGAAGAGGAAAGACTAGAACAAGAAGAAGAGGAAAGTCTGTAACAAGAAGGAGAGGCGCTAGTAGAACAGGCAGGGGAAGAAGAAGAAGAAAGCTCCTGAGCAAGAGCCTAAACTGCAAATAAGAAATACATATATAAGTAACAATGCAAATAAATAAATAAATAAATAAAAAGAACAATAAGATAAAATAAATGCTTTCATCAAGAAAATTATTCTGTAAAAATATTTCAACCCAAAGAGAACGTGGGACCCTGGGAAGAAGGAAGGACCTGAAGACATCAAGATTGGCTTAACTCAAAATTGGACACAATTAAATATTTCAAGATGTGTCAAGGTATCTAGTAAAAAGGAATCAATTAATCTTCAGCTAGAACTGTCTGAATGAAGAAATTATAGTAGGTTTCAAAGGAAAAAGTTATCTATCAGTCTTGAATAGATGCAAACAGGGTGTCAATGCTCAAAAATTCAAGAAATGATTTAGAGGAAGATAGGAAGGATTTAGAGGAAAAATAATCTGTCTTTGGCCATGAAGTACCACAGTATACGGAGAAGGGAAAAGAAGATTTAAATTCAAGGAATCAGTTAAATCCAAGGAATCAAAAAAATCAGAGGAAAATGACAAAACCTGTCTTTATCCAGAAGAACCCCATTGTAATTCAACAAACCAAGAATAATGGAAGGGATTTAATTATACTTTTACTTGCTACATGAATACAATCAAGAAAGAATTAAGGGGAGAAGATTTAGAGATAGGCCTTCAAGACCTCAACAGGACAAACTGGATCGCTAGGATTCTCTGGACCTTTGTTTTATTCTTCATGTGATTATTAGTCTTTTTATTATTTATGTCTCTCAGATCAACAACAAAAAGAAGAAGAAGAAGAAGAAGGATGATAGGATGTGGAGTCTGATGTCTATGGACAGGAATGCTGTGGACAGAATTAAGTTTGGGGGGGATGTGGTAGACCAAACCTGTCCTATAGCCATCAGACTCATTTT
The DNA here is from genome assembly GCA_025617555.3 of Puccinia polysora. NCBI lineage: Eukaryota > Fungi > Basidiomycota > Pucciniomycetes > Pucciniales > Pucciniaceae > Puccinia > Puccinia polysora. The sequence goes on along the minus strand of CM062641.1, from coordinate 30,215,190 downwards.
TGTACTATAACAAAAGCTCAAACCCTCAAATAAACCTCAGAAATGAATTCTACATTTAAAATGCTATAGTCACTCAGCCAAAGTACCACCCTATCCCTCATGGATTAGAAGATACAGCCCAAGAACCCTTCAATTGTGGCAAACTCATACCCAACCATGTGTCACAGCTCTCTGGAAGGAATAAAGACATAAATTGCAAACCCTCAAGTACATACCAGTAACAGCTTACCCTCAACACGAGAACCATAAACCAACCCTGTCACCTCAGCCAGAATACAGCAATACAGATACAAGAGGTAGTGAAACTAGTTCAGCTCCTGTCACCTCACCCAGGATGCATTCAAATACACATACACAAGACTATGCAGAAGTATACAGGAAAGTATAGGCAGGATGAAGTGAATCCAGTCTCAACCAGAACTATGCATTACCAAACAAACTCAGCACCTCACAGCAATCTATGTAGGCAGAGGCATGTGATACTAAACAACCCACCAGTACAAGTACCACAGGGCTACCCAGCAATATATGCAGGCAGTCAAGAACTACCAGTAACAACAACCCCCAGCACCACACAGCAATTTATGCAGCCAGTAGCATGTGATACCAAATAAACTACCAGTACCAACAACCCTCAGCACCACACAGCAATTTATGTAGTCAGAAGCATGTGATACCAAACAACCCACCAGTACAAGTACCACAGGGCTACCCAGCAATATATGCAGGGAGCCAAGACCATGCAGCAACAAACAGACCACCAGTAATGCACAAGAAATACATGAAGGTAGAAGCAAGTAGCACCAAACAAACCACCAGTACTGCACAGTAATTTATTGTATCTGCACTTCACAGTAGTTTACGCAGGGCTGTGCATGCATGAAACCCCTTTACAAGCTTTTCACAACCAGCAGAAATGCCTCATGAAACTGTACAAGCTTTTCCCAACCAGCAGAAATGCCTCATGTAACTGTACAAGCTTTTTCCAACCAGAAGAAATGCCTCATGTGACTGTATCTCACTGTTCCTCACCAGAACAGGAGGAACCCTCAGGGGCAGCCTTCAGCACCCCTGGGGGCAGGATTTGTCTATTTAAGGAGGGCCTCTATGCCTTATCCAAGTTGTATCACTCCTCCCATCTCATGCCATCTGGCACATCATCCATCACCCACCCCAGCTCACCTCCACCTATCAGGCCCTCTTGGCCCATCCATCTGTGGTACCTACCCAGATAAATATTATCAGTGAACCAGTTATAAAGGAAACAAGAAATCAGAAACCAAGTTATTACCCATCTTTAGCCAATTGAACCACCCAACAGGTGCTTGAATAAGGGTTCTTCTGTGACCTAGATATTCAGCACCAAATTAAAGAAGCACCACCCTTCAGTCAATAAATAACGCTTACAAAGAAAGAGAGCACAACAAAAGCAACCACCAACCTTTTTTGTCTACCCAGCCCCCTGTGTGTAAACCCATCCTTGGGTCCTCTCCTGAACCACCACCCCTTTGATAAACCCTTGAAACCTTTAATATTGGGATATTGGTTAAGATCAAATATATCTGATCAATAAATAACCAATAGTCCAATAAATCTGGTCCATTCTTCAACAAACCTACCAATAACAATCAATAACTAATCTAGGTCTGATCTGAGACCTATTTTAAGTCTCAAAGAAACCAGCCATTAATTTAAATAAATTATTGTGCAGACTTACTATAGTAATAAAAGGGCAGGCAATTCAAAACCACTCTTAGTATATACTAATACTCCAAAGGAGTAGAAGTAATACTAAATTCCCATTCAAGGACTGCCAGCAAGCTATTTGCTACTTTTATTTATATAATCCCACAGGAGTCTCTACAGCGCTTAACGGCGGGGCATGTTGCGTGGATGGGTTTGTGGAGGAGGAAGAGGTTGAGGTTTCAAGGGTCTGTAAACCACTTTCTTTTCTGTTGTTTGATTGTGGGGAGGCTATTTTAGGACGTCCATTCATGTTTGGGTTCCAAGCGCAAATGATGTTTGATCCTGGGGTGGGGATGGAAGGATTGGTGGTGGAAGATTTTTCCTGCGGGAGATTCACAACCACAATCTGCAAGCAAGGGTTGGGGAAGTGGATGCGGGATTTGGCAAGAGAAGAAGAGGAGGACCCTGGCACAGAGTTGGTTTGCAAGGGTGGGCCAGCGGTGGATTTTGATTAGTTGGCCAAGTTTACTGCGCAGGGAAGGCTCTGGTTTTGTGCCAGTGGTTGACTAGCAAGGAGCAGGTGGGAAGTAGGGAAGAAGAGCAGGACGCGCAGTTTCTGGAAGACTTATGGCTGGTTTGGATAGCGAGGGGGATGAAAACGTGGATCCTTCTTCCAAGCACAAGCCCGCGCGCGCTTTGCATCCGTCAGAGTAAGCAACTGCAGACTGCTGGGGAAAGCAGCCAAGTTGGGGGGAACAATGGATGAATAGGGGATATGATTGGATTTGGTGAGGGGGTGCTCTAGCTGGTTCCAAGCCGGAACAACTAGACACCCCAGAATGTTTTTTTTCTTATTTTCTTCTCTCTGGATTGGCTTTTGGGATTATTTCTGGCTAGGGTATGGTTTATTTTAGGTATGGGCATGGCGTGGCGCTGGGTCTGCGGACGCAAGGACAAGCCCCGCATTCTGGAAACAAATGCATGAAAAATTTCCAACAGATTATCCAGGGAACTAGGAAAGCGCGTGGAGCGGAACAGATGTGGGTTGAAAAGCAATGCCCGGGCTTGGCAAAGGGTTGGTGCTTTAAAAAAAAAACCTTGAATTTTTCTTTGGTTATCTTATAGGTGGAAGGTATGGATGGGTTTGGGCGCATAATTTTTCTCTCTCTCAAGGATGTGCACGCGCGGCTGTTTTTCTTTGTTGTCTCTCTGTTCTGTAGATGGGTATGGGGAACTGTGTGGCATTTTTTCTGGGGTGGACCAGGTACTCTTAGCGGATACTCTCAGTGGCGCAGATTTTCTCACTCTTAGCGGATAATCTCAGTGGCGCAGATTCTCCTCACTCTCAGGGATTGCTATCAAAGGGCGGATCTCGCGTGTGGCTCTTATTTCTCTCAAGATTCTCACAAGCCCAAATGCTACTTAGGATGGTGCGGAAAAAGTCCTTTATCTTTGAAAATAGGCGCGGGGATGGAAACAAGATGGAAGAAATAAAGAAAGAGGGGGCAATCAGCCTATGTCAGCCAACTCCTCATCACTTCCTCCGCATCTGTGCCAGCCGCCGCGGCTAGCAATCAGAAGGCCTCCAAAACTTTTTATTGCTCATTGGTGGTGTGGGCGTGGGGGACGGCTAGAAAACACCGGAGTAGCTTGTCTGCGTCATTCACCATTGCATCAAACCTTGCCCAAGGAAGTGCCAGAATCAAGGGGATTTCCGGGGTTTGGGAGTGGCGGCCAGAGGGGTTTCAGTGGCTGCGGGTTCTGGTGACAATTTGATAACCACTGGAGTTGGTTTGTGCGCAGGTTCCAGCAAAGACCTAGGCACTGGTGATGGAGATGGTGGCAGAGGAGTTGGGGCCGGAGGAGCAGGCCTTGGGGGGATGGGGGGATGTGGTGGCAGTGGAGGAGGAGCAGGAGCAGGAGGACGTGGTGGTGGTGGGGAGGCGCGTCTGGATGGTTAAAGATTCATGGGACCTTTGCTGGTACATTCATCCATACCTGTGGGGCCCACTCATGGGCGGTGTTCCAAAAGGCCCCAAATTCTGGAAAGTCCTGGCGCCGCGGCAGTCCAGCCCAACAGAATGGTTAACCTGAGTCATGGCTCTTGCGCAAAAGAGGGTTTTGAGAGGCGTGTTGTGGTTGGTTTCCAGGTGAGACAGGTGGGGTCCACTCATTGCTGGAGATCTTTTCATTGCTTGAGACCACAGAGGAGTCACGCCAGGTCCTCCTGGACAGGCAAACTTGAGGATGGTTGCAAGGCATCCCATTGGACAACAAGCAGCAGTGGTTTCCGGCTTGGCACCAAACACAGGCATGCTGGCCCAGAAGGATACGGCAAGAGAGGCTGTTCCGACTGCAATAGGTGCAGGACATGTTTGAATGAAGAGGTGTGAATGGGGTGCTTTGTTTTATTTGGTGTGATGTAGCAGTGCAAAGGGGTATGGTGGGATATGTCAGCTTGCTACTATGTACAGAGCAACCTGTCACAGCAACACAAAACTATCAAAAATAAGAATATCAAAAATAACAAAAGAAGGAGTGAGAAATCCATAAAAATTGTTAAAGAAATGGATTCCTCACCCAAAATTAGGTAGGGTCACTCACTGGCCCCACCCTTGAAATCCAATTCCTTACATCTTTAAAAAAATTAAGAAGAAAAGTATTAAAAATACAACACCAGTATGGCACCTTTTGGCCATTTTAAAATTTCACACGTGTTGTCACGTATATGGTTTACACCTAAAATTCACTCAGAATTGAGGTGTTTTTTATATTTTAGGATTTACACGCAGAAATGTGTTATGTCACAATTCCCGTGCGCAGCCCCGCATCATTACATACCCCTACGTACTTGTAGTAGCAGTTTCCCGCGTACTAGAGACCTGGGAGCAGCTAATTCTGCCACGCACGTAGCGGATCCTACCCTGCGCGCATCTGTACTGACTGATCCCGGCGTCTGGATCTGTTGTGACTAATCTGACAACCAGGTACCGCTCAGGAGAGCTACAACCTAGTTAGAGTTGCCTGGCATATGTAACAAGTTGACATGTGCATTATTAATAGTCTAAAAATATCAAAAATTAAATAAAATTAATAAAAATTAAGTTTAGAACATTTTTTAAAAATAAATCAAAGATGAAGGATTACCACATAAATCATTCACTCTTATCTTTGAAGACCATAAAACACTACAAGGATTGTTCATAAAAATTATTAAAAGTTATCTACGTGATCAGCAGATGATGGAAAATCAGTAAACATCCAAATCTTTTCAATTTAAAGAAATACTAATAGTACAAATGAAGGATGAGTTCAGAATGATCAAATTTACGCCAGATGAGTTCAGAATGATCAAATTTATGCCCTAATAGATTAACAGATCCTGTGGCTGAAATAGTACAGAAATCCAGAAGATCTAAAGTCAGCTGATTGACAGCACTAAGTGGACATGCTAATCTTTCCCTGACTGGCTTTTCAGCCTCAGCCCATGAGCAGAACCCTCTCTATGTTCCCCAAGAAGCTCAAAATCACCCCAAAAAGGTATTTATACAGACCTCTTTGGATCCGTTATTCCATCATCAGTTTACCAGGAATTATTATTATCAATCAGACACTGTTTCATTGTTAGTAAAGTGCTTATGAAGAATCTAAGCAAGTGATTTATGACCAATGCTGTAGTATAATTATTTATTTCTTAAAACCAATCAACCCTTGAAGTTTAGTCAAGCAATCCACCCCATCTGCTTTGAAACCCTTCCTATTATTGCAGGATTTTCGTGGTAAAGTGCTCAGAGTGAGTGTTTCCCTTCCTGTCTTGGCCATTGTGCTTTTATGCCCAGACATTAGTGGAATAAGCCCTTTCTAAGGCACCCATCTTCATTCCAAGGTTCTTAAAAACTGCCTAAGGAGGCCCCTTGAAGAGAGGTTGCTTTGTCTGTAAAGACCCCCAGTAGTATAATACTGTGGCCCCTCTTTTATATACATATTGAAAACCTTTTATTACCAAACCAATTAAACCTTGCAACTGCTCTTATTATACTATTTATTTGAGCCTCTAAGTGTTTATTTTTGGAATAATAATTATTATTATTATTCCAGTATTTTTATCACTCTCTGTAGCCAAAGGACTGCAAGGTTCCTGGTATCAGAGATCTGACAGGATAACTATGGAAGGAAGGGGTAGGTGAGATAGTGGTGGATCTCTGGGGACAGAACTCAAGTTGGGGGGGATGTGGTGGTCTTTTATGGATGCAAGTTGGAATGGGCTGCGCGCCAGTAGCAGCGGGCTCAGCAGTGGCAGACGCTCAGCACCGGGTGGCTCAGAAGTGGAGGCACGCTCAGCAATGGGTGCGGGGTAGGTGAGATAGTGGTGGATCTCTGGGGACAGAACTCAAGTTGGGGGGGATGTGGTGATCTTTTATGGACGCAAGTTGGAATGGGCTGCGCGCTGCACACTCAGCAGTAGCCGCGGTCTCAGCAGTGGAAGACGCTCAGCAATGGGTGGCTCAGAAGTGGCAGAACGCTCAGAAATGGGTGCGGCTTTGCCGCAGAAAGCCAGGATGCGGGCTCATCAGCAGTCAAGTTGGGCTCAGCATCCAGAGACACGGGGTGGATTGGATTGGATTGGACGGATTGCGCATCTTGCAATGCGCGGATGTACCTTGGATATCTGGAATGGTGTGTTGGGCAGAAGTGGAAATGCGGGGGGGCTCCAAGCTGGGCATGGCGCAAGGTCCGCGTCATGAGAAGGACAAACCGGGTGGACGTAATGGGAGGTGGGCAATACAGATGGATATGGGGTAAGGGATATGGGATATGGATCATGGGATGGGAAGGAAGGATAGGGTTGGGGCTAGGGTTCTGTACTTAGGGGTTGTATTTCATTATTCTTGCTTGCTTCTGGTTGTACTTAGGTTAGGGTTGAGGGGGAGGTTACTTAAACCGCATCTTCAACCCGGATGAAGGAGGGGGGGATCACAGATCAAAGAGGATCACATTGGATCATTATAGGTTTTGGGAAGGATCTTTACTCTCATTTCTCTATCTCTCAGTCAAAGGGTGAACAGTCGCACTCAGGGTTTACAGACGCAAGGGATCAATAACTTCTGAACTTGGGAACCATTAAAGGAGAAGTCCTCTTCTGAATTCCATAACAGCAGGGATTGCAGGCTGGGCAACCAGCGGTTTGGGTGCACATCCTCTGCATTTTTGCGCAATAATTGGACGTTTCCATGATGGGGGATTTCTTTCTTTCTTTTGAGAGGTTCAAAGTGTGACTAGGTGTTGGGTTTTGAGGGGTTTAGCGGATATTGTGGCGTTGCGGAGCCTGGGAATCCTGGGGACAGAATTTAAGTTGTGGGGGGATGTGGTGGTTATTTATAGACACAGAGGCAAGTAGGCTCAGAACTGAACATTTGACTTGGAGCAGCTCAGCAGTGGTTGTAATTCTGCAGCACAATAGGCTCAGAGAAGCGTGTTGGCAGACTGTCTATCCTGGAGTGCATTTGCTAAGGGCTCAGCATTGGTGCGGTGCGCGCTTTATGCGGGGATGACAAGAATGGGCCGGAGTTTTTGCCTTTTGCAGACATTGAGTGTGGTCAAACATAACTTTCCCTCCGCGGCTGTGGGTTTACTAATGCGTAAGAAAAGGATCAAAGCTAAGTAGTACAGATTAGGCCAATTATGGGACATGCACTGAGCTTGCGGAGCTGTGGGGCAATGAACGCAAAAGTTGAGGAGGGGGTTTGCAGGTTGTTGGGGATTTGTACTTATTCCGCATGCAGGATTGGGATTGTTCCACTAAGGAAGATTGACAAGGATCTGTAATTAGTTATGCATTGGCGCAACTCAACTGTTAAGGGGAATTGGTAACAGGATCATCAAATCTACTGCAAATCATTGGATTGGGTAAGGGTTGGACTATTAGTAAGGAGGATCAGTGGGGAAAACACAGAGGCAGTGGGAAAAGGATTCTTTAATTAGCATTTTATGTTCCTTTTTGGAGTAGCTAGGGAGCTTTGGTGCGGAATTCACGGAGACAGTGGGAAAATTAGTCTTTCATTAGCAATTTATGTTCCTTTTTGGAGTAGCTCAGGAGGGTCAGTGCAGAATGCACGGAGACAATAGGGGTCTTTTGTTTATGGTTTGCATTCTTTTATTATTTGTTGTATACATAAGGAAGCTTTTCCTTTATTGAAGAAGGGGGGGACATGATTGGATTATCAGAGTATAGAAAAAGAAAATTTAAAGGCAAATTTCAGTTAGATTATTTTCTTCTGTTACTTTGGAGTGTAATTACCAGCAAGAGTTCTTGGAGGTCATATTCAGGGAAATAGTTCAAGTGCAAAGCTTTTTGGGAAGTCTGTCTTGTTTATTTACTATTATTTCTTTGCAAGTTAGCTTTAGTGGTTTCCAGCTTGGGTGCAGTGACTCAAGGGCTACTGGGCTTTCCAGAACTTGAATCTCACTTCAAGTTCTGGGCTTTCCAGAACTTGAAGTGAGATTGTCGTGGAGAATTTTATATTGTTGCAGAGAATTTTACCAAACACACAATCTCTTTCCACAATGGCCTGAAATCATTTCCAAACAAAAATAAGGGGAGCTTCTAAAAATTGAATGGATTTGAATGATAAAGTACTTAAATTGAAGCTTATTCTTCTTTTTTATTATCTCACTGGAAAAACCAATTTGGGAAAGGCAATATCATATGTATATACCATAGAATTTTGAAATTTAAGGGATACTGCATGCTCAAATCATTTTTATACCAGCAGCCTGTTAAAAATTCTGCAGAAAATTTATCAACTTCTGTGATTTAAATTTCCTAGTAAAGACAAAAAACCAAGGCTGTACTAAATTTTTGCACATTCCATGCTGAATAGGCCCTGTGGCAAGGGCATGCAATTCTGGAATACTAATGGGATTAAATATAATTATCCAAAGATTTTTAATGAAGGAACCCTGTTTCACCCAATATAATACCCAGAGTATAGATGGAAAGAAATTTTAAAAGTGTTTAAGAAGGATTAATATACTTATACAAACTGGGACTTTGTACATTGCAATAAATATTACTGTGGTGGTAAAAATTTCACATAAATATTGATCTTTTGTTCAGTCTAAATGTGGTGAAGTACCTCTACAAGTAACTATGCAAAGGAGAAGACAGAATTCATCTTTTTTTCAAGTCTAAAAATAAGAAATGTGCTTTTTTTGAAAATAAGTACACAGGCCCCTTGGATTTGAATTAAAGATTCAGGAAGGCAAGGTTCAATTGCTAACATTTAAATTGTCTAGCTGTGTGGTGAATTTTTCAATTTCCAATGTCAGAAAAATTTTCATTTATCAGTCAACTGAACTTAAAAATTCATGGAAAGCACCTGATTCATTTCATATATGAAGAGGGAGCCCATAAAAAAGTTGGCTTGGGTGTGGTTTCAAGGACTGCTCTAGTAAAAAAAATACAAACTTCAAAGTTTTTATGCAATAGAATTGTCACAGCCCTCATATTAACTTTTCTATCATGAAATAAAACTATAACTTACCTAGGGTATTTCCAAAAATATGTGTAAAATTTGGGCAAAAAAATCTTTGGATAGAATTGGAATTATTTTCTTTGCTTTATTAACAGAGGTAGAGTGGCATTATTTTTGTATGTAATTGGAAGGGTTTGTAGTGATATTTTAATGTTGAATGTAAGGGTAGCTATAAGTTTTGATCACCCAGGGAAAATTGAAGGATGGAAGATTTTGGAATTCAGGGAAGCAGATGATGACATTTGCCTTCTAAAGTACAATGATCACTACAAAAAGTCATAAACCAAGGCTGAAATATTTATGACTGGTCAGGGTCTCTTTCACAACTTTATTGTCTCATTGATTCATAACCCACCTTCAAGCTCAGGGTGCTGTTTGAGAATCACAAGGGAAAACTTTTGGATGATTGAAAATATATATTTACAAGAAATAAGATGGTCTGAGTTTAGCAAAATATCCTTAGAAAATTTGAAGAATGCTTGGTATGTACAAGATTTTGAGAATTTGGGAAGAAAAAGGATTTGGGCTGGCCAACATTTGTCTTGATTCATTGGGGTTCCAGTTTTCACAATTTGAAGAAATTGATCCTGCTTCCAAGAAAGTCACAAATAATCTGCAACCAAATCTAGGGCAGCTCATTAGTGAACACAATCAAGACAAAAAAAAATGTATTTGAATCAATCATCAGTTGGCTTGAAAATGAAAATGAAAAGATGTTCTACATTGATCACCCTGGTGAGTCTGGCAAGAACCTTTTCTAATCCTTATACTTGGCATTTGTGAAAATAATGGTACACTGCATGCAGCAGCAGCAGCATCTGGCATACCTGTGCTACTCTGAAACAATGTTATGTTTGTGAATTCAGGATTTGGAATTCCACTTCTCAAAACTATTAACATGAGATGTGTTTGGTTTCAATCCAATTGGCAAGCAAAGGCTTTAATGAAAACTAATTTAAATTTTTGAGAAAAGATTAGCATGGCAAACTGCCATGCAATTTCTGTGTTCCATCATTATTTCAGAGAATTATTCAAGGACAAAAGGGAGTTTAGTGGATGTGTGGTCATTTTTCAGGAGAATTTATCCAAATCCTGCCTGAAATCCCTGAAGTTCCATCACTGGACAGGCCAAAGTTGTTTGAAGTAATTACTGTTATAATCCAAGGGCTGAAGAAATTCAAACTGTCTCAAAATCTCAGAATTTGATCCAAAGGGGTGGTGGAAGGAGAGGACTTAAATCAAACCTACACAGTGTGGCTTCTACTTGTGGGAAAAGGCCTCTTACAAAAAAACAATTACAACCACATTGAGGAAAAATATTTCACAAAACAAGTACCAACAATTTGTGATGAGGTAAGGAGGGAGGTAAAAAATTATATTTTTGGGAACTTTCCTCAAACAGTCCAAACCAAGAATCTTGTTTTAATATCAAATTTTTGAGGGAATGCACAAGTGTGACTCCCCTGAATGACAATGTGAACCAGTTGAACATGTAAATTACTGAAAGCATGCCATTTGGCTCATACCAATTGGTCTTGGTGGATATTGTTGAAAAAGACAGTGCTCAGTCTGTGCCAGCCAAAATCCTTCACAGAATCAATCATCCTGGGTTTCTGCCACATGTTTTAATTTTGAACTGGTGCACGTGTCTCATACTACTGCAAAATCTAATTGGGCTGAGGGCCTTTGAAATGGAACCCATCTTATGTTTTTGGATCTCAAGCCTAACTTCTTGGAGTACAAAATCCTTAATGGATCACGCAAGGCTCAGAACACCCTCCTCTCCAAAATAAAACTATTGCACAAAGAGGATCAAAGGCTTGGTGTAAGGTTTTATTGATATGAATTTCTAGTTGCTGTTGCCTTTTCAATAACAATAAACAAGTCACAGGGGCAGGGGTACAAAAAAGTTGGAGTTTATCATCTATCACCTGTGTTTGCACATTGTCATCTTGGTACTATATACAGAGCAAAACTGTCAAATAGTAACACAAAATAAGAAAAATAGGAATACCTCAATTAAAAAAGCAAGGAGTGAGAAATCCATAAATATTATTACAGAAATGGATTTCTCACCCAAAATTAGGTAGGGTCACTCACTGACCCCACCCTTGAATTCCAAGTCCTTATATTTTTAAAATAATTAAAAGGAAAAGTACTGGAAATTACAACACCTGTATGGCACTTTTTGGCCATTTTAATATTTCACACGTGTTGACACGTATAGGGTTTACACCTAAAATTCACTCAGAATTGAGGTGTTGTGTATATTTTAGGAGTTACACACGGAAATGTGTTATGTCACAATTCCCGCGCGCAGCCCCGCATCATTACATAACCCTACGTACTAGCAGCAGCAGGATCCTGCGTACTAGAGACCCGCGCGCAGCTGATTCTGCCACGCACGCAGCTGATCCTACCCCGCGCGCATCTGTACTACTGATCCCCGCGCCTGGATCAGTTGTGACTAATCTGACAACTAGGTACCGCTCAGAAGAGCTACAACCTAGTTAGGGTTGCCTAGTATATGTAACAAACAGACATATGCATTAATAATGATCTAAAAAGATCAAAACTTAAAATAAAATTAATGAAAATTAAGTTTTAAACATTTTTTAACAATAAATCAAAGATCAAGGACTACCACGTAAACCACGGATCTTAATCTTTGAAGACCACAAAACACTACAAGAAGTGTTCATAAAAATTATTAAAAATTATCTAAATGATCAGCAGATGACGGAAAATCAGTGAACATCCACATCTGCACGCTTTAAAGCAATATCAATAGTACAAATAAAGGATGAGTACAGAATGATCAAATTTACGCCATAAATAATTAACAGATCCTGTGGCTGAAATAGTACAGAAATCCAGCAGATCTAAGGACAGCTGATTGACAGCACCAAGTAGACGTGCTAATCTTGCCCTGACTAGCTTGCCAGCCTCATCCCACGAGCAGAACCCTCTCTATGCACCCTGAGAAGACCAAAATCACCCCAAAAGGTATTTATACAGACCTCTTTGGATCCATTATTCAATCAGTTTACAAGGAATTTATTTATTATCAATCAGACACCGTGTCATTGTTAATCAAGTGCTTATATGAAGATAAGCAAGTTATTTATGACTTAGTCTGCCATAGTACTATTTACCTATATTTACCAATCAACCATTGAAGTTTAGTCAAGCAATTTACCCCATCTGCTCTGAAACCCTTCCAATTATTCCAGGATTTTCATGGTAAAGTGCTCAGAGTGAGTGTTACCCTTCCTGTCTAGGCCATTTGTGCTGTTAAGCCTGGCCATTAGTGGAATAAGTCCTTTCTAAGGCACCCATATTTATTCCAAGGTTCATAAAATGCCTAAGGAGGCCCCTTGAAGAGAGGTTTCTAGTTTGTAAAGATCCCCAGTAGTATAATACTGTGGCCCCTCTTTTATATTATATTGAAAACCATTTACTACCAAACCAATTAAACCTTGCAACTGCTCTTATTTGAGCTTCTAAGCGTTTATTATTGGAATAATAATTATTATTATCATTCCAGAATTTTTATCACTCTCTGTAGCTAAAGGACTGCAAGGTTCCTGGTATCAGAGAGCTGACACACATGGTCAATTGTATGTGGCCCTTTCCCCAACAAAATCTGAATCAAGCCTTTTGGTTGGGGAGGTCATGGAAGGGCAAGGCCACGGGACTGGTAAATAAAAGGATTGTAGGCGACGTTGCGTGAGGCCCTGCGAGGGATTCACGGACATTAAAATGTGGGGGCACATGATTGGCATCACAAATGGTTTATTGCAATTAATGGCATAGAATCAAGCAACTGGACGCTGATGCACAAACTTCTTAACGGAAGTTTGACTCGTGAGGTATCAAAAAATTAAATTATTGAAAAATGCCTTTGGGGAGGCGGTTGCCGGCCCTGGACGCTAGTCAATATTAGAAGTGTCTCGGTTTTTTTCATTTGAAAATCACTCATTAATCATGATTGACACGAACAGTCTTTGGGGATCATGAAGTTCCGATGGCTGGTGTAGCGGAGGCCGAAAAGTGTTGTGTAAAAAAATTTTTTCACATCAGTTTCTCCTAGTGTATCTGTGGCTGAGTGAAATTGAATGCTGTATACATCATCCTTCTGTTGGTGTCAGAAGTACTCCGAGGCTACTTCGATGAAAACCAGCAAAAAGCACGAGAAGGCAATCGACATGAGTGTACTTATGTGCATAAGTAAGCGAGTAGCTCATAATGTCGGTGGACGATGAACATTCTGCGTTTCGAGCATATGGAAGATGTAAGGATCCTCGGGAGCATCCAAATGCTAAGATTTTGCTTACCAAGACCGCGAACAAAGAAAAAAAAAAGCAATGATCAATTCCTCTAGGACACAATTAGTATCAGACGAAAAACAAGAATAAATAAATAAAGAGACAGAGAAACGATCAAAAGAAAAGCAAAACAGCGCGGGACAAAAGGTTGTGAATTGACAAAGCGGCTGGCTCGATTTTGACAATGGACTATCGTTAAAGGATACTGATGTACACACATACCAACGCACATGGTAAGCTTTTATTTATCCGGAACAAAAGAAAGCATCAGCGGAGAGGACGAAACTCCTGTTGCTGTGTGTAGATGGACAATAATTATAACCTTTGGAGCGGAGTTTTTTTTTTTGTCTTATTAATTGCGAAAAAGATGGGCAGTGGGAGTGGGAGAAAGAAGGAAGAGATGATGGATGAAAAGTTACCATCGAGCTCATATACCACGCTATGATCCGATTAGAATACATGTAATGCCGAATGGGGAGGATAGATAGATTGTAGTTCACGCTTAGTAACTCCAATCGCAAGGATATTGACAGGACGATTCAAAGCCGAATAACCGCAAACTCATCGAAGGAATTCCTGGATTCATCATTCTACTAAATCGGAACGCTACCTGATCTATCGTTGATTAAATTCTATCATCAGTCAGTCAACCAGCTGCTAGCTTCTTATTTTTTCATCCCCCTCCCGCCCCCTTTCCATCTCCCGTTCTCCCCCTCTTGTTGCCTGTTGCCCAACCTCCTTCTCTGTCTCTCTCTCTGATCTATATGCCGGCTGAAGCGCGATGGCTGATCTAGTTAATCCCCTACAACAAGATTTTTTTTTCGCTTGAAAAAATATCTAACGCTACCACTGGTTCAACATCTATATCCGTTTTGTTCTTGGGTGAAGATTAGAATCGAGAACAGTCAGGGTGAGGAACCCAGAGTTATAATCTTGGAGGACTGCCATCGAATGTAGTCAACCCTGGAAGAAGGAACTGAAGGAATTTTTATCAGCCAATCGTCTATCTATCGTCTTGGGAAGTGATCATCGAGGGATAGAGATCTAAGTCGGAAACAAAGATGGTGATAATAGTGTCGTTGGTGATGTTGGGAGCAGGTCATGCCAGGGCAAGATTAGAGACAAGACAGGGTGAGTGAGATGAGTGAAGGAAAGATGAAGTGATTAGGTATCGATGATCTAGTGTTGGCTGATGAGCTGGCCCACGAGTCATTGGGAGAAGGGGACATTTATCATGAGGATGTGGGTTTGACTGATTGATACGTAACGCTTTAATTCCTTATAACTAAAATCAATTCTCGGTTACGATTACGAATTCTTGATTCGAATAATTTACTGCCACTGGATTTACCTATTTATTTATTAAAAATGAAAAATCCTCATCGACACACATACATACATACATAAATAAATATTGACCTACGAAGAAGATCATCATAAGCAGACCGAGTCTGAGAGTACGACCAAGGATCCTGTTAACGATAGCCGTGTTACCGATAACCCAAACGATGATCACACTAACATCAGCCATTCGAATAATAGTTATCATGGTACCGTAAGGCTGACTAATTCAACCGCCCTTACTCCAACGCCCATCCAGTCTGAGTCATCGTCTACTAGCGATCAGGATCCAGCACCACTACCATCGACCGCATTCAGCTCAAGCTCACTACAACTACTACCGAGTACGACTACTAGCAGCCCATCGATTGCTTATCCAACCGATTCGGTAATCATCCACTCAGTCTCATCACCACCACCACCACCACCACCCCCATCACCACCACCACCATCACCATCACCATCACCATCACCATCACCATCACCATCACCATCACCATCACCATCACCATCACCATCACCATCACCATCACCATCACCATCACCATCACCATCACCATCACCATCACCATCACCATCACCATCACCATCACCATCACCATCACCATCACCATCACCATCACCATCACCATCACCATCACCATCTCCTTCTCCCCAAACACAACCTCAAACTGACTATCCAAACCCATCATCCATCGAGCCTCCATCTTCCTCTCGAGTGATCATCCCTACCACCACCACCCATCCAGATGTCGACCTCTCTGCCTCTAGCCTCGATCCTCAACCTCAACCTGCTCCCATCATCACTTCCTACCTCCCAATCCCTTCTGGTCCTTCGACTTCCTCCCTCATCCAACCTACTTCCCCTCAACTCAACAACTCTGATCCACCTCCTGATGGCTTCTTCGATCACAAGGCAGCCGTCATCGGAACCTTCCTATCCCTCGCCATCCTCCTCCTCATCCTGCTATCGATCCTCATCTGGCGTCTCATCCGTACTCGACGTCATAGGAGCTCATCAACAACTATCAACAATCACCCCCTTGGTCTCGATCTCGACTTGCAGCAGCATCCCGACGATCATCAACCTCTCGATCACGCTCTCGCATCCTCATTTACCCCCAACTTGTCTCACTCAATCGATCACCCGCTCGAGCCTATCATGCACGAAACTCATCCGGTCCCACCGAATCATCAAACCCATCTTACCACCCGCTCCTCTGACTTGGAGATCATGAAATCTGAAGATTGGAGTCGATACATCAACACTCACTTCTCAAAGTCAGTACCTCTCGCTCACTAGAGTCCTTCTTCTCTCATCCTCGTGTTCTTATACTTACCATCTCAAAACGACTCGTGGCCTTGATTCCCCTCATCACATCATCATCAACCACAGTCTAGACTCAATTGACCCATCGAAGCCCATCAACCTTGAAGATCATCCTACTTTAACTCACCCTCCCCAGATCATCATCCCCAACGAGCTGACAAGCACCCCAGGATTCTGTCCAGAAACTCAAACGGTCGAACACGAGAACTTCATCATGATCAACCCCATCCATCCGAATCATCATTATGCCCTCGCCAATGATCAGTTCCATGAAGCCGACCAGACATTAGTACCGTCGATGATCATCACCCCGTCTCAGGACGATCAGTATCGTAGCTCTCAGGCTGATGAGGGACGCCATGAACTATTGAGCCTTAGGGAAGATCAGGATCACAGGTCAGTCCTTTCAACGCAACAAAAAAAAACACTCTTTATTTTTTTTTCTTAGCCCAACATGACATCCCGTCTTAACAGCCGACGAATCCTGCGAGTCAGTAACCCCGATATTGGGGATGGGGAAGATAAAAGCTCACATCCAACTCATCATTCCTCACCCTGAGTATCCACCACTCCAAGGTGGTGGGTTTTTCTCACAATATATAAACCCAAAGTAAGGTCCGATTCCATCCATATCCAAGTAATTGTCCCTCATAACACAGCCGACTATCGGTCTTCCTTGTTCTTGCCTTCATCGGTAACTTGTTCCTTGAATCACCATTTCAATCTGCAATCTCACCCTGATCTCTCTCCAGTCGTCTTGATACATCATCATAACCCATCAATCGCTTCATTGTCTCTGAAACGGGGTGTAGTTTAGTTCCTATAAAACAATACCAATATCCACAAAGTTAACTCTTAAAACCCATTGGCCAAACTTATCCGTATTCCATCATCTTAAATGAACTTTTCCCAACCCCCCCAGTAAATTAAATTTTGCCCGCAACCGCCCGGGCTCATTTTCCTCAATTGATTGATTATGATCCCCATCATTCAACAAAGAAAGTGAAATATCATGAATTTCATCAATTGTCATTTACATACTGATTTGAATTTTGGGAGGGGCTGTTTAATCTCAGAAGAAACGAGGAAACCCCAACAAGCAGTTGAGTAATAAAACAAGCAATAAGAGTAGAAGCAAGACACCTTTTTCATGCATTCGTTCATCAATTCCCAGTGGCTTTTGGTGGCAAGTGGTGTGCGCAGGTTGGACGGGTTCTCACCCAGCTTTCATCTGAGCCTAATAGTGAGTCAATTTCAGAAGAAAAGAAAAAGGGAGAAAGCAATATTGACAATTATCAACTAGCTTGAGCCATTTCAAACTCCCTAGGCACCACTGCTCACCTAGCAAACTGTTCCCACACAAACCCCAAAAATTCCTGGATTAATTAACACCTAACAAAAGGATCCTATGTCACAACCATTATTCAATGCAATACCACCCTCCACCACTTAACTATGGATCCCAAATTGTGTAATCATCATCCAGAGTTGTCTTTTTGCTCCCCATAAAAGTATGAAGATTGTCAATCTTTCTAATGCCTTGGGCTTCTCTACATTCTGTAGTGATTTGCAAACTCTAGTGGGATTGGTATTGTCCCTTTAGGTTGTCAACTTTTTCCCTCAAGTTGTCCTCCTGATGACTTGATGTATGGAATTCTTCAAATTGGTTTGATTGATTTTTATTACCTCCTTCCTCCTTTCTTCTTTGTTGAAGTCCTCAGAGAGGAATATTCAAAGTGGATCTTCACCACAGAGAATTGCTTGTGTTCAGCAACAAAAAATGACCTCTATTCTTTTTTTTTGGATCTCTCTTTCCAAACTTGCAGCCAATTTTTTTCATTGCCAACTTTCTAATGTTCTAGAGCTCCTCTCCAAGAAACCAAACAAGAAGGTAAAAATCCAATCCAGACAAATGAGAAAATGATTTTCAGCACAGGAATTATTTGTGGAGCCAAATATAGACTTGCAAAGTAAGAGAAAGTGTTGGAGGACCAAGATCACAATTTACTACATACATTTTGTTATAGCATTTTGATTATGGTCAACCAATAGAACCACTCCCAAGATTCTACTCCTTGCATGGCTTCATTCCTTTGAATCTTTGAATATCTGCAATATTTCAACCAAACAACACATTCTGTTGGACAATCTTGATGAAAAGTGTCAGCCACAAGACAATTGGATTTGTCCAAATGTCTCCACAGCTCAGATGTTGTTTTGGTATAGTGGTTAATTATTAGGCTCATCTTCTGGTATCTGAAACCAAGGTCACTGGTTCAATCCACCATAGAGACAACAATAATTAATGATCATGATTTTTAGAATTATATAATAAAATTTTGATAAAATTCTATAATATCTTATAATATAAGTATGTTTTATGAGTATTGATTATGGAATTGAAACCTTGATAATATATATTATCAGGATGGGAATCCAATATAACTTTAAATTAAGTTATGAAAACTCAGATGCATCCCACTATTGACATAGAACTTCCCAATATGTTTCATTCCTTTGGGGAAAAGCTTAAGTAATTACTTTGAGCCATACTCTCTACTCTGTATAAACAAATTGCATAATTTTAATCTTATCCCTCTTTGGGATGTAATTATACTTTCATATACCTCACTGAGCCTTGGGAGCTTCCACTCAGAGGTCCCTGAGCTCATTTACAAATTAAAAACCATGTAATATCATTGCCAAGAATATACATACCTTATATGTATAATATCTTCCAAGGTACTAGGAATTGAGAATTAAGTACATGCCAAGGCTATCAATTTATGGGTATTTAATCTTTCTGTGGTGTTCTAGGACTTCTAAAAAGTCTTTTTGACTGATTTTAAGTGCTAGGATCATTTAAATACCCTTGGGGTATGTAATTAGAACATTTTCAATTCAAAATCCTCCTCAATGAGTACTAGTACTCTATTCCTCATTGGGTATGATGTAATGAGGTTCTGAGCCCTTGAGGAAGAAACCAGGGAGATCCTAGCACTTTTCTGATGATGCTGTGAGTACCCTGGGGGCTCCTGTCACCTGAAAAGAGGAGGATCTTCACCCTATAGCCCCTTTCTCAGTTATTTATTATATATTATTGATCCATGAATACAGCAAGAGTTAACAAGTCCATTAAAATTAATCTCAAGAAGAAGATTGACTGAGGCCTTAAGCTTTAGTGCTATAATTAATTAATAATCAATTTCTCAACTCCAAGTTTGTTTGGTAAGTCCTTTGGAGTTGTAACATTTATTGTTGGTTTAAAGGGTGTGAGTTTACTTTTGTAAGCAAGGCTACTGTTGGATTCATTAAATTAGAGCCAGGTCCCTTATCTCTTTATAGAGATCAAGGTGTGGCCTTTTACTCAAAATACTCCAGTATTGTTTGAGTTGAGTTGTTCTGTAACAGTATTACTATTTTATTAAGTCAATAACTGATTTAATTATTGGTTTTTGCCTTAATTTTTGCAGTTTTAACCACAGCCAGTATAGCTATAGAGGTTAAATCCCTGGCCATAAGGGTGGAAAATCTTTCCAGATACTCAAAATATAAGAACTCAAGCCAAATTTCAAACTTTTTTTTCCAAAGCTGGATCAATGTAATGGGTTTTACTAACCCATGAATTGTCAATTCAATGCAAAAAAGGAAATAGGTATGAGTTTTTTCTTTAATTCATGCCTTTTGGAATGTTTTCCCACCCAAAGAAGAAAGGTAAACTGCAGGAAATTGTGATTTTAGACATTTAGATACCTTTTCTTTTTTTTCACAACTATGAAGGTTTGAAGAACTCCCTCCATAGGATAAAAAATGAAATTCAAATGCATGTTGTTCTTAAGGAGTTGTTTAAGAAATAATTCAGGCTGTCAGAAATCTGATTGAGGCCTTCAGAATACTTGTGGATTCTGTCTAAGGTGAATTTTTTTGGGAGTCATATAAGAAAATTAACTTCAGGTATTTCAATAAGAAAGAAAATGAAGAGTTGATACAATTTGAGAGAAATGAGAATGTTGTGAGATCAGATACAAGATAAAATTTTCATCAAAAAATGTAAAAATTGATAAGAATCGATAAGATTTGATTGAACTTATGGATTTTAATGATTAGGGCGTATCAGAGTTAACCAAACACACCATTTTTACCTCATCACTCCTGGTTTAAACCTCTGACCTCATTGGAAAAATTCTACCTCCAACCTCATCCAAAAAATTTGATTCATTTCTCTCATCACTTCATCACCCTCATCTCTTCATTGCTATCCTCATTTATTCATTGCTCTCATCAAATCCCAAATATCATTGCTTTATTGCTCTTGTCATTTCATCACTCTCATCTCTTCATTTCTATCCTCATTGCTACATTACTCTAATCACTTGATTGCTTTCATCACATCCTAACTCTCATCACTTTATTGCTATTTTCACTTCCTCACTCTCATCTCTTCATTGCTATCCTCATAACTTCATCAATCTCCTCACTTTATTGCTTTCATAACATCCTAACTTACATTGCTTTATTTCTCTCATTGCTTCATCCCTTCATCCCTCTTACTCTTTTGAAATGGCCCCTCAGCAAACCTCCCCCCACAAGTCCACACAAAAATACAATGGACCAAAGCATATGTTTCCAAGGAACTCTAAATCAAAAAGTGCTCCCCCATCACCTTCCAAAGGCTCAAGTCAGCTCAAGAGAGCTGATAAAATCATCCTGGTAAACTGGCTCAAAATTCCCTCCAAATATGACAATTTCTTTGGATCTGAAAACAAAACACAAGTTGTGTCGGCTTGCTACTATTGCAGAGCAAGCTGCAAAAGTAACAAAATAACATAAATAAATAAATAGAATATTAAAGGAGAAATAAAATTAAAAATATTATTTCAAATTATGATTCTAAATAAAAATTAAGCTAGGGCCACTCACTGACACCTACCTCAAATTTCCACTGCTTATATTTTTAAATAATTTATGAAAATTTATAAAGAGATGCAGACTTGGTATTTTTGATGTTTTAATATTTCACATGAAACCCAATGTATAGATTTCAAAGTGAATTTTGTGTCAGACTCCAGGGATTCTGTGATTTAGAGGAGTTATCGGGGGAAATTTAATTTGTCACAATTCCTGCAGACAGTCACAGAAAACACTAAATCCGCGGGCGGCTGAGCAGAAGAACTGCCATCCTGTCCGCTTAACCTGAAAAGCTGGGTATGCAGCTCTGGGAATCTGACAGGTACGCAGTCACGGGACTATGAGCTGGCAGACTGACAGACGGCTTGAGAAGCCAAGGTACCATGTAAAAGTGCTACAACTAATATGGGGACATAATAAATATGTAATAAATGTCCCTGTGGATAGTACATATTCTAGAAATACATAAAATTATATAAAAATACTTAAATAAACTTTCTACATATGTTTTATAAAATATAATAAAAAACACCAAAAATGTTGAATATAAGATAACTACAGTTTGAAAAATATCTTAAAATAATTTAAAAGTAAAATTGTGAGAAATTGAAGACATAGTATGTCTGTGACATACTGAGGAAACTGATTATGTAAAAATATTAAATATATTCCCATAGAGTGTAATTTTAATTCATTATTTCAAGTAAATTAACAGAATTTTGAAAATAAGGATCAAAATCAGTATTATGATTTTACTCCCATCAGCCAATGCATAATGAGAACCCATCTAACATCAGATTACCTGTGAGAATGTCTACTAAGAAGAAATATTAACATCCTGGAAGAATTTACTAAGGATAATTAATGAGATGATGATCACGTGGATAGATTAGTGTTATTTACATGTCAAAATATCAATAAAAAAGTATAATAATTCCCATAACCTGTGGAATTATATTTTACCCGTGTTAGAGAACTAAGAAAACATGACAGGATACCACTGGTTACCCTTCTAGCCTTAGAAACCATGCCTTTGAGCCCCTTTATCCCTCAGAAGGACAGACTTGGGACCCACAAAAGCTATAAATATAGACCTCCTTTGAGGTTGTTGATACCCCAGACCCAGTCATATTTACATCCAGACACCATGCCAAGGTAACCAAATACTTATATAAGATAAGTAATTGATTCATGGCTTTATTCTGATTAATATTATCCATCTCAAAACACTTTTTATCAATTTAAACTGCTGAACAATCTTTTAACCCCAGTAACAGGTTTAAACCATCAGTAAACATCCCAAACAGGTACACAAAGGATCAAATAACATACCAGTGAGTTTTTTATCCTTTTTCTGTTGTGGCAGCTTGGTTAAAAAGCCCTAAAACTCCATCATATATTATATATATATATTATTTTGGGCAATACCTCCTTTAAGAATATAAATTAAAGGTTCCAAAGTAATCAGGTCTACATGTTTTCAAGTGAATTCCCTGAAGAGAGGTGTTAAAGATCCCCAATATTATTGTGGTCCATATTTTAATTTAATTTATTTAATAATCAATTGATCAATATTGATTAATAATATTCAATCATGACCAAACCAATCAACATTGCAATATTTCATCTTACTAATACCAGGAACTTTGCCGTCCTTTAGCTACAGCAAGTGATATTGGTGTTGGAATAATAATAATTCCAAGAAAATTACGTAAAATGCTGAAATGATTGATTTAGAAGCAAGTAAAATTCTGAAATGATTGATTTAGAAGCAAGTTCAAAGTTTGAGTGGTTTGGTTGAATTTAATTGGTTTAAATATATTTTTCAAGAGGGGCCACAGTTTATGAAAACAGGGGATCTTTATTGGATAACAAACTCTCTTCAAGGGGCTCTTTTGAACCATGTAAAGAACTTGGGACAATGAGGTCCTAAGTGATTACTAAAAAGGGGTTTACTCAAGGGGATTGGGTGGACTGGCTGACTCACATCACTTATTCCTGGAGGCAAGGAGGAGATAACTTACAAATTTAAGAAGACACTCCAAGAAACTTGCAGAAATTGATGGTTAAAATGGTCTGAGGACAAATTTTGGGGATATTTCTGATATTCTTTAATGGAATTAACAATGGGTTAGAATGAATAATTATAATATCAGACTGAGGCCATAAATCACTTGTTTATCTTGAATAAATAATTGATCACGGATGGAAAGGGGTCTGGATTGATTGCTTGGAAATTACTGAGGTTTAAACCATCTAAAAAGAGCTGTTTATATACCTTTCTAAGGTAATAAGACCTTCTCAGGGAAGATAGAGAGGGTTGTGCTTGTGTTCTGAGGCTAAAAGGATAGGCAGGGCTAGTTTGGCACATAGTCTTGGGTGCTGTCAACCGGCTAGCCTTGCCTGTGTCATATTTCCATGTGAAATCATTGTCAGAAGGTATTTAAATATTAATTTATTATTTTTATGGTTCAGACATATTTGCTTATTTTGTATTACTTTCTTTTGAGTTTCATGGGTAGAAGGGGTTATTTGTAGATTTTAAGCCACCTTCTGCACATGTTGGTAATTTTTCATAATTTTTTGGTAGACTTCTTGATGTGTTTTGTGGTTCATAAAGATTTGGCAATCCCATTTATGTGACAACCTTCATTGTTGTTTCTCAGCATTTATTTGCTTTAATGTTTTGATTTTCATATTTTTATTTATTTTTCTTAGGTTTCAAACATCTCCCTATCCGTCAGTCAACTTGTTACATATGCATGATGTCTGCATGCAAGTTGTAGCATGTTCCTGCGGTACCTGGCTGTTGGAATTAGTAAAACTGATGTTGAAACACGCAGGCTTGACAGCTGAATGCAGGAATCCATCATCATTTATCTTGAAATGCGCCTAAATACTGGGTGTCAGGCATGTGTACCCTTGCTATATGAATTTGGGGCTGCGTGTGGGAATTGTGTCATAACACAAATCCCTTTGTAACTCCTAAAATATACACAACACCTCAATTCCGACTGAATTTTAGGTTTGAAACCTATATGTGGCATTATGTGTGAAATATTACAATGGCCAAAAAAAAGTACCATAGTGGTGCTATGGTTTATTAGTCCTTTCTTCTGAAATTATTTAAAAATGTAAGGAGTTGGAATTCAAGGGTGGGGTCAGTGAGTGACCCTACCTATTTTTGGGTGGGAAATCCATTTATGTAATAATATTTATGGTTTTCCCACTCCTTCTAATCTTATGACTTTTGTTTGTTTTTTAATATGATTTGACAGGTTGCTCTTGTCAACTAGCAACCTGACACAATAGCTTTATCCAAATATTTTATGTATTTTTGCTTCATTTATTGAATAATATATTCATTTTTTATTCCATCACCTCTGGTAGCTAAATTATAGCAAGGGTCTTGGCATCTAGGAGGCTGAAAAGTTAGCTGATCTCCATCCTCTCAGGATAATGGTTATCTCCTGATGGCCAATGAACTAAAGAATAAAACAACAGGTAGGATTGATCTGTTGTCCAAATGGATGCAGGAGAAATTCAAGAAATATTGAGCCAAGTACAAACAGGCCCACTCATTGTCAATCTCCACTGGCTTTGGTATCACTGACTCCAAAAAATCCAAGGCAATCAACTTGGTGGGTGATAAGTTGGACTCCTTTTGTCCTTTTTATATTCATATGGATGCAATATTTGGAAAGAAGGACAAAATCACCCCTTTAGCTGCTTTTGAAACCCAAAAATAAGATTCAGTAGATGCTGCGGAATTGGATGTGGATTCTCAGCCTAGCAATGATGATTGCTACAAAACCTATGAGTGGCCCCAATCCAATGTGGAGGAGGATATTCCAACACAACCAGCTCCAATCATGTCTCAATCAGAATTTATAAATGATTCAAACCCTAAACTGGATCCCTCACTTCCTTCTCTGGATTGCTCTCTTCCTGGGGTGGATAAACTTAGCAACTTGGCCAATGAGGATCAAGTTATTCCACTTTCTCCATTACAATCAACATCTGTTCAAGTAAGAAAGGAAGTTATTTGCTTTTCTTTCCAGTTAATCCTGAATGATTTAGATTTTGAAAAAACAGCAACATCAATTTCTGAATGGCAAAACACTCAAGCCAATGGAGCCTCCCAAATTGCCTTCAAATGAGAGTGATCACATTCCCACAAAAACCTTCTCTCCAAAGGGAAAGCAAAAGGCCTTCAATTCCAACAAAATCAATCCCAATAGCCGTCACAAGAGCAGAAACACTTCCAATTTTTCCGGCTTTGAAGACATCATGGAGAAGCAAGATTCAAGTAAGTGAATTGATTGAATCTCCTCACTTACATAATAAAGCTCATTCCTATTCCCCTCCAAAAACAGTGAAGTCACAAATTGAATCTAAAAAAAAATTCAATTTGAAAAGGAGAAGTGGGAGCTTCAACTTGCTATTGATTTTCAAAAGCAGAAAGTAAAGATTTTGGCTCATCAACAGAAATTTGATGCTGAGTGGAAATTGAAAAAGGCAGAGAAGGAGTTTCAAAAAGAGGAAAAGGAGAAGGATCAACAGGAAGAGAGACTGGAAAAGGAGAGGGAAAAAATTGCAATAAAACAAATATAGGTTATCTGCAGCCATGGCATGCATTGGTAGCAGTAGAACTGTGGAAGAAATAAAGTAAATTAATCAATTGCTTGGCTTTTCAATATATCTACTTGGACAAAAGTTTCAAAAAGAAAAACAAAAAAAATTGATCAAAAAAAAAAATTGAGACTATTTTTAACTCCACCAATAAAAAAATATTTCTTTGTCTAGAAAACAGGGAAAATCTGGTGGATCTGGTCAGCAAGTGACATCACATCCTTTGGATGAGATGGTTGGATCCAATTGGTTTCCAGAATGTTTCCATCATTTGAAAACACAGCTTACCCGCAGTTTACAATTACTTGCTTCACAATTTGTAAAATTATTCAAATTTGTTTCTGATTTGATTCCAGTCTATTTCCCCTTTTCACATCCAAGATTTCTCCTTCTTTTCTTCTTTTCTTACTTATGATTTCAATTTTTATTCTCCAAGGTTTGTATTTTACTTCCTCCAAAATTCCATGTGGTTTCAAATTTTTTCCTCCCTGACTTCTCCCTTATTTCTCCCTTATTTCTCCCTTATTTCTCCCTGATTTCCCACAAGCTTCCATTTTTCCACCTATTATCATAATCTCTGCTAATTTTATGAAATGAAATAAAAGCATTGTTTGAACAAAATTTATCCTCATCATTGATAAAATTCCTTTTCTCATGAAATTTCTGTTATATCTACAGGTACTGCTTGATACGTTTAATTGGAATTCACTCCAAAAATAATTCAAAGAAAGAAAATTGAAAGAAGTAATATCAATTTGCATATTCCATAATTTTTAAATTTCACTTTCAGGAATATATAATTTTGTGACTAGTATCATTCCATTTTGAGAGAAATATGCACACTTTCCATCTACAGCATCATAAGAAATGATATGTTTTTCAATCCCAAGTTTAAGTTTGTAAAGATTGAGATGCTTCCAATCAACTAAAAAATTCCTGTCAATATTAAATGGAGTCACTTCCAAGAAGTAACCTGGTATGCTACCATATGGATCCACCACACCAAATATGGTTTTTATCCTAGACAAGAAGGAGACTTTAACCATGTTATATGACACAGTACTTTTTCCAGAATTTTATTCTGTTGTTGATAATGCAATTTTATTCCAATGAAGATGATTCTGATAGTTCCAACATGGTGAGAGTGTCAGCTCTCTGATACCAGGAACCTTGCAGTCCTTTAGCTACAGAGAGTGATAAAAGAATTTGGAGCAATAATATTCTAAAGAATAAACACTTTAAAGCTCCAATAATGGTATGGTAAGAGCAAGTGCAAGGTTTAATTGGTTTGGTTATAAATATTTTAAATATAATATAAAAAGAGGGGCCACAGTAATTTACTACTGGGGGTCTTTACAGACTTGGCAACCTCTCCTCAAGGGGCCTCCTTAGGCAGTTTATAACCTTGGAATGAAGATGGGTGCCTTCTAAGGCCTTATCCACTAATTTGGGCGGGCAAAACAGCACACAAACCCAGAGCAGGAAGGGAACAACTTACTTGGGAAGTAATCCACAGAAATCATGCAAAGATTCAGGTAAGAAGCTTCAGAACAGATGGGGTTGGTGGCTGGTTCAAACTTCTGGTTGTTGATAGTTATTTAGAAAATAATAATAATAATACTTCAGACTAGATCATAAATCACTTGCTTTCTTCTTGATAAGCACTTGACTAACAATGAAACAATGTCTGATTGATAATAATAATATTTCTGATAACTGATGACTGATTGGGAACAGAAGGGCAAAAAGAGCCTGTTTAAATATTCTTTTTTGGGTGCTTGAGGGCCTCTAGAAGGGGTAATAGCCATGGGCTGAGGATAGGGGGGCAGTCAGGGCAAGATTGGCACGTCCTCAAGGTGCTGTTAGCCTTCCGGCCTTAGATCTGTCAAGGAACAGCTCCTTTTTAGCTGCAGGATCTGTTAATCAATAGATTAGTCATTTTGCTGATCCTGCACTGATCCTCAATTTGTACTGTAAGTACTGGTCCAAAGTGAGCAGACGTGGATGTTTATTGATTCTCCATCCTCTGCTGATCCAGTATGTAATTTTTAATAATTTTTACGACCACTCCTTATGTATTTTTGTGGTCTTTGAAGGTTCTGATCAACTCATGTCGTGGTGAGTCTGGATCTTTATTTAATTAATAAAAAATACTAAAAATTAGTTAATAACTAATTTTAATTGATTTTTAAGGTTTTTTGAACTATAATCTATGCTTTTGTGGTAGCTTTACATATGTAGTATAGATCCTACTATATTGTAGCTCCTCTGAGCGGTACCTGGATTTCAGACTGATCACGGCAGGAGGCGCGGGGATCAGTCCATTCAAAAGCGCGCGGGGACTGATCCGCTGCTCAGATGCGCGTGGGGGACTGAACCGCTGCGCGCGTGACTAGGTCACGGGATTACCTGCGCGGGAGTTCAGCGCTGTAGGGACGCGGGGCTGCGTGCGGGATTTGGCGTACGCGGGAGTCCAACGCTGTAGGGACGCGGGGCTGCGTGCAGGAGTTTGCGTACGCAGGAGACCAGCGCTGTAGGGACGTGGGGCTGCGTGCGGGAGTTTGCGTACGCAGGAGACCAGCGCTGTAGGGACGCGGGGCTGCTTGCGGGAGTTGGCGTACGCGGGAGTCCAACGCTGTAGGGACGCGGGGCTGCGTGCGGGAGTTTGCGTACGCGGGAGACCAGCGCTGTAGGGACGCGGGGCTGCGTGCGGGAATTGTGACAAAACACAATTTCCCGTGTAACTCCTAAACTACACACAACACCTGGATTTTGACTGAAATTTAGGTGTGAAACCTATACATGACATATCATGTGAAATATTAAAATGGCCAAAAGGTGCCATACTGGTGCCGTGGTCATTTACCATTTTCTATTAAATTGATTAAAAAATATAAGGAGTAAGAATTCAAGGGTGGGGTCAGTGAGTGACCCTACCTTATTTTGGGTGGGAAATCCATTTCTGCAATAATATTTATGGATTTCCTACTCCTTTATTTTATAATAATTTTATTTATTCATTTATCTTTGTTCCTTTTAATTTTGTTAATATTATTATTGTTGTTGCTTTGTCAGGTTGATCTGTGCTAAGTAGAAGGCTTACAGAGAGAGTAACAGTGTTTAGTTCATTGGCACTATTGATTTGATTGAAATCTTGCCAATTTGTAGAAGATATGAAATTTTTGAGATAATTGAGGAATTTGTAATAAGATTCTGGATTTGCTTGGACAGGATTTAGGTTTGGGATTAAATTTGAGCTGGTGGATGATTTTGGATTACTGACAGATTATGAAAGAGATAATGAAAAAAGAGGGCTGTGCCAATTTCTTCATAAGTAAGGACAAAGAATAAAGAAAATGAAAAAAAGAAAGGAATACAACAAGGGAAAACAAAAATCTAGAAACAAGACGCAACAAGTTAGCTGGCAGGATCTGAGATGGCAATGCGTAAAGAATTTAAGGACAAGGAAGCTGAGGGTTGGATGACCGGGAGCTTTGAGAAAGGTTGAGGATTGATGATAAGATTTAGGAAGATCACATATGACGGTGAACAATGACAGTCTTACAAGTCAGAACTTGATGAGCAGACAATTGTGGAGTTGAGGTCAAGATGGCATCTTGAGTGTGAATCTTGAGTGTGAGGGAAACTTAAAATAAGAAAAGGAATAAAAGAAAAAGAGGATAAGTAAAGAAGAGGATCAAGAAAAAGGATCAAGGGGATTGAGTCCAGCATCAAGGGTCTTCCGTGAATTTCCCCCCCGTGGCTGTCCTTCTGGTTGTGCCTTGACTGTCTGTGACAGTTGAGAGTTCCATTTGTGGCATTTGGGAATTGCGTGCGGAGTGAAACTTGAGGGAAGAGTGGGGGAGACTGTATTGAATTACTTGACAGATGATTCAAGAAATCTTGAAAGTTTATTCATCTCTGGTAGTGCACCTGGTGAGTTGATCAGGTACTTTAAATTTTCAATTCTGCAGAACCTTTGAAATATAGTCAGTGGTACTTGATCTGAGTTTAATGTAAATTATAGTGAGCATTGTTGTATTCTGTATATCTTTGATTGAAAGGAATTCACACACCCAAAAATTTTTGCTTTTGAAATTGGAAAATAGCCCATTCAAGCGCTCATAAGCCCAGGTAGCAGATGTGGGGCCAGGCCCCCCCCCTTTGTAAAAGATCAGGTATATGGGATGCAAGATGATGATTTTGCTTTTGATTTTGATCTGGAAAGAGCTCCCTACAAAGTTGGCAATATTTTTACCAGTGCCTGGTGAAATCAGAAACATTTTGGTAGCTGGTATTCCAACTAGTGGAAATTTTCAAACAGGTCACTAAATGGAAGGTATTTTCAACAACTGGTTCTGGGAATGGAAATTCTTCAAATTGCATGGAAATGATGAAATTAGGCATGTAAACTTTATAAAGAAGACCACTTTGCAGCCTTGAGACTTCCATGACTTTCTGCTCCAAGTTTTTATGTTACTCTTGTCCAGTCAGATGGTGTTAGCGTAATCTTGATTACTTGTTGAAGATTTTTCAGCATAACAGAATCAAAGTTGAATTTTGATAAAATTGGAGGGTTTTGCTCTGCAATATCACTAGTTCTTGGATCCAAAAATGAAACAGTTACATAATCTAAATCAGAGAGTGAAGAATACGCCCCCATGAATTCTTCATTTGTTAGAAACAGAGGTTTCTCTCTCTCTTTGCTTTTGGATTTTTCTATATTTTGAATATTTTGCTGGGAATATCTTTTCAAGTAATGTAATTCTCTAGAATAATTTTTTTCCCTGGGATCTTCATTGTATCCGCTTTCATCTTCATCATTTGATTCATCATCTCATGTTTCTGGTGCCTTTTTCTGTATCTTTTTACAAGATTATTATGGAAGGTTTAATTTTGTAACAGCATGATCTTTCAAGGCTCCAAGAATCATATTGTGCATTATTTCAAGGTTGGCCATTTTTGTGGCATCCCAATAAGGGAGTTCTTCCAATATTGAGTAATGGACACCATTCTATGTGAAGATATGATCTTGGTGTGATTCAGTTGAATGTAACCATGAATCTGATTGAATTTTGTGCTCTGATAAATTTTTTGGGGCCCAATTAAAAGACTCAATGTCATTTATCTCAGACTTTTTAACGGTACAAAGTGGCAATTTTTTTTTCATGAATGACTGGTAAATCCTATGATGTTGTGCATTGCCACAACATCTGCTATGAAAGTGAGTATAGCAGCTCTGATAGTAAATCCTGAAGGATTATCATAGTTTTTAGAGAATTGGACACGATTCCAAAAGTTTCTGAAGTTCTCTGACTGGAAGGGTGAGTCTATGATTCAGTTGAGGAACAGTAGGCCCCTTGAGGCCAGGTATGATTCCCACCAGATAAATGGTTTCTGCTTTCAGACGTATTTCAGGTGGAAAATTCAGGCATACCATGGCAAAGTTTCCAAGAGAGGCATGATGAATTGACTTTAAAAAATCATTAAACCAGTGAAGATATAGGGTGAATGCCAAGTTCCCAGGCTTTGAAAAAAAGGGGAAGTTTCGTTTGGGCCCTTGAATCTTTCCAAAACTATCCCCTCGCAGATATCTTTCATTATCTCAGGAGGAGCCTTAATCAACTAAATTGCTTCCTTTGGTTTCCCTGAATTGGCTAATGTTGCACCAAGGCAATCCATTTCTTTTTTTTTTGCATTCTTTGGGTAAGAGTAAAGAGTCTGCAGTATCCCTGGTGAGTTTCAATGGATTTATTGGAAGTGATGCACAAACTGTTTAATTGCTAAAGTACAAATAGTCAGAGAGGATCTTGTGGGTAGACTTGAGGTATTTTTTACTAAAGCAATCATCTAACGCCTTCCCAGTCTCTGAAGAGAATTGATTCCGGAGCCTGTGCATAGACATGTCTAAGGTGTAAAAGGATGGGGGGAAACCAAAGAGGAGAAGCGTAAAAGCTATAAGTAATGTCATTTTCAAAGCTTGTAGGAATTTTTCAAGAATTTGAAGATGTAAAAGGTGAATACAGTGGAATAAAAAGATAAAGAGATTACATAAAATGAGAAATTAACTTCTAAAGTTTCCCAAAAGACAGCAGAGGTCATACCCAAGGTCCCATGATCTGTCTGAGGAGTCTCATGAGAAGCAAGAACCAGTGAAATGTTTGCTTTGTGCTCTTCAATAAATAAAGCAGCTAGTATATTTTCAACAGACTTGGAGTATTTGCCAAGGTTCATAAACAATATGGAGAGATTATACCTAGTGTAATGAATTGAGTAAACAGGGGCAGGAGTTTTAGATTTAAGGCAGGGCTGAAAGTGTGGTTTGATTTCAGGGGGAAGGGACTGGGGCAGGAAAGCAGTTATAAGGTTTGTAACAGGGAACAGGAAAGAACAGGTAAAGATGTTTTTTTGTAGTTTCATTTGAGTGAAAGCAAAAGAAATTTCCTGAAGAAAAGGAGCCAAGAACAAGGTGGATAGTTCCTGTTTAAAGCAGTCTCTGATGGTAGGCAGAAAATAATAATAAAAAAGTGGCAGGAAAGTAGAGAGGCAGGATGGGGACAAAAAGTGAGAACCTTGAGAACACATCCATTGCAAGTCAAAAAAGATTCCATCAAAGAAACAGGGAAGGACAGAAACAAACATTAGTTGGAGAAAGGATGTTTTCAAGGAAGGACAAAAACACATATCAAACAACACCAGAGTGATGGAAGATTAAGACAAGAGAATGGAATCTTGTAGAAATGGATTTTGATGTAGTAGGGTGGAGGGTGAGAGTATTTATGGGAGACAAGTACCAAATGTCCAAAGGGTATTTGGGAGGTTCAAGGGTTAAAACAAGAGAAAAGAAAAAAAATGACAAGATCATAACCAATAATTTGGGCTGGATTTGAAACCTAGCTCTGATGTAAGTTGGCAAAAATTTGATTGCCTTGTGATAATATCTGAAGTCACCATACGCGTATATTCCCAGCATGTCTGTATGTTAGTAAAGTAGCTTAAATTACTTCTCATCCAATAAAACATGAAGGAGCCTGAATAAACTTGATTGCGTCCTTGGGATTGTGACATCTTTGAGAGAGTCACCACAGGTGAGTTTCTGGAATGGCGCAACCAGAGTTAAGATGAGGAAAGGAGACAAGACAAGGAGCAGAGACGTGACAGGGTCACCTGAGGGTGATGACCAAGGAGAGTGGAAATTACCAGGAATTTCTGGACAAGCAAGACATGAAGGGATAAAGAATGTAAGCCTCCTGGATGCCAAGATCCTGTTTATTCTTTAGCTACCATAGGTGACATAATAAATAATAGATATATTATTCAATAAATGCAGCAAAAATCTGTAAAATATTTGGATAAAGCTTATTGCAAGGTTGATTGGTTTGGATATGGTTTAATGTTATAAATCAATATTAATAATTTGATTATCAAATAAATTAACAGAGGGGCCACAATTATATTGGGGATCTTGAAAACCTCTCTTCAGGGAATTCAGTTTTCAAGCACATAGACCTGGTCACTTTGGAACCTTGAATTTATATTCTTAAAGGATATATTGCTAAAGATAATATGTATATAAAATACATGGTGGAGTGGCAGGGCTTTGTAACCTTTCTGCCACAACAGAGAAAGGATAATAAGACTCACTGGTATATTATTGAATCCTTTGGGTACCTGTTTGGGATGTGCACTGATGGGTTAAACCTGTTTACTGGGGTTAAAAGGCTGTTCAGCAGTTTAAATTGATGAAAAGGGTTGGGGAAAAATATTATTAATCAGACTAAATACACAAATCACTTAATTATCTGTTATAAGTATTTTATTACCTTGGCACGGTTTCTGGATGTAAATATAACTGGGTCTCTGGGTATCAATATCCTCAAAAGAGCTCTTTATTTATAGCTTTTTGAGTCCCAATATTGTCCTTCTGAGGGGTGAAGGGGCTCAAAGGGACGGAAACTGAGGCTAGCAGGGTAACCAGTGGTAGCCTGTCACGTGTTCTTGGTGCTGTAGAAAGGGTAAAATCTAATTCCCCAGGGTATGGGAATTATTCTACTTTATATTTGATGTTTTGACGTGTGAATAACACTAATCTGTCCATTTTATTTATTATTTAATTATTTATCCTTAGTAAATAGTAACAGTAAGTTAATAATTATTGTAAT
The DNA here is from genome assembly GCA_025617555.3 of Puccinia polysora. Lineage (NCBI taxonomy): Eukaryota > Fungi > Basidiomycota > Pucciniomycetes > Pucciniales > Pucciniaceae > Puccinia > Puccinia polysora. The sequence continues at coordinate 30,181,268 of CM062641.1, read as the reverse complement.
AGAAGTTCCTAAGGATAGTCTGATGTCAGGTGAGTTCTCATTATGTATTAAATAATTGGGGTAAATTCATGATATTGATTTTACTCCTGATTTTCGAATTTCAGTTCATTTACCAAAACTAATTATTTAAAAATATAAGTCATGATTATTCATGTAATATTTTTACGTCATTAGTTTCCTTAGTATTTTAAGAAAATACTGATGCATTGAAGTTCTCATAATTTTATATTAAAGTATTTTAATATATTTTAGAAATAGTCATTATCTTATTTTAAAAATTCTTGGTATTTTAAATTATATTTCATAAAAAATACGGATAAAGGTTATTTAGGTATTTTTATATACTTTTATGTATTTTTAGACTCTCTACTATTCATGGGAACATTTATTAAATATTTAGAATGTTCCTGTGTAGGTTGTAGCATGTTTATGCGGTACCTAGGTTTCTCAGGCTGCCTGTCACTTTTTCAACTTGTAGTCTTGCGGCTGCATACTTTTCAGAGGGCAGGGGCTGCATACATGGCTTGTCAGGGTATGTTGACAGGGTGGCAGTCCTGCAGCTCAGCCGTGCGCAGGTGTATTGGCTGCTGCGGCTGTGTGTGGGAATTGTGACAGAACACATTTCCGTCTGTAACTCCTAAAATATACACAACACCTCAATTCTGAATGAATTTCAGGTGTAAAACCTATATGTGAAAATAAATGTGAGATATTCAATTGGCCAAAAAAGTATCATAGTGGTGCCCTGGTATTTTGGTCCTTCCTTTCTTAATTATTTAAAAATATAAGGAGTTGGATTTTAAGGGTAGGGTCAATGAGTGAACCTACCTAATTTTGGGTGGAGAATTTATTTCTGCAATAATATTCATGGGTTTTCTACTCATTCTGAAGTTAATTTTAATATTATTATCTGATTTTTTTTACTTTTGCAGCTTGCTCTGAAATAGTAGCAAGCTGACATTCCCCCACTTCAAGATATGGCCATATCTGAAAAAAAGTCTGGAGTATGTTAAGAAAAAAATAAATCCATATGTGTTTCAGTTCCTTTTTCTAGCTCTGTAGTTTCTAAGATGTATTGGAACATCAGGTATAATATTCTCTGGTAACCATTCATCTTTGTCTGCAGATTCTCCTTTGTATCTCACAAATTATAGTCTAACATCTTTTCCTTGCACTCTCTCTTTCTTGTCTCTCAATATTCTGCTGAATTTCCCTTTTTCTTTCACAGGGTCAGGTTCTATTGGGATCATTGCTGGAGGGAGGTTGCTACTTTCTCTTGGTTGAAAGTGTTTCACAAGGCTAACATGAAATACTGGGTTTTTTATTGATAATGCTTCACTCAAGATTACTTCTACAGCATTTTTTACGTTCATCTTCTTGATAATAAATGGTGCAAAAAAAGCTGGTTTCAGTTTTCTATTAACTGCTAAATTTTTGAAGTTGAAAGTAGATATCAAGATCTGATCTCCTATTTTAAATTCAGGTTCTCTTTGTGATTTGTCTATATATGAAGAGTACTGGTTTCTCCACTGGTTTGTCTTCTTCTATTCTTTCTTGATGTAAAGCAGCTCCTAACCCTTCCATACAGGCGTCAATGTAAAGTTTAAAGGGTTTGGAGTAATCTGGTTTAATGAGTAGAGGGGTGGAGGTCATAGCTATTTTTAATTCCTCATAGTTTTTCAATCTCTCATGTGTCATTTCAAAGTGAGTATTATTGTTGCATATTTTATGCAGACTTTTAGTTGGCATTTCAAACTTTGGAATGTACTGTCTGTAGGAACTGAAAAAACTAATGAATGAAAGAAAATCTGTTTTATTCTGAGGCATGGGTCTGTTCATGACAGCAGCTATCTTATCCTGATCAGAATCTAAAGTTAGACAAGAGACTATTTGCCCTAGATCTTTCAATTCTCCATATACAAAGTTGCATTTCTTTATGGAGACTTTGAATCCTGCTTTAGAGATAGTTTGGAGTACTAATCTTATTTCATCTATATGAGTATCCCAATCATCAGAATATATGATAACATCATCTATATATACCATCATCTACCATTGTCTGATGTAAGTACCTAGAACTGTATCCATTGTTCCCTGGAAGTGTGATGAGGCATTCTTTATACCAAAGGGCATCCTAAGGTATTAATAAATTCCCAAATGAAAGATTATTCTCATAAACTTTCTGCTTTCAGGGATTATAGGTATGTGGTGAAAACCTTTAAGCATGTCCATAGTAGTGATATATTTGGCTTTGGACAAGTTATGCAGAGCATGATCAATCCAGGGTATAGGATAATAGTCTGCATGGGTATAATTATTGAGCATTCTGAAGTCTCCCACCATCCTTGACTTATCATTATGCCAAGCTATGATTACAGATGTAGTCACATCTACTTGTTGATTGTGCCCTACTTTCCTTAACACTTGTAAGCTTATCAGTTCTTGGGTATGTTCCTCAAGAGCTATTCTAGATTTAGGACTATAAGGATAAGCTGGTCTTCTTAGGTTTGGAGGATAAGGAGGCTTAATAGTCAATGTTAATACCATGTCATGTCCTTTGATATCACCAATGGGGTGATCTTTAGTACAGAAAGGATTTTGGTTCTCAAAGCAGACTGTCAATATATCCTTCTTCATTTCTTCAGAAATTTTCATATTTAGGTCTGCTTGAGAGAATTATTCTTGATTGAATTCTTCTAAGTGCTTTTGGTAAGCAGAAGAGGGGAAGTTGTTTGGATGGTGCATGTTTTAAACTTCTTGCCCCAGTTACCACCCACAGTGAAGTATCTCCCTTTACTCTGGAACATACCTATGCCACATAGACATAGAGCATCATTTCATATTATCAGGTAGTCACATAATCTTTTGAGCAATACTACAAATTGCACTTGTATTCTCAAAGATCCTTTAGTATGGGGTAATATTATAGGAACAGTCCATGCTCCAATAGAATTCATGGTACAGTTGCAAGAGCTAAACTTGGCTTTTGGGACGGGAAAAAGGTGGTCTTTCCAATTTGGATCCCATTTGTTTAAGAATTCAGTACAGACACATGAGCAAAAAGCCCCACTATCAAGTAATAACCTCATAGGTCTGTGTTTATAAAATCCTGTTGCATAACAAGTTTGACCAGTATTATAACTCTTACCACTCATAGGCTTAACTGTTAATGGTTTAACATCAGTGATATTTCTAGGAATTATGGTGGGGTCCCATTGTTGGGGAAAACAAGAGTCACCATGGATGTTATTGATTTTATGGAAGTGACTATATCTTCTTCTATTACATTGACAGGGGTGGTCAGGATCAATTCACATTCAGAAAGGGATAATTTAGTATCAGCTATATCTTCATAGTTCTGATTTCCTTCAAACTCCTGCTCTCCTTCCAAGACTCCTATTCTTCTTTTGGGTAATGGGCAGTCTTGTCTCATATGCCCTGTCTTGTTACAGTTCCAACCAGTTCCAGGCATTCTCTATTTATCCCTGTTCTCATTAGGTTTCTTATTGTCAGAGATATCTATCAGAGGGGGTTCTTCTCTGGTTTTTTTAATGTTGAGGTTCTATTTGGGTCTAGAAGGAACCTTCTTTTCTAACCAATTCATGTCTATGACTTCTTCTAACAAATTGATTAGAGTTGGTAAGTCAGGATCCATACTCATCCTGCATCTTACACTATGTTTAAGATTTCCAGGACACAAGTTGAGGATTCTTTCATTCACTTCCTCTTTATCAGCATCTGGATAGAAGCAGTCTAGTCTTCTCTTCTGTTCTAAGCACCATTTGTGAGGCTTATCCTTGGAGGGATCAAATGAGGAATTTTCAAAATTTTTCATCATTTTTCTTTTCAACATTCTAGAACCAAATTGTTCTTTAATTAGAAGTTTCCAAGAATTCCATTTTAAGGATCCCACTTCTTCTCTTTTACTAAAAAACCAGGCTAAAGCTACTCCTTCAAATAGTCTGGGCAGCCTGACTACAGCTATAGATTCTGGTAGGTCATTAGAGTTAATTGTATAGTCAATAAATTTAATGAAATTTATATGATTGTATTCTACTTCAATGGAGAACTTAGGCCATTCAGAAATTGGGGGTAAAGTTTTGAGGCCCTGTTCCATTTCAGGAGTAGGACTAGGCCTGAAAGGGTCACTCCTATTAATGTCTAATAAGGGTGGTGCATAAGGAGTAGTTGTTTGTCTAGGAGGTTTTGGTTCCTCTGTAGTACTTCCCAAAGTGTTGGTCAGACAGACTTCTAAGTCTCTAAGATCATTCTTGATCAGATTAAGTTGAAGGTACACTTTATTATTAAGCAGATCTAATTTCTCACTAAGGGACAGAATAAAGCCGTTAGTAGTATTCATTAATTCTTCTTTTAAAGGATGAAAATACATGATAAAATCTTCTTGGATACCTGATAACATATTCTAATTTGTTTGATTCTATATAATTTTACCTTGATTAATTGTCTCCAATAATTGCTCTGTATTCTCCTTAGAATCTTCCATTCCTACAGATTTTGTTTTGTTATTAATTAATTTGGCTACTACTGAGGTTAACTTATCTATTTGGGTGTAAAAATTGTCCAAATTTCCACATAAAATCTTGAAATTATAACACATATCAATAGAAAAAGAAGTAATTTCATCAGAGGTTGGTTTAGACAAGTTACTGGGTTCAGAATTAGAGGCTAATTGTTGTACACCTTTTTCCACTTTTGAGCTAAGGATATTATCTGATCCCAATCCTTCTTTCCCTTTGGCTTTGGATGAGAAGAAGATCTCTTGTTTCCTGATCCTCTGCCTTTCAGTTGGGCTAATTGATCCCAAGGATTCAACTTTTCTGCTTTGGATTCTACCTCTTTCCTTGGAATCATTTTATGAAGAGCTATCTGGGTATCTTTTGCCTGGGAGATTATCTTTTTCATAGCTACCATGTCCTCTTTGGCTTGGGCTTCTTTGAAATCTTCCCAATATTTTGTTGTCTTTTTCTGTTCTTATTCTGTAACTAACAAATTTAGTTACCTTTACTTCTAACTTTCTGTTTTCATTATCTCATTAACCCTGCCTCAGGCCCCCTCTGGGGCTCTGTAGTTGTCCTTAACTTGCTACCCTAGGCCCCCTTTGGGGTTCTCCAGTTGTGCTTAAATACTGGTCCTCCCCTTGGACCAGGAATGAAACTCATCTGATTACCAGTTATCAAAACCAGAGTGACCCTTCCTCCTCATCGGATCAGTTACACTTGACTATACAAGTATTTTCCCTTTTCCCTGGCTCTTGTAGCCTCATTATTACTGCTCATTAGACTCCTCAATAGCCTACAACCATCCGTTCATCTCTCCATGGCATCATAGCCTTTTTTTTAACTCTTCACGGTTAAAAGCCAAAAACTCATCCCACTAAGCCATCCAGTCAACTTCATTTTTCCAACTGGTTGTCCCATTGCCAATCTCATCAATCCCATCATCCTAACTATCCAATTTTGTCTCTCCTCTCCATCCCTATTCCTTCAAACCCTTCACAACCAATCTTTCTTATCTCCTTCCTCAACCAACTCGACCTCATTTCTTATCTCCCACTCATCTGGTCCTCAGCCTCAGCCCTCATTCTTGATTACCACTCATCACTCCGCCCACCACCATTCCAATGCTTCTCAACTCAATACTCCCCTCAGCTCCTCTCATCTCCCTCCCAGCCATTCCCTCCTCTCACCCGTCTCGGCTTGACATCATCTCCGGCTTGATTCATTGGCTCAAGGTTCTCCAAACTCACCTAGCTTGCCCAAATCACCTTGAGACATTCAGGCCTCTCAGAGCAGCCCCTCAACCGTCCCCAAGCAAACCTCTCATAATCCTTCAGCCGAGCACGCGATCAATTGGGAGAGAAATATGCTCAGGAGTTACACCAATCATTCGAATCCTTCCACAAGCGATCTAGTACAACCTCACGTCCTACATCCCAACCACTCCACCTGTCAACCTGATCAACCCAGTACCGGTCACCCCGGCTCATCTCAGGAGCCCTTGAAATCATCCAGCCACCTCCACCCCCCGCACCCTTCCATGCCCGTCCTTCTCGAGTACCCTCCTCCCCCTCACTCCCACCCTCACTGTCCCGGACACGGTACTACTAGGGTGGCAGAATGGGCCTTGATGAACATCAGATCCTCTTACAGCTTATCCAAGGACCCGTGCCTGTCCAACTCCTTGACTTGCAAGTTCAATCGACCCCTGGGACTTTGCCATCAAAACCAACCTAAAAAATGTCCTAATAAGCCTTGAGTCGAAAGAGGGATGGCCAAGCCAACTAAGCATCTGCCCTCCTCAAAGTCAAAGGCCTTGACCCTTAGTGGTACATCCACTCAACTTAAACCAATCCACACCAATCCTCATCCTCACCTCCTCAATTGTTCCAGCCCGCTCATCAAGGGCATCCTCTTAACTAAACATTTTACTTGCATTAAATTATCATCACTCCCCATCCCTCCGATCTCCAACAGTAGAAACTCAGATCGGCCTGCAACTACCACTCCCGTGCAAAAAAAGGTCCGCTTCTTGTCTCATGTTGGTTTGGGACCGGTTGATGAGATTGACTGGGATCTTGGTCAATCAAACCAACTAGAAGACCATCATAACGCTCACCTCAAACCAGTGATCAAGACAATTTTTTTTACTCACTCCCGTTACGCCTACAATCAATCTCCCATCACCGTTGATAAGTCCTGATGACAAGCTGGGTTCAATTGTTTTCAAAAGCTTGAGGAAGAGGTACTTGACCACTCCAGCGGTCGACATCCTCCTACCACTAGAACCACTAGATCTGAATCCTCAAAGCCCATCATCGTTGGTTTCACCCCTCGTCCTCCAGACTACCAGATCTCATTCGTGCTGCACCCCAGATCCCAATTGGTCATCAAATTCCCAATTTCCCACTTGATCGCGTCATCTTGAGTCTCCTTTGAACAAGCGTTTGAATGAGTTGGCTGATGGCAGTGACGGCGGAAGACCTTTATTCAGGAATGCCAAGCCTGTAAAGAGCATGACCAATCGACTACCTCTTGCGTTGTCTCAAGCTCCCCTCCAGATCATCTTGCTTGCCCCCATTGTCCTCTCTCCAATCCGACCTTGTGCTTGCTCCCTTCATCCATTTCCGCCGCTTCCTCTCCAACATTCACCACTTGCTTGCTCTGCTCCATCTCCTCCGCTCCACACGCTACATCACCACTCGCTCGCTCCGCTCCATCTCATCCGCTCCACACGCTACATCACCACTTGCTTGCTCCGCTCCATCTCAGCCGCTCGCTTGCTCCCATCCATCTCCTCCGCTCCACCTGCTACATCATCAATACCTCCATCATCCTTTGCCATCCAATCTCCATCAACAATATCAACAATCAACTCTCAACGCCATTAAAAACATTCAATTCAACTCCAACAACACATTAACATTCCTCCCATATAGTATTGAACAGGCTGGTGTGTTGGAATCTTCCCATTATTATGTTCAATACTATCTGCTTTGTGCTCTCCACCCTCTTTCATTATCACCATCACATTCATTACTATTATATTCTATCATCACCAACCATTATCCTACAACTGCTACCAATCCATTTCAAAACCATCACCGTTACCATTCCCATCACCATCATCATCCCATCCATCATCCATCACCATCATCATCACCATCACCACCACTATCATATTAGCTTTACCATTACCATTACCCTCATCATCACCATTATCATTATCATCATATCATCCTCTCTATCATGCTAGGCAGCTATGCCTGAGGTCCTTGTTGCTCCTCTTAAAATAGTAATATCACTCCTCCCATATCATGCTAGGCAACTATGCCTGAGGTCCTTGTTGCTCCTCTTAAAATAGGCTTTCATCATGCTAGGCAACTATGCCTGAGGTCCTAGTTGCTCCTCTTAAAATAGGCTTTCATTCCCCATCTCATATGCTGACAAGGTGGTGTCTTGTCATCCTTTCTCAAATCTCATATCTCTCATTCTCATATTCTCTTCTCAATTCTCATGAATCTCTGAAATGTTGATTGGTCTCAAATTGGTTGCTAAATTTGTCAGTTAAGGTGGTGTGTTGTCTTTTTCTGTTCTTATTCTGTAACTAACAAATTTAGTTACCTTTACTTCTAACTTGCTGTTTTCATTATCTCATTAACCCTGCCTCAGGCCCCCTCTGTGGCTCTCTAGTTGTCCTTAACTTGCTACCCTAGGCCCCCTTTGGGGTTTTCCAGTTGTGCTTAAATACTGGTCCTCCCTTTGGACCAGGAATGAAACTCATCTGATTACCAGTTATCAAAACCGGAGTGACCCTTCCTCCTCATCGGATCAGTTACACTTGACTATACAAGTATTTTCCCTTTTCCGTGGCTCTTTTAGCCTCATTATTACTCCTCATTAGACTCCTCAATAGCCTACAACCATCTGTTCATCTCTCCATGGCATCATAGCCGTTCTTTAACTCTTCATATTTCACGTGCTCTTTGACTAAGTCTCTGATCCTGGCTTCCTTGGCCAGATTCTTCTGGGGTGGCTGCAGGGAACCTTCTTGTAATGGAGGGGGGCTTAATTCTACTACCTTCTCCAGCTCTAGGTTGTGGGAGGGTAAGAGTACTTGGCGCTGTTCCCTGTCCACCAACACTTGATTCACAGGTTCCAGTCCCCTCATGTTTGTCATTATTGGTGGTCTCACGGTTACTGGGGGCTCCTGGCAAAGCTCCATACAAGGGAAATCTCCCTGAGGCTCTTGTGTTAGGTCTATTCATATTGAATAAAATGTTTATAAGTATTTGTTTAAAGAAAAATACATGATAATAAGTTTATTAAAACTTACTTAAGTTGATATTCAAAGGTACAAAGACTTTATTAGGATTAAATTGGTCCTAAATAGGTAATCCTACAGGGTCTTGGTGTGTTCCAATGAGGTCTTCACCCGTCCAATTAATATTTTCAGGGTTTCCAGAGATATCTGGGACTTATTTTTCCAACAAATCAACTTCAGTGACAGTGGTTTCTGGAAAAGGAGGATTCACTGATGGTCAAAAAGATATTTTATTGGTCAATAAAATATATCAATATTATTTTAATAAAAATAATATGATAATACAAGTTTTATAATTACTTTTATATTTGAAAACTTAATTTATACAGTATTTCTTCCAAGCTTTATTTTTCCTTAATAGGGCCTGAAAGTTGATACGCCTCTCAAGATCTTCTTGTTCAAGGAATTTATCTAAGTGTTTACGTGCAGAAAAAATATTAAGTTACTCAGCTTGATTTAAAGCTTCCCAACCAGTTGGTTTATGATTTTTAATTTATTTTTATTTTCTTATTTTTCAAATATTTAAATAATATATTATTAATTCTGCATTGGTTTTTGAATCCAATGCAAAAGAAATTAATGATGAATCATGGTTAATGTCAGCTCTGTGATATCAGGAACCTTGCAGTCCTTTGGCTACAGAGATTGATAAAAATACCAAAATAATAATGATAATAACTATTCCAAAAATAAACGCTTAGAAGCTCAAATAAATGATATAATAAGAGCAGTTGCAAGGTTTAATTGGTTTTTTAATAAATGGTTTTCAATAAGATATAAAAGATGGGCCACAGTATCATACTACTGGAGATCTTTACAGAATAGCAACCTCTCTTCAAGGGGCCTCTTTAGGCAGTTTAAGAACCTTGGAATGAAGATGGGTGCCTTAGAAAGGACTTATTCGACTAATGGCCATGCGTAACAGCACCAATGGCCAAGGAAGGAAGGGAAACACTCACTCTGAGCACTTTACCACGAGAATCCTGAAATAATTGGAAGGGTTTCAAAGCAGATGGGGTGGATTGCTTGACTATACTTCAACGGTTGATTGGTTAATAAGAATAAAAAAAATATTACTACAGACTAAGTCATAAATAACTTTCTTATCTTCATATAAGCACTTGATCAGCAATGACACGGTGTCTGATTAATAATAATAATTCCTTGTAAACTGATTAACTGATTCTGGAATAATGGATCCAAAGAGGTCTGTATAAATACCTTTTTGGGGTGATTTTTGAGCTTCTCAGGGAACATAGAGAGGGTTCTGCTCGTGGGCTGAGGCTTGAAAGTCAGTCAGGGAAAGATTGGCACGTCCACCTGGTGCTGTCAATTGGCTGAACTTAGATCTGCTGGATTTCTGTACTATTTTATCCACAGGATCTGTTAATCTGTTATGGCGTAAATTTGATCATTCTGTACTCATCCTTCAATTGTACTATTGGTATTGCTTTAAAGCGGGCAGATGTGAATTTTCAATGATTTTCCATCGTCTGCTGATCATTTAGATAATTTTCAATAATTTTTATGAACACTCCTTGTAGTGTTTGGTGGTCTTCAAAGATCAGGGTCAGTGATTTACGTGGTAATCCTTGATCTTTTATTTATTATTAAAAAATGTTTTAAACTTAATTTTCATTAATTTTATTCAAGTTTTGATCCTTTTAGATTATTAGTAATGCATATGTCGATTTGTTACATATGCTAGGCAACTCTAACTAGGTTGTAGCTCTTCTGAGCAGTACCTGGTTGTCAGATTAGTCACGACTGATCCAGACGCGGGGAGCAGTTAGTACAGATGCGCGCAGGGTAGGATCTGCTGTGTGCGTGGCAGAATGAGCTGTTCGCGGGTCTCTAGTACGCAGGAATCTGCTACTACCAGTACGTAGGGATATGTAATGATGCGGGGCTGCGCGCGGGAATTGTGACATAACACATTTCTGCGTGTAACTCCTAAAATATACACAACACCTCAATTCTGAGTGAATTTTAGGTGTAAACCCTATATGTGACAACACGTGTGAAATGTTAGAATGGCCAGAAGGTGCCATACTGGTGTCGTAATTTTCAGTACTTTTCTTTTTAATTATTTTAAAAATGTAAGGACTTGGAATTCAAGGGTGGGGTCGGTGAGTGACCCTACCTAATTTTGGGTGAGCAATCCATTTCTTTAATAATATTTATGGATTTCTCAATCCTTCTTTTGTTAATTGAGATATTCTTATTTTTCATAGTTTTGTATCCATCTCTTTAATAATATTTATGGATTTCTCACTCCTTCTTTTGTTAATTGAGATATTCTTATTTTTAATAGTTTTGTATTGCTATTGAAAGGTTGCTCTGTACATAGTAGCAAGCTGAAAGTTAAAAAGTCAGATAAATTATCTTTGATTTAATTGTGCATGAAATGTCTGGTCCAGCGTATTAAATATAATAAAATGGAATATTTCCAGGCCAGACCCCCAATTTTCAGCCTCCTGGATGCCAAGATACTTGCTATCCTTTAGTTACCAGAGGTGATAGAATAAATAATAGATATATTATTCAATAAATGCAGCAAAAATACATAAGATATTTAGATAAAGCTTAATGCAAGGTTGATTGGTTTGGATATGGTTTAATGTTATAAATCAATATTAATAAATTGATTATTAAATGAATTAACAGAGGGGCCACAATTATATTGGGGATCTTTAATACCTCTCTTCAGGGAATTCATTTTGAAAACATGTAGACCTGGTTACTTTGGAACCTTTAAGTTATATTCTTAAAGGATACATTTCCCAAAGATAATATGTATGTAAAATACACAGTGGATTGGCAGGGCTTTTTAACCAAGCTGCCACGACAGAAAAAGGATAATAAAACTCACTGGTTTATTATTTAATCCTTTGGTTTACTGTTTGGGAAAAGCACTGATGGGTTAAACCTGTTACTGGGGTTATAAGGTTTTTCAGCAGTTTAAATTGATAAAAGAGGGTTGAGGAGGGATATTACTAATCAGAATAAAGCCATAAATCACTTAATTATCTCTTATAAGTATTTGATTACCTTGGCACAGTTTCTGGATGTAAATATGACTGGGTCTCTGGGTATCAATATTCTCAAAAGAGCTCTTTATTTATAGCTTTTTGAGTCCCAATATTGTCCTTCTGAGGGGTAAAGGGGCTCAAAGGGACAGAAAATGAGGCTAGAAGGGTAAACAGTGGTAGCCTGTCGCGTGTTCTTTGTGCTGTAGAACGGGTAAAATCTAATTCTCAGGGTATGGGAATTATTCTACTTTATATTTGATGTTTGGACATGTGAATAACACTAATCTGTCCACTTTATTTATTATTTAATTAATTATCCTTAGTAAATGTTAACAGTAAGTTAACAATTATTTTAATAGAAAGTCCTACGGATAGTCTGATTTCAGGTGAGTTCTCATTATGTATTAAATAATTGGGGTAAAGTCATGATATTGATTTTACTCCTGATTTTCGAATTTCAGTTCATTTAACAAAAATAATTATTTAAAAATATAAGTCATGAGTATTCATGTAATATTTTTACATCATGATTTTCCTTAGTATGTCACGAAAAACTACTGATGCATTGAAGTTCTCATAATTGTATATTAAATTATTTTAATATATTTTAGAAATAGTCATTATCCTATTTTCAAAATTCTTGGTATTTTAAATTATATTTAATAAAAAAAACATATAAAGGTTATTTAGTTATTTTTATATACTTTTATGTATTTTTAGACTATCTACTATCCACGGGAACATTTATTACATATGTAGAATGTTCCTGTGTAGGTTGTAGCATGTTTACGCAGTACCTAGGTTTCTCAGGCTGCCTGTCACTTTTTCAACTTGTAGTCCCGCGGCTGCATACTTTTCAGAGGGCAGGGGCTTTGTACATGGCTTGTCAGGGTACATTGACAGGGTGGCAGTCCTGCAGCTCCGCCGCGCGCGGGTGTATTGGCTGCTGCGGCTGCGTGCGGGAATTGTGACAGAACACATTTCCATCTGTAACTCCTCAAATATACACAACAACTCAATTCTGACTGAATTTTAGGTTTGAAAACTATGCGTGACAATAAATGTGAAATATCCAATTGGCCAAAAAAGTACCATAGTAGTGCCATGGTATTTTGGTCTTTCCTCTCTTAATTATTTTAAAATGTAAGGAGTTGGATTTCAAGCGTGGGTTCAGTGAGTTACCCTACCTAATTTTGGGTGGAGAATTTGTTTATGCAATAATGTTCATGGGTTTCCTACTCCTTCTTAAATTAATTTTAATATTATTATTTTTATTTTATTTTTGTTACTTTTGCAGCTTGCTCTGCAATAGTAGCAAGCTGACGGTTTCCTAAATTCCCTGATTGCTGCAGATGTATTTCCGCAAGAGAAGTTCACTTTGTGCATCTTGTCAATTGTGTTGGAGATTTTCTCCATTGATTTGGTGGAATAGTGAGAGCAGATTGGGTCCCAAAGGATTTTTGGTAGGTACTTGTATGGATCATCCACAAACATTGTTTAGTTTTGATGATTGAGATCCATTTGGATAAAGGTGGTGGCTTGTTTGAGTTTGAGTTGTTCTTGGGCCCTAGGATTTTCAGGTGGGTCATTTTTGATCAGGTTTTCTAGATCCTTGAACCCTAGTTGGATGATGATGGCGTTTCTCCAGCTGGGGAAGTTAGGTCCCCTAAGTTTTGGGATGTTGGTTTGTAATAGATTGTCCCCCATATTTCTTGGTGATTGAAGCGGAGGATTAGCAAAGGTGGTCAATTGGGTTAGGATTTTCTTGGTAGATTGAGATAGATTGGACAACAGTTCCTTGTTGTGGTTAGATGAGGTATTTGGAGAGGGAGAGAGAGAACCAGAGGAGGAGCGCTGGAAGTGAGCCAGGATGGTGATTGACCTGAACTAGAGGCAAGATGTATTTGGCTATGCTGGGCTCATAACCTGTGAAATATCTGAGAGAGTCACCATTGGTGAGTTTCTGGAACGGCGCAACCAGAGTTAAGATGAGGAAAGAAGACAAGACAAATAGCAGAGACGTGCCAGGATCACCTGAGGGTGATGAGCAAGCAGAGTGGAAATGACAAGGAAAGACAGAAGAGGATGCAAGGGAGAGACAACAGGCTGTTATTTATGTATACGCGCAACCTTCCCTTTATGCATAGGAATGATTCTTTTTCATCTTGCCCTTCCCTTTGCCCCCTTGGCTCCTGTGGGTCTGAATGGTTACAGGGCTTACCAGCGCCAATGTGATTGAACAAAAGTGGTTCATGAGGCTGGACAGCCAAAGCAGTACCAAAGCAGTTGCAGGCCTTTTGGAATTCATCATTAGAGTTAAATAAGACACCCCATTCAATTTGGAATTCTGGATTGACTGAAGCAGCGTCTGGAACTCTGCCGCTTAACCTTTCTAATTTGAGGAATAGATTTTTCAATACTTTGTGTCTCAAATTCAATGTTTTGGCCTCTCCTAAAAGCTCTTGCGTTTGAGTGGCTGAGGAATTTGGATGATTCATAGGACTCAGGATGCAAAAATAGCACAGTACTTTACTAATCTTGGCTTGGATCCACCTTTTGATTTCCACAAGAGCTTCTGTTTGGCAATTCTTGTTGGAGTAACTGATTGGCAACGCCAACATGGCATCTGATAGCTCTGGATCTAATTTGATAGCCTGTCTGAGGGCTTCAATGGCAAGATCCTCACATTTGTTCTCTTGCTGTTTAACTCCAATTGAATACCATGCTGAGGCCAAGTCAGGATCATTTAAAACTTTTTTCTCTTTTTGAAGTATCAATTTGGGTGAGCCAGACTGGAGTTCATCAATGTCAGCTTGCTACTATTGCAGAGCAAGTTACAAAAGTAACAGAAATAACATAAAAATAATAATAATAAAATTAAAGTAAGAAGGAGAAGGAAAAACATAAATATTATTTCAAAGATGAATTCCCCACCCAGAATTAGGTAGGGTCACTCACTGACCCCAGCCTTGAAATCCAACTCCTTATATTTTTAAATAATTAAGAAAAGAAAGACCAAAATACCATGGCACCACTATTGAACTCTTTGGCCAATTAAATATTTCACATGTATTGTCACGTATAGTTTTCACACCTAAAATTCAGTCAGAATTGAGGTGTTGTGTATATTTTAGGGGTTACAGATGGAAATTTGTTCCGTCACAATTCCCACACGCAGCTGCGGCAGCCAATGCAACCGCGCGTGGCTGAGCTACAGCTCTGTCACTATGTCAAAGTTGTGTATGCAGCCCTGGGCCTCTGACAAGAACACAGCCGCAGGACTATGGGTTGACCAAGTAACAGGCGGCCTGAGAAACCTAGGTACTGCGTAAACATGCTAGAACCTACACAGGAACATTCTAAATATGTAATAATTGTTCCCGTGGATAGTAGATAGTCTAAAAATACATAAAAGTATATATAAATACTTAAATAACCTTCATACTTATTTTTTATTAAATATAATTCAAAGTACCAAAAAATTCAAAAATAAGATAATGACTACTTCTAAAAATATATTGAAATACTTTAATATACTATTATGACAATTTCTAGACATAAAGAATTTTGTGAAATACTAAGAAAACTTATGATGTCATAATATTACATGAATACTCATGACTTAAATTTTTAAGTAATTGTTTTAGTAAATCAACTGAATTCTGAAAATAAGGAGTAAAATCAATATCATGAATTTACTCCAAATATTTAATACATAATGAAAACTCACGTGACATAAGAATATACGGAGGAATTTCAATTAAAATAATTATTAACTTACTGGGAACATTTACTAAGGATAATTAATTAAATAATAAATTGAAAGGACAGATTAGTGTTATTCACACGTCCAAAAATCAATTATAAAGTAGAATAATTCCCATACCATGTGGAATTAGACCTATCCATGTTACAGAACCAAGAAAAAGTGACAGGCTACCACTGGTTACACTGATAGCCTCATTGTCCGTCTCTTTGAGCCCCTGTACCCCTCAGAAGGACAATATTGGAACTCCAAAAGCTATAAATAAAGAGCTCTTTAGAGGATATTGATAACAAGAGACCCAGTTATATTTACATCCAGACACCATGCCAAGGTAATCAAATAACTATAAGAGATATTTAATTGATTTATGGCTTTAGTATGATTAATAATATCCATCCTCAACCCTCTTTTATCAATTTAAACTGCTGAACAACCTTATAACCAAAGTATACAGGTTTAACCCACCAGTGGCCGTCCCAAAAAGATACCCAAAGGATTTAATAATATACCAGTGAGTCTTATTATCCTTTTTCTTTTGTGGCAGCTTGGTTACAAAGCCCTGCCACTCCACCATGTATTTTATATACATATTATCTTTGGGAAAAATTTCCTTTCAACTAAATGTCCCAAAGTAACCAGGCCTACGTGTTTTCATACTGAATTCCCTGAAGAGAGGTGTTAAAGATACCCAATATAATTGTGGCCCCTCTATAAAAATATTTAATAATAAATTTATCTATATTGATTTATAAAAATAAACCATATCCAAAACAATTAACCTTGCAATAAGCTTTATCCAAATATTTTACAGATTTTTGCTGCATTTATTAAATAATATATTTATTATTTATTCTATCACCTCTGGTAGCTAAAGGATAGCAAGGGTCTTGGAATCCAGGAGGCTGACAATAAAAAATCAAATCTTGCCATGACTTGTGGATTGAGTGATGTTTGGTCCTGTCCGATCAAAAGATTAGTGGGTTGGCTTGTTGAAATTTGTAGCCAGTTTCAGCTTGGAGTATCTCCATCTGCTCTAAATCTACTGCGGGGAAGATGGTTGAAATGGTCTCTTGCGCCATAATTTTGGATGGTTGATCTTGGGAAAAATGTTGTTCCCAATTGCGTTGAAGCGTTTCCCATTCAAGTTGATGTGCAGTGGATAATTGCTGAATTCTTTTAAGGAGCTCAAGTTGAACTTCTGCTTGCGCCAATGGATGCCCAAACATTCCCATTTTGTTGAATTCAGATTGTTGCTGTTCTTTTGAGTCTAAGCTCCTACTGGTTCCAGCTTGGGCTTGATCAAATTCTTTGAACCAAGCTTTGGTGGCGTCAGGTACACTAGTTGCCATTAAAAAAATTGAAAAAGTAATATTATTAATATCTCTGGAATTTATTCAGAGTTATCACAACCAGAAACTGTTTCATTAAGTCAGATAAGGAGTATCAAAAGAATGAAAGGAAACAGCCAAAATAGGTCTTACCCAAGCAGTAGAAATGAACAGGAATGAGATAGTTCAACAGTGAAATTAGCAAGACTTAGCACAAGGCTTGGGCTGATATATGTGAGAGTCATGGCAATTAAATTAGAAAAAATTGAGAAAGAAGAAGAAAAGACAATCAGCAATCACACCAAATTATTTGAAGGCCTCTTTGATTACCTGACTTGTTCACTTTCTTCTTGATCTTTATTGATGATTTTCCAAATCAGAAGAAATTAAAAAGTGAAAGTCTGGTGAGAGAAGAGGGCAAAGGAATCTGGGAAAATTTCGTCTCTTTACCCAACATCAGGAGAGCTAGAGCTACCCAGATGAATATGCATGTTTATCTGAAAGCCAATGCGCGTCTTTGAGAGAATAACAGAAATAAAATAAAATAAAAGTAATAAATGAAATGAGATAATTTCAGAGAAAAAATAAAATAATAAATAAATAATTGGATAAAACTCCAACAGATGCAACTCCAACACCCCCCCCCCCATAATTCAGTGCAATCCTGAATCAAAACATCTAGACGTTAGAAGCCCCAAACTGTGCCTACTGCAGGCTTTAGTTAGCGAGTCTGCAACCATTAAGTCCATGGTGATGAGGCCAACGCGAATTTTGTCAGATGAAAATTGGTTGCGGAGCCACATAAGTTTCATGTCAATGTACTTTGTCTTTGATTTCGAACCAGAGTGTTTTAAATTGTCAACCAGGCCCTTGTTATCCACTAGAAAGCTGACCGGACGTTTGACTGAGTGTTGCCATAAGTTGCTGATGAACAAATTGATCCAAAGAGATTCCAGCGCAACATTGCTCAACGCATTCAGCACCGCCTCTGTGGATGAGAGAGCAATGTTGCTCTGCTTCCTGCTCTTCCAGGAAATGGGCATGGATCTCCAGAAAACAATGTATCCTTTTTGAGACCTTCAAGTATGTGGATTGTCCGCCCAGGTCAAGTCTCTGTAAATGCTCAAGGGTTTGTTCCCTTGAGGACGTAGCGTCAGGCAACATTCTAAAGTACCCGCCAGATATTTCCAGACGTGCATTACCTCTCTCCAGTGCAAGATTCCTGGATTCTGATTAAACTGGGACAGGATTGAAGCTGCTGCTGAGATATCCGGTTGAGTGAGGCAGGCTAGATAGTTAAGCAGGCCAGTAAATTTCCTGAAGTTTACTCCTAGCTTGCTAAATTCAACTTGTTCATTGTGCAAGGCCAGATCCAATTGAACCCCTGGCATCAAGGGGGTAAGAACTGGCTTGAAATTGGAGATCTTTAACTCCTCAAGGGTTTCTTGAATAAGCTTTGATTTGTTCAAAGAGATAGAATTGCCTTTACGCGTGTATTCCATTCCTAGGATGGTATCAGGTTGGTGGGCTGACAATTGAGAAAATCTGAGCAGCAATTCTTCTTCAAACCAGTATACCTCCCCAGCAACAATTAAATCGTCCACATGAAAGAAAACAAAGAGACATTGAACTGTATGAATGTACAGACAAGGATCAGCCTTGGACTGAGCCAGTCCAATACCTTCCAGCCAAGTAGTCAAAGCTTTGTACCATTTCAAAGGAGCCTGACGCAAACCATATAGAGATTTCTTTAACTTAAGGAATTTTGAGGAGTGGGAGCATTCTTTTGGCGTGAGAATGTAAATGTCTTCTTCTAAAGGAGCAAAAAGAAAAGCAGCCTTGACGTCAAATTGTTGTAAAGCAAGGTCATGGTCCAAACTGCACGGCAGGAGAAGAAGAAGCGTTGTGAATTTGCCTGTTGGTGTGTATGTCTCTCCAAAATCTATCCCTGGAGTTTGAAGGTTACCCAAAATGCAGAGTTGAGACTTCCGTTTTTTCAGGAGAGAGACTTGTGGCCGGCTGGATTTTGTCCACCCACATGGTCCTAAGATAATGAGCAGGTTCAATATCAGAGTCCTCCCATACTTCCTGCGATTCAATTTTGGCCAATTCAACTTTCCTTTTGATCATCCATTCTTTACCCTTATCCCCAAACAAGACATAAGAATATTTCTGAGGTTTGATTGATGCCTTTTGTTTTTGCAACTTGGAATTGACAGGAGCCGGTGTGTGTGTTGCCTCAACCTCTGTAGAAAATTCTGTGGGAGTCGGGGTTGAGTTGGGAATGTTCTCAACAGAAGAAAAATTGTTCTTGTTCAGTGTTTGTGAGAGACTTGAGTTGAGATCAATAGCTGAATCAGGTGACACAGCGTTCAACGTGACTGGATCATTGCAACAATCTCCGACTTCAATCCTGGTGTCACCAGATAACTTCTTGCTGTTGGAATGGAAGTCAAGGAAAGTTACGTGCTTAGTATCAATTATCTTGTGATTGGTTGTCAGAATTTTATATGACAGCAAGTCATCATCATACCCAATCAGCCTTCCACAGAGACCTCAAGGTTCCAATTTGGAGAACGATGCTCTGTCCTTGTAGATGTAAGTCACCGGATTGCCTATGGGGTGAAGGTAATTAATGTTCAGTGTCCTTCCTTTAAAAAGTGCATACGGGGTTTTTTTATTTATGCAACGGTATTTGGTTAAGTGCCAGAGCACAAGATTTGATAACTATATACCAGAGATTCTTATTCAGCTGAGAGTTGTAAAGAACTGTACAAAGAGATTCCAGGATGAGACAATTAATGCATTCTTCAAGTCTATTTTGTTGCAGTGAATGGCCATTGGAGAAGGTCTGTCTAATATTATTTTTGGCGTAATACTTAGAGAGAGTTGAGTTCCAGAATTCTTTGCCACAATCAGAGTGCAGGATCATAGGACTGTAGTCAAACCTCTTTGATTCAAAATTGATAAGGAAAGGAAGCACACTTGCCACATCGCTCTTGCTTTTGATTGGAATCACAGTGAAGAATCTGGTGCAGCTATTGACTATGGTAAGAAAGTATGCATCTCCATTGGTACTAATCAGAGGATAGATAGGCCCAACAAGATTGCAATGCAACTCTTGAAAAGGCCTTTCAGCTCAAATATGCTTGTTGTTGAAAGGGGTCTTTGATATTTTGCTGATTACACAAGCCTCACACGTCAACACTTTCTTTACGGGGATCCCTAGTTTTTGATGTATCCTGCTGTGACTTGCATGTCCCAGAGCCTTGTGAATTATTTCATTGTGGGTGAGATAGAAAATTTCATTGAATTCAGCATTGTCAAAATGAAGAAAGGGAATATTACAGTCATAAATCCCAGTTTACTTCCAGTTCCCCTTCTGAATTGAGAAGTCATCTATGCCAAAGTTGACATAAAAACCATCTACTACAAGAGAACGCATGGAAAATAGGTTTGCAGTTGATTGTGGTGAGTATAGGACATCTGAGAGAAAAATTTCTTGTCCTTCAGTATCCAGCAGTTTCACAGTCTCAACTCCGTCATACTTAAGAGAATCCTTTCCCAAGCTTGTGGAGATGTAACCAGTCACTGATTGGTCTAAGTGAGAGAAGTGCTTAGAGTCAGAAACAATGTGCCTTGATGAACCTGAATCCACTACAAACGCATTTGGAAGAAACAGAGAGCTTGCACGAAATGAGCTAACTGAGGTAGTTTCATTATTGGACTCGGAGATTCCAGTTTTCTTCTTTCTTGGAAAGGATGGTCTGAGATACGGGTACAATTTACAACATCTGCCCTCTGGATGAGCAGCTTTTGGATTATGCCATTTATCATCAAATGCCTTCACACTGGAGTTCAGAAATGAGACTGAGGTTGTGTTCTCCTTGATTTTTCTTGTAACCAGATCTTGATTCAAGAATCTATTACTGTTGAACATTTGGAGGTGATCAAGCACTTGTTCTGGGGTAATTTTCTTTTCCGAGTGCATGATTTGTTGAACTATGGTGTCAATGGTAGAGGGAAGTTTTTCAAGGATGAAATAGGCTATAATGTCAGATGGCAAGTCAATACCTACATCATGTAATTGCAATATGGAAGTTTTTGTGTCAGTGATGAAACCGGGAATCTCTGATGGAGAAAAGGGAGCTTGCAGAAATTCTTTGAAAACTCTGGCACAATTCAAGGCATGATTAGAGGCAAAATATTTGTTGATGTCTCCCCATATTTGATGGGCATCCTTCTCATTTGCAGCGGTTATGATATTGGCCTGTATAGTGGTCTCAAGCTTGGAAGTGAGTATTTTTCTAATCCTTACATTCTCCATGTGATTCAGTCCAATTGGATTCCCAGCGGGATTGTTCCTTTTCTTGGTGAGTTTATCAAACAAATCCTCTTGTAAATCCATCATATTGACAACTCAATTATGCCATATTGAAAAATTATCGGAGGTAAGCAATGGAATTGCCTCAATGGCCGTCTTGAGTATGGTCCCTGTTAAGGAGTTGGTCATCTTTTTTTCTGGTTTTTGATTTAAGAGAGATCAAAGCGTTCCTGTGTTCAACTGTTAATTGTGAAAAACTAATATTCTTAATATCTCTGGAATTTATTCAGAGCTATCACAAACAGAAACTTTTTCATTAAGTCAGAGAAGGAGTATCAAAAGAATGAAAGGAACAGCCAAAACAGGTCCTACCCAAGCAGTAGAAATGACCAGGAATGAGATACTTCAACAGTAAAACCAGCAAGACTTAGCACACAGCTTGGGCTGATATATCTTAGAGTCATGGCAATTAAATTAGAAAGAATTGAGAAAGAAGAAGAGAAGAGAATGAGCGATTGCACCAAATTATTTCAAGGCCTCTTTGATGACCTGACTTGTTCACTTGCTTCTTGATCTTTATTGATGATTTTCCAAATCAGAAGAAATTAAAAAGTGAAAGTCCGGTGAGAGAAGAGGGCAAAGGAATCTGGGAAAATCTTGTCTCTTTACCCAACATCAGGAGAGCTACAGCTACCCAGATGAATATGCATGGTTATCTGAAAGCCAACGCGCGTCTTTAAGAGAATAACAGAAATAAAATAAAATAAAAGTAATAAATGAAATGAGATAATTTCAGAGATAAAATAAAATAATAAATAAATAATTGGATGCAACTCCAACAGATGCAACTCCAACAAAAATGGTGGCACCTGCCAGCAGGTGTAGCACCTGAATCTTGTTTTGGTTTTGTTTTGACTCTCAGAAAACTCTGTTTGTAACTTGAGTTGGAACATGTGAAAATTTGTTTGTATCAGTTCTTGAGGATTCCAAGTAATTCTAGTGCATGCATGGAATACAGAAGATTTGGAATTGTCAGCTTCCTGATGCCAGAAACTTTGCCATCCTTTAGCTACAGCAAGTAATATTGGTGTTGGAATAATAATTCCAAGAAGACTACGGTAAAATGCTTAAAAAATTGATTTAAAAGAAAGTGCAAAGTTTGGTTGGTTTGCTTGGATTAAATTTGTTTAAATATATTTTTTTAAGAGGGGCCACAGTTTGTGCAAACAGGAAATCTTTATTGAATTACAACTTCTCCTCAAGGGGTTCTTTTGAACGGTGTAAAGACCTTGGTATGATGAGGTCTCAAATGATTGCTCACAAAGACAAACACAAGGGGATGGGTGGACTGGCTGTCTTACAGCACTTATGCCTGGGTTGCAAGGAGGAGAAAACTTACTAGTTTAAGTACTTACTCCAGGAGGCTTGTAGAGATTCACGGTATGAAAGGGTCTCAGGACAATTATTGGGGTTATTTGCTGATATTCTTCATGGAATCAATGTTGGGGTCAGAATTATTAGTAATACTATCAGACTATAGCCATATATAACTTGTTTATCTTGAATAAACACTAGATCAAGCATGGCAAGGGGTCTGCATTGATACTTAAGAATTAATGTGTATCAAATCATTTAAGCAAAGGGTTGTTTATATACCCTTTTGGGTAATATGACCTTCTCAGGACACGTAGAGAGGGTTGTGCTTGGATTCTGAGGCTAGCAGGCTGTTCAGGGCTAGTTTGGCACGTAGTTCTGGTGCTTTCAATCTGCTAGCCTTGTCTTTGTCATATTTCTTTGTGAAATAATTGTCAGAAGGTGTTTAAGTGTTAATTTTTTATGATTCAGAAATATTTCCTCATTTTTTATTGACTTATTTTGAGTGACATGGGTGGAAGTGGGTATTAGTAAATTCTACGGCATCTTTTGCACATGTTGGGAATTTTCAATAATTTTTAGGTTAACTCCTTCTTGTTTTTGTGGTTCATAAAGATTTGGCAATCTCATTTACATGACAACCTTCATTATTGTTTCCCAAAATTTATTTGTTTTATATTTTGATTTTCATATTTTTTATACAATATTCTTAGGTTTCAGATATCCCTCTGTCCGGCAGTCAAGTTGTTACATATACATGATGTGTGCATGCAGGTTGTAGCCTGTTCCTGCGGTACCTAGCTGTCAGGCTTAGTGCAATTTCTGTTGAAGCGCGCAGGCTTGACAGCTGCGTGGGGGAATCTGTTGCCAGTGGCCAGTCAGTCATTTTGCATGCGGGCCTTTTGACATGCGCCTACATATTGAGTGTCAGGCGCATGTACCCTTACTGTATGAATGCAGGGCTGCGTGCGCGAAATGTGACACAACACAAATCCGCCTGTAACTCCTAAAATATACACAACACCTCAATTCTGACTGAATTTTAGGTGTGAAGCCTATACATGGCACAATGTGTGAAATGTTAAAATGGCCAAAAGGTGCCATGGTGGTGTTGTGGTCTATTTTGTTTAATAATTATTTAAAAATTCAAGGAGTTAGAATTCAAGGGTGGGGTCAGTGAGTGACCCTACTTAATTTTGGGTGGGGAATCCATTTCTGTAATAATATTCATGGATTTTTCACTCGTTCTAATTTTATTATTTTTATTTCTGTTTTAAATCTGCTTTGACAGGTTGCTCTGTCCAAGTAGCAAGCTGACATTCCCCCACTCCAAGATATGTCTATATCTGAAAAAATTTGGGAGGTCAATGTCTTTCATTGGCTCTGTAATTTCTTAAGTGGATAGGTCCATCTGGAATGTTGTTTTCAGGTAACCATTCATTTTTTTAAGCAGATTCTCCTTTTTATCTGAACAGATAGAGTCTGACATCTTTCCCATTTATCCTTTCTCTCTTGTCTTTAAGGATTTTGCTTATTTTTCCTTTGTCTTTCTCAGTTTCATCTGCAATAGGAATTGCTGGTGACAGAGTGTGTTCTTCTTCTCAAGGATGGTAGTGTTTGACAAGGATTACTGGGGAGACTGGGTGCTTTCTGGAAAGTTCATTACTGAGAATTACTTCCACAGCATTCTTTCCATGGAGTTTCTTAATGGTGAATGGTCCAACAAATGCAGTTATGAGTTCCTTGTTTCCAGGTAAGTTAGTGAAATTGGTGGTAGAAACTAAGACTTGGCCACCAATCTTGAAGTCAGGTTCTTTATGGGTTTTGTCCCATCTCTGTTGTTTGTACTCAGAAGCTTCTTGAATGCATTTTTCAGCGTGTTTGTTGGCTGTATCTATCATATTCTTGAAGTCAAGTGACATGGGGTGGATATTGGTTAGCTGCTGATTCAGGTTATCCTTGGGTAATTTAGGAATCCATCCTCTTTCCAGTATGTAGGGTGCTTCCTTAGTGGTAGAATGCTTGCTACTTTTGTAGGCCATCTCTAGTGCAGGTAAAAGGCTAATCCAATGGTGGCAATAAACATCAGAATCCTTGTATTCTAGACCAAAGCCACAGAATCTCCTGAGCATGTCTTCCAGGGTCTGGATCATCCTTTCAGCTAATCCATGTGTCTGAGGTTGATAAGCTCTAGAGAAAGCTAAGGTGGTTCCCAGAATGTCATGAAGATTTCTCCAGAACTCAGAGGTGAATTTAGGATCTCTGTCACTGATAATGATCTTGGGAACTCCAACATCAGCAATGAGTCTGTTCCAAAACAATAGGGCAACTTCCATAGGGGTGTCTTCCTTGTGATTAGGTAGAAACTTTGCTTTCTTGGAGTACCTATCCACAATGACTAGGACTGAGTTGTAGAAATAGGCTCCTCCTGGTGGTAGTCCAGTTACAAAGTCCATTTTGATAATCTCCCATATTTTCTTGGGTTCAGCAATCTTTTGTAGTAGACTAAACCTTTTCCCAGTGGTCCTGTTGGACTTTTGACATGTTTTACAACTAGTAACATACTGGATGGTGGAGTTTCTCCAATTGATCCACCAAGCATTTTGTTTAACCTTATCTAAGCTTCTATCAGCATATAAATGACCAGATGAGCAGTTATCATGGCATTCAGCCAGGACATGTTTGATATGTTCATCTTTGGTTAAGACTATGACACTTGAATGTTGATTCCTGTAGTATACTAGACCATCCCATATGGTGAACCTTCCGGCTTTGTAAGGTTTCAAGAGAAGTTCGGGTAGGCTATTGATCAATTCAGATGGTGGATAATTAATTTCCATAATGGTGATCAGGGTTTTCATGCCAGAATTGTAAGATTCTTTGATTGAGTTGAATAAGGATTCATCCAATTCACAAACGTGGATTCCCATCAAAGGAGCTTCAACATTCAATATGTTAATGTTAAGGATGGGGGAGATATCATTATCCTCTGGTTCATAAGCGGGGTTACTTGGGTCATTGGGTAGAGCATTCCTACTCAGACTGTCAGCATTCTGGTGTTTGCTCCCAGCTTGATGTACTATTGTCATTTGTCCTCTGTACTGTTGGATAGCTATTTGCCATCTTAACATGTGCCTGTTGGGAGTATTCATTTTCATCAGGGTTCTAAAGGAATTGCAATCAGTAATAACCACAAATTTAGTACCTTCTAGATAGTAATGGAGCTTTTCTAAGGCCCATACTAGAGCTAGGCATTCCATTTGAATGGCACCATATCTTTTCTCTGTGTCCTTCACTTGCCTAGAGATAAAGAGTATTGGTTTTTCTACTGGTCTATCATTTTCTATGACTTCTTGACAAAGTGCAGCGCCTAGTACTTCCATGCTGGCATCAATATATAGTATAAAGGGTTTACTGTAATC
This sequence comes from Puccinia polysora, assembly GCA_025617555.3. Taxonomy (NCBI): domain Eukaryota; kingdom Fungi; phylum Basidiomycota; class Pucciniomycetes; order Pucciniales; family Pucciniaceae; genus Puccinia; species Puccinia polysora. Next base: position 30,155,181 of record CM062641.1, on the reverse strand, counting down.
AGGTTGTATTAGTACAGGGGAAGTAGTCATGGCCACCTTGAGTTCCTTGTAGTTCTTAACCCTTTCAAGAGTCATTTCAAAAAGGGTATTGTTGTTGCAAATCTCATAAAAACACTTAGTTAGTAATGCAAATTTGGGTAGGTACTTCCTATAGTAGCTGCAGAAACTGAAAAAGGATAGGAGTTCAGTTTTGTTCTGAGGCATTGGCCTGTTCATAACGGCTGCTATTTTGCTTTGGTAAGCTGTAAGAGTTAGACCAGATACTATGTGACCTAGTGCTTTGAGTTCACCATATCCAAGGTTGCACTTTTTCATGGATACTTTTAATCCTGCAGCAGAGATGGTTTTTAGGACAAGTCTTACTTTATCCATATGGGAGGTCCAGTCATCAGTGTAGATGATAACATCATCAATGTATACCATCATCCATCCTTGCCTTATGAACTGGCCTAGTACAGTGTCCATCATCCCCTGAAAGTGGGAAGGAGCATTCTTGATTCCAAAGGGCATCCTCAAGTACTCATAGATACCTAGGTGACATATGATCCTGATTAACTTCCTACTGTCTGGGCTGATGGGGATCTGGTGGAATCCCTTCAGCATGTCCATGGTAGTAATAAACTTAGCTTGTGAGAGATTATGCAGGGCATGGTCAATCCTAGAAATGGGGTAATAGTCTGCTTGAGTTTAATTGTTCAACATCCTAAAATCTCCCACCATCCTTGACTTATCATTGTGCCAAGCTATGATCACAGGAGTAGTGATATCTACCTGCTCATTGTGTCCTACTTTCCTCAGGACTTTTAAGTCAATTAGCTCCTGGATGTGAATTTCTAAGGCTGTTCTTGATTTTGGACTGGAAGGATAAGCAGGTCTTCTCAGTTTAGGAGGGTAAGGGGGTTTGATAGTTAAGGTAAGGATCATATCATGTCCTTTGATGTTACCAATAGGTTGGTCCTTAGTTCAGAAAGAATTCTGATTCTCAAAGCAGACCTGAAGGATATCACGTTTTTGATCTTCACTGAGTTGGTCATTTAGGGTAGCTTGGGAGAATTATTCCTGGTTAAAGGTTTCCAGGTGTTTCTGATAAGTGGAGTCAGTGGTTTGAGCATTAACATGGCATATTTGAAATTTCTTGTTCCAATTGCCTCCTATAGTAAAGTATCTTCCTTTACTTTTGAATAAATCTATACCTTACAGGCAAAGAGAATCATTTCCTAAAATGAAGTAATCACACATTCCATTCTGGAGTACTACAAACTCAACCTTGAGTCTCAGGAAACCTTTGGGATGGTTCAAAATGAGATCTGCAGACCATACTCCAATGGCATTAAGGGAGGAGTTGCAACTGCTGAACTTAGCTTGTAGAACTGGTAGCAAGTATTCTTTCCAGTTGGGGACTTGATTGTCTAAGCAACTTGACCCAACACAGGAGCAGAAGGCTCCACTATCTAGGAGTAACTTGACGGGAGAACCTTGGATTAGTCCAGTAGCATAACAAGTTTTGCCAGTGGTGTAGCTTTTTCCAATAGAGGGTTTCAGAGTCAGAGTCTTGGCTTCAGAAACATGTTGGATTTTCATGTTGGGAGTCCATTGTTGTGGTAGATTGGAATCCTTGTTGACTGAATTGATTTCCAGGGAGGATCCTATGTCTCCTTCAATGACATTGATGGGGTTAGTAATCATTAATTCATACTTGGATAATGATCCATCAGTGTCATCCAGTTGAGGGTTGAGTTCATTATCCTCATCTCCTCCCTCAATGAGATTGATATTTCTTCTGGGCTGGGGACAGTCAGGTCTTACATGTCAAGTTTGGTTACAGTTCCAGCATACATTTTCTTTGTTCTCAGAAGTCTTCTTGATTTCTAATTGGGGATTGGTGGAGTCCTTAGTTTTTGGATTATACTCTTCTCTAACTTTGGGGGCAAGTTCCCTGGGTCTATTGGTCCTTTTTTCAAGACCATTCATGTCAATAGTTTCCTCCAAGATACCAATAAGGGTGGAGAGATCAGCATCCATAGACATTCTACACATTACACTGTGATTAAGGTGTCCAGGAAATAGGCTGAGGAGTCTTTCATTGACTTCCTCTTTATCAGCTTCAGGGTAGAAGCAATCTAACCTCTTCTTTTGTTCCAAACACCACTTGTGAGGTTTTTCCTTAGCAGGGTCAAAAAGTGAGGTCTCAAAGGTTTTCATCATTTTTCTTTTCCATATCCTGGTACCAAATTGTTCTTTGATAAGGACTTTCCAAGAATCCCAAGCCTGAGGTCCTACTTCTCCTCTTTTCTTGATGAACCAATCCAAGGCTACTCCTTCAAACAGCCTGGGAAGTCTTACCACTGCTATAGTGTCCGGTAAATCATAGGAGGCAAGGGTGTAATAAATTAATTTAATGAAGCTGATATGGTTATATTATCCTTCACCTGAAATTTGGGTCATTCAGCTACAGGAGGTAAGAGTTTCAGAGCTTGTTCCACTTCAGGATTTGGACTGGGTTGGTAGGATTCATTCCTTACTGTTCCAACATTAAGAGGAATGTTAGGAGTGTTACTTATCCTAGTAGGCTTTACCTCTTCCAAATGAATCCTAGGAGGAGAAGTTAAATTGACTTTGAGGTCTCTTAAGTCATTCTTGATCTTACCTAATTCCAGATCCAACTTGTTACTCAATAGGTCAATTTTATCAACTAGGTGAGCAGTAGGGGTATCAGTTTTGTTTTTCACTTCTCCTTTGAGCTTCTCAATGGAAAAGATGATATCTTCTTGTCCAGAGGAGTAAGTGGTATTGATGTGCTTGATCAAGGATATTTTTTCAGCACTGATGATATCCTTTAACTTATTATTTTCTAACTCATTGATGTGCAATTGTTCAAGTATAATGACTTTTTTTACTCAATGTTGTCTTTTAATACCTTAGTTTCAGAATCATTAGTTTTCATATGGTCAGCTTGACCTTGGATCATTATGTTAGTGTTCAGGAGTACTTTATCAAGTTGTTTATGAATTTTATCCAAGTTGCTGCTCAAGATTTTAAAGTTGTAAAAGACATCATCAAAAAATTTGTTAAACAATGGTGTAATATCATCAGATTGTAGTTGTGATAGATTTTATTCCATTTCTGGGCTAGAGATATGATATTGTCCCAATCTTTTGGGTTTCTCATTCTTTGATGATGTGAAGACCTCAAATTTTTGGGGTCTTTTCCCTTTAATTTGGCTAATTGGTCCCAGGGGTTTCATTTCTCCATGTATTTCTCCACTTCTTCCCTGGGGATTAATTTCTGCAAGGCTATTTGAGAGGACTTGGCCTGTGATATGGCCTTTCTCATAGCTGCTGAGTCCTCCTGTTCGTGGGCTAGCTTGTAAGCCTCCCAATGACTCACGTGGTCCTTCACCAACTCTTTGATTTTGGACTCTTTGACTAGGTCTGGAGTGGGAGGCGTAGGAGGAGGGGTGACTGCGTGGTACAACTGTAGGGGAGAGGGACTCATGATCTCCAACAATTTGTTGGTCGAGTTGGAGGGCGCGGGTGCTGGCGGTTCTTGCAACACTTGTGTCGGGGGTTCAAATCCCCTCATTGTGCTTGCTACAGGCACTCGTACGGGCGCGCGTTCCTCCGGGCAGAGGTCCATAGGACGGGGCTTGTCCTTTGGCGCGGGTGTGGGGTCTGTTTTGCAACATAATGCAAAAAAAGATGTAAGTTTTTTTCAAAAGGACTTTAAAAAAAGGTAAACCAAAAAAATAATTAAATTTTTTTTATTTATTTTTACATTAATTTAGGCTAACTTAAGCTTAAATTCAAAGGTACTAAAGCTTGGCTGGTGTTAAAAGAGTCCTTGGGGGGTAATCCAGGGGGATCTTTGTGGTTACCAATCAAGTCATGGCTTAAATCCAAAGAACCATGGTCGGAACTGTTTTCCAACAGGTCCTGCTCAATAAATTCTGCTAGGGAAAAGTTCATTTCCACTATTTTTAAGATGAAAATCAAAATTAATAAGCTTTTGGTTTTATTATAATTTTTATTAATTTTTATCAAACTTTGATTTTTTTTCAAATTTTTGTTATATATTTTTTAAAAAAAATAAAAAAAATATTTTAAGCTCACTTTCTTTATTCTTATTAAAGAAATAAAGTTGAATTTGATATTTCTTCCAGGCCGTGTTTTTCCTGAGTAAAGAATCAAAATTAATAAGTCTTTCAAGCTCCAATTCTTTTTCCTTAACAGCTTGTTGCTTATAATGAAGTGATCTGGCTTGTTTTTGCTCAAGAGTTATGATAACAGGCACAAAATTACAGAGTCTTTCTTCTCTTTGTTTTTTAAGAAGGCTCAAATAATAATTGATTAATTCTCCGTTGGTTTTAAGCTCCACTGGAGAAACAATAATCAAAAGTAAGGATAATAAGTATTTTTACTTATTTTTACATAGAATGTCTGGTCCAAAGAAATTAATTAATTAAAAATTAATTATTCTGGGATATTTCCCGGCCAGACCCCCAGTTTTCAGCTTCATGATGCCAGGAACCTTTCCTCCCCTTAGCTACAGCAAGTGATATTGGTGTTGGAATAATAATTCCAAGAAGACTACGGTAAAATGCTCAAATAATTGATTTAAAAGCAAGTGAAAATTTTGGTTGGTTTGGTTGGATTAAATTTGTTTAAATATATATTTTTTTTAAGATGGGCCACAGTTTGTGCAAACTGGGGATCTTTATTGAATAACAACCTCTCTTCAAGGGGTTCTTTTGAACCGTGTAAAGACCTTGGTATAATGAGGTCTCAAATGATTGCTCACAAAGACTAACTCAAGGGGATGGGTGGAATGGCTGTCTTACAGCACTTATGCCTGGGTTGCGAGGAGGAGACAACTTACTAGTTTAAGTACTTACTCCAGGAGGCTTGCAGAGATTCACGGTATGAAAGGGTCTCAGGACAATTATTGGGGTTATTTGCTGATATTCTTCATGGAATCAATGTTGGGGTCAGAATTATTAGTAATACTATCAGAATATAGCCATATATCACTTGTTTATCTTGAATAAACACTTGATCATGGATGGCAAGGGGTCTGGATTGATACTTAAGAGTTACTGTGTATTAAATCATTTAAACAAAGGGTTGTTTATATACCCTTTTGGGTAATATGACCTTCTCAGGACACGTAGAGAGGGTTGTGCTTGGATTCTGAGGCTAGAAGGCTGTTCAGGGCTAGTTTGGCACGTAGTTCTGGTGCTGTCAATTTGCTTGCCTTTTCTATGTCATATTTCTTTGTGAAATAATTGTCAGAAGGTGTTTAAGTGTTAATTTGTTATGATTCAGACATATTTACTCATTTTTTATTGACTTATTTTGAGTGACATGGGTGGAAGTGGGTATTAGTAAATTCTACGGCATCTTCTGCACATGTTGGGAGTTTTTAATAATTTTTAGGTTAACTCCTTGTTGTTTTTTGGGGTTCATAAAGATTTGGCAATCTCATTTACGTGACAACCTTCATGATTGTTTCCCAAAATTTATTTGTTTCATATTTTGAGTTTCATATTTTTTTATACAATATTCTTAGGTTTCAGATATCCCTCTGTCCGGCAGTCAAGTTTTTACATATACATGATGTGTGCATGCAGGTTGTAGCCTGTTCCTGCGGTACCTAGCTGTCAGGCTTAGTGCAATTTCTGTTGAAGCGCGCAGGCTTGACAGCTGCGTGGGGGAATCTGTTGCCAGTGGCCAGTCAGTCATTTTGCATGTGGGCCTTTTGACATGCGCCTACATATTGAGTGTCAGGCGCGTGTACCCTTACTGTATGAATGCAGGGCTGCGTGCAGGAATTGTGACACAACACAAATCCGCCTGTAACTCCTAAAATATACACAAAACCTCAATTCTGACTGAATTTTAGGTGTGAAACCTATAGATGGCATAATGTGTGAAATTTCAAAATGGCCAAAAGGTGCCATGGTGGTGTTGTGGTCTATTTTGTTTAATAATTATTTAAAAATGTAAGGAGTTAGAATTCAAGGGTGGGTTATGTGAGTGACCATACTTAATTTTGGGTGGGGAATCCATTTCTGTAATAATATTCATGGATTTCTCACTCCTTCTAATTTTATTATTTTTATTTCTGTTTTAAATCTGCTTTGAAAGGTTGCTCTGTCCAAGTAGCAAGCTGACAAAAGACATGCTGTTTATCAAATCTCAATTCACAAGAGGAACTACCTTCAACAGAGACAAAAGAGAAAACGTCAGACCTCAAGCAGTTGCCCCATCTTGAAGAGAATCTGAGTCAACCCACAGGAAACCCAACTCTCGCACTCCATTGAATGTCAAACCGGAACTCCCCCTGGACAACAATCCAAACATATTTGACTCTGAAAACTCTGCGCCATCAGTTCAAGAGATGCTGATTCCTAAAATTTGCTAAAGAAGCCAGATGAAACCACTGGAGCAGTACAGCTATCACCATACTGCTCTACCGGATTCAATCCCAGAAGCGCTTAAGGACCTCAAATGGATTGTGCCTATAAACAAGGAGCTGCATAGGTTTGAGGAACTTGGAGTATGGGAGGACGCCAATGCAACCAAAGTCACAAAACCTCTCAGCACCACCTAGCCATTCCATTTCAAGTAGGATCTTCACACTGGCCCAGCCACACTCAAAGAAAGGGTCTATGTGCAAGTCTTCAATCAATGCTGAGGCATAGATTACTGTGAAACCTTTACACCTACTGGTAAGATAGCTTTGCTCAGGGCCTTACTGATCTACTTAGTTGAAAAAGGACTTCCAATCCTTCAATTTGATGTGAAGGGGGCGTTTTTACACACACCCCTTGAAGACAATGTCTATATCAGAACCCCTGTTGGTTCTAAGAGAAAATCAAAATATCTGAAACTAGTAAAATTGCTGTACAGACTGAAGCAGGCCCCCCCTGAACTGGTACAAGACAGTCAGTGAATGCATCAAAAGTATAGGCTTTATGGAAAGTGACTGTGATCCTTTTCTAAACCATCACAATGAAGGAGTCCCATTGCTCTTCTTCCATGTTGAAAATTTAGTTTTTGTGGGGGGGGTTAAGAAATTTAAATCACTCTTCCTAAACAAGTTCAAGGATTCATCAGCCCACAAATTGAATACTTTGCTTGAAATGAAGATTGAGAAAGACAAGAATTCAATCAGCCTATCTCTCCCAAATCATTCCAAAAAGACCTTAAAGTACTGAACCTCCTGAATGCAAAGACTCTCTCCAATCCATGCTCAAATGGTGCAAATCTATTACCAACTACCAAAGAAGAGATGATGCTATTCAAACAACTAAAAGTAAACTGTCAATCACCCATTGGCAGACTCAAATTCATAGTAAAATTAGCACAACCTGAAATTAGGTATTCCATTTCCAATTGGGCATGATTCATGGAAAATCCTGTACCACTTCACCGGAATGAATTAATTTGGGTGTGGCATTATCTACTCAAGACCATTGACTACAGACTGAATTTCAGGCCAAGAGACAATTCCAACCATGTAATTTCCTACAGCAACGCCACTTGCAGCAAAAAACCTGTAACCTGTCTTTCTAAAAACGGCTTCATTTCTTTTTTCAAGAGATCCCCCCTTTATTGGACAAGTTGGCGCCAGAGATGCATTGCTCTTTCTTCAACCAAATCAGAGTGCAATTCACTCTCTGCAAGTCACCTTGAGGCTAGATGGTTGAATCATCTGATTTCCAAAGTGTGGAAAACTACCTTGGATCCCCCAAGTCACCTAATCAACAACAAGGGCATGAATGACAAAATTGAAACTTTTGGAACCAAATCACATGTGAAATACATTGATGTTAAGCTCAAAAGCTTGCAAAATGATTGGAAAAAAAAACTTATATGAATCAAACTGATTTTGTCTCAAGAAATTCTGGCTGATCCACTGACCAAAGCATCCAGTGCAATTGCCATTTCTGAGCTGGTTAAGTATGTTGGCTCTTGATTTATCAGCTCAGATAATGATTCAAGTCAGTGTGTTGATTATTTGCTTTGGTTTTTTTTTGACTGCAATTAATTCTCTTAAATCTCAGAATTCTCTTTCACACTCTTTCCTTCTTTCCTTGTGTGTTGCAAATAGTATATCAAAATTTCTCTCTCTCTTGTGTTTTCTCCTCAAGCTTTTACTGTCAGATCATCAGGTCAGGCGCGCGCCTGCAGCCGTGTCACAAGAACTTCACCAGCCTGGTACAGTCAACCAACATCCAAAATTCTTGAGAAGACTCAACCAAGTACTTGAAGAACTGCTCTTGACCATTTGACTCAGAATCTCAGGAACCTCCTCCTCAATATCAGATATTCCATCTTTGACAAGCTCAATCTTACTCCCAGCGGCCAACAGTATGTACTGAATTATAAATCAACTCATTATCAGTGTTTAACTGCTTTCTCATCCAAACCAGAACAACAACTAAAGACATCAAGATCAATTGGTAGACTCTAATTAGGTCTTAAGCTCATAGTGCACACAGTTCTACTTAGTATTTTTAGAGGCCATTATCCTGCCTGTAGAATTGTGTTTGCTTGTTTGTGTCTGAGTCTTCTGTCTGAAGCTTGCTTGAATATCTTTTATCAGCCCATATTTTCAGTTTTATTGATTTCTAGCCTGAACCTCCATGTCAGCCTCTTCGATGCCAGAACCCTTGCTATCCTTTAGCTACCAGAGGTGATAGAGTAAATAATAAATATATTATTTAATGAATGCAGCAAAAATCCGTAAAATATTTGGATTAAGCTTATTGCAAGGTTAAGTGGTTTGGTTATGGTTTATTGTTTTAAATCAATATGAATAAATTGATTATGAAATATTTTTATAGAGGGGCCACAATTATATTGGGGATCTTTAACACCTCTCTTCAGGGATTTCAGTATGAAAACATGTAGTCCTGGTTACTTTGGGCTCTTTAGTTTAAATAATATTTTACCCAAAGATAATATGTATATAAAATACACATTGAAGTGGTAGGGCCTTGTAGCCAAGCTACCACAACAGAGAAAGGATAATAAAACTTACTGGTATATTATTAAATCCTTTGGGTATCTGTTTGAGATGTGTACTGATGGGTTAAACCTGTATACTGGGGTTATAAGGTTGTTCAGCAGTTTTAATTGATAAAAAGAGGTTGAGGACGGATATTATTGATCAGAAATTTCCATAAATCACTCAATTATCTCTTATAAGTACTTGATTACCTTGGCACGGTGTCTGGATATGAATATAACTGGGTTTCTGCCCATCAATATCCTCAAAAGAGCTCTTTATTTAAAGCTTTTGGAGTCCCAATATTGTCCTTCTGAGGGTTGTAGGTGCTCAAAGGGACAAAACCTAAGGCTAGCAGAGTAACCAGAGGTAGCCTGTCATGTGTCCTTGGTGCTATAGCACGGGTAGCATCTAATTCCACAGGGTATGGGAATTATTCCACTTTATAATAGACATTAGGACGTGTGAATAACACTACCCTGTCCTATTTATGTATTATTTAATTAATTATACTTAGTAAATGTTCCCAGTATTTTAATAATTATATAAATAGACATTTCTACGGACATCTTGATGTCAGGTAAGTTCTCATTATTTCTTATATAACTGGAGTAAAGGTCATAATATTGATTTTACTCCTTATTTTCCAGTTCCAGTTGATTTACTAAGATAATTAATTAAAAATATAAGTCCTGTGAATTCATGTAATATTTTTACATCATTAGTTACCTTAGTATGTCACAAAGATATTGATGTTTAGCAATTCTCATAAAAGTATATAAAAGTATTTTAATATATTTTTAGAAGTTGTCATTGTCTTATTTTCGACATTCTTGGTACTTTGAATTATATTAAATAAAAAATACGTATAAGGATTATTTATGTATTTTTAAATAATATTATGTATTTTTAGACTGTCTAATATCCACGGGAACATTTATTACATATGTAGAATGTTCCTGTGTAGGTTGTAGCATGTTTACGCGGTACCTGAGCATCTCAGGCCACCTGTCACTCTGTCAGCCCGTAGTCCCGCGGCTGTGTACTTGTCAGAGGCCCGGGGCTGCGTACACAACCTCGACGGAGTGACAGGGCTATATCTCAGCCGCGCGCGGGTGCATTGGCTGCCGCGGCTGCGTGCGGGAATTGTGAAAAAACACATTTCCGCCCGTAACTCCTAAAATATACACAACACCTCAATTCTGACTGAATTTTAGGTGTGAAACCTATACGTGACAATGTGTGTGAAATATTTAATTGGCCAAAAAGCTCAATAATGGAGCCGTAGTATTTTTTTTTTCTTTCCTTAATTATTTAAAAATATAAGGAGTTGCGTTTCAAGGGTGGGGTCAGTGAGTGACCCTACCTAATTTTGGGTGGAAAACACATTTCTGTAATAATATCTATGGTTTTCCTAATCCTTCTTAGGTTAATTGTATTATTATTATTTTTATGTTATTTTTGTTACTTTTTAAGTATGCTCTGCAATAGTAGCAAGGTGACACTCCATTTGGCATGAGTTATAAGTTTTAATGGAGGGTTGGAGTTCCATCAGATGGAAGCCACAAATGCCTTCCTCAATGATGACCTTGAAAAGGCTATCTATCTCTGCATCCCAGCTGGCCTCAACCTGCCTGTTCACCTGTTTCATTTTCTAAATAAATCCATATATGGCTTGGAACAGGTTCCCCAGGTTTGGTATTCCACTCTCAGGGATTAGTTTGCTTCTATCTACTTCTTTCTTTCCACAGCTGATCCTCGCATATTTTCCAGCAGGCTACCAACTGATTAAAGCCTACAAAAAAAATAATAAATAGAATAATAATAAATAAATATAATAATAAATATAATATAATAATAAATAAATATAATAATAAATAAATATAATAATAAATAAATATAATAATAAATAAATATAATAATAAATAAATATAATAATAAATAAATATAATAATAAATAAATATAATAATAAATAAATATAATAATGAATAAATATGATAATAAATAAATATAATGATAAATAAATCTAATAAGAAATAAATTTTATAATAAATAAATATAATAATTAATAAATATAATAATTAATAAATATAATAATTAATAAATATAAAAATTAATAAATATAATAATAAATAAATATAATAATAAATAAATATAATAATAAATACATATAATAATAAATACATATAATAATAAATACATATAATAATAAATAAATATAATAATAAATAAATATAATAATAAATAAATATAATAATAAATAAATATAATCATAAATAAATATTATGATAAATAAATAGATATAATAATAAATAAATTTAATAATAAATATAATAATCAATATATATGATATAAATAAAAATAAAAATTAAGGAAATAATAATTTAAAATAAAAATGAGATTCAAAAACTCTTAAGTATTAATAAAAGTAGGATTATTATTAAATCAAGGGATGCCAGGCGCCAATTTTGGTAAGTTCACCCACTGGCACCACCCCCCATTTCCTGCTCCTTGATCAGGTAGAACAATGACATACCTCTGTACCCCACCCATCACAACCACATGTATGGGCTTCTGCCCAAAATTGTCAGAAACCCATAATAATGTTTAGTTTTGGATTTATTGACAAAAAATGTTTTTTCCAGAACCCTGCATGCAGCTGAAGACCCTCCACAATTCCGCACTGGAGCTATGCCACACAATGGCCCTGCAAGCAGTTGAGCAACTACCTTGTGCAGGTCTACAGTAGTTGCTAGATAGCAACTACAGGGCATTGTATTTGCTACCAACTAACCTGCAGGTATTCAAACAAATACCGCAAAAGTTAGTTTCTACCAAACAGCCTGCGGGTGGTCAAGCAACTATGGTGCACGGCGGTCGCAACTAGTTGCCTGCCCCACAAGTAGTCAACCAACTACCTGGCGCCGGCCCCTGGAAACAAAATGGGACATTGCCTCTCAGCCCCCAAGACGTAAATGGGGCTGTGGGGTACCTCAAATACACCCCACATCCCTGTTCCACATCACATGGGTTTCACATGGTGGTATGTGACACCATAACAACTGGTAAATGAACTGGTCTTTCAGCTAGTTTCATAGCCTTTTGGTGAGGCCTTACCTCTCATTTGGTTTGCACCTTATGGCGTTCAGGAGTGTGTCTGAATATGGCCCCCATGACTGTAAAGTGGTTTAGTGCCACCATCAATAAACACTTTGGGAAAAATTGCCCATAAACCCAGGGTTACTGTCACACAGTGGTATGTGAAACCATAACAACTGTGAAATGAACTGGTCTTTCAGCAGTTTTCATAGCCTTTTGGTAAGGCCTTGCCTCTCAGTTGGCTTGCAGCTGTGCAAGGTATGAAAATGGGTCCCAAAAAGAACCATCATGTGGTGGGTAATACTATGAAAGTTCCTGAAAAACCCATAAAGCGGAAAAATGGACCCTGCATCCTTTTGGGAACTGTACCAAAGGTTGTGAGGGCCCCTGTAATGGGACCTGGACGGAGGATTTGGAACCCAAAAGAGTACATAACAGTTACAGTAGAACCCTGGGAGTGTGCACTGAGGATTCACAGAGGCCTAGCCTTGTGCTAAATGGCTCACAAGATACCAAGCACAAATTCAACCTCCTCTGTAACTTCTACAAAGTAGACTTTACATAAATAGTCACACCCAGAGGCTTACTGCCTGATTAAGTAACATTCATCAAACTAGTATGGAAATAAGAGCCTCACACTCAAAATCATCCTTCAGAATCAGGTCCCCAGTGTATGTGATCAAGCCTCTGGCCTCAGGAATCAATGGCTTACATATAAAAATATTAATTGAAAATTACCTCTTTGGCCAATACAGTGAGGTCATTAATAGTAAAGAAACGTGTATCAAGCCCCAAGTATGATGACATAGGGCTTTCCATACTGCTTTAGTGGCTATATTAGGTCCACACAGAAACACTGATGGCCCCTTGGCCTCAGAACCAGCCCGGTCCACCCTCCTTTGGCTTGTACAAAGACTGTACCATGAGGGGACCCAAACAATATAAATAAGGGACCCCTCAGACATTTCTAGCTCATTCATTCCCATCATATAGAAATGATTGCTTCCAATATTTTCATCCTCAAGCCATAAAATCCTTTTAAGGAATAAGTGTGTGATCCTGGACCACTTTCTGATAAAATTATAGACCAAAACTCTTGAATCCCTATCTTCTGGCCAAAATGAATATCCAACCATTCAGCCTGCTCCAGCACCAACTCCCAGAATCCTGAATCCTTGCATATTGGCCCATTAATCAAGAATAAGTGGATATCTAGACCTAGTAACTGATCCTTCTGACTTATAACCCTTTTTTAGGATCTGCATAACCCATACCCAAAGGAAATTATACAGAAACTTCTTGAGAGGAATCCTTGTACACCCCACAGGCACAAAAATTGCTCCTTTGACTCCTTACTCTGCAATAGACTAATAGATCAAGGAAGAACTTATTAAATACTATCTTAAACCCCTAAAACATCTAGGTAGAAAATTATATCAAAAATTACAAACCAACTGATTGGGAACTTCTATCTCCTTTAGAACAGAAGAAATCAATTACTCTCCACATAAAAATCAGTGATTTACTAGGATTTGAAGAAATTTTTTGTTTCAACCTCATCTTGAAGTATCATAGAGACTGGGATAAGAGCCAACCCCCAACTCATATTAGATTCAAGTTATTAAAAAGTGTGATTTTTTGTAAAATTTCTTTATAATCTTTGAATCATAAACTAACATATAAAGTTTATATCTGGTCTTTCCTAGTGTCTGGACTGCCCACTTTCCCATAAAATCTAACTGCTTCAACTGTTGAAGTAGCAGCTCCACTGGTTACAACACCAGTGATAGTACCCAAATAACCTTTTTTAGAAGCTCCCAGCATCTCCAAACAACTTAGGTCCACAACAAGAGAAGAATCAGTCGCCACTCCAAACTTGGACATCAAAACATATTATCCCAATTATTCCAAAAAGTTTTATAAGTTACTAATTTCTCTTAATAAACATGTCTATACTCAGACTACCTGGTGGACACTTCACCGCTCTGGCTCACCCCAGAGCCAAGTGGAATAATCCATCCTTTGATTCTAAAAAGAATGAAAGACTTGGGTATTCAGCCATTTCAGATGATCCCATCCCCCGGAACCTCTTCCCAGCTCCTCCTACTGAGCTCCCTCTCAAGGATTTTCAGAGTAATCCATGAAAATTCTGATAAAGGAACACATGTCCTTATGTAAAATGGTAATTCATGCGGAGAAAGAGGCCAATGTGAAGATACAGGTCTTCCATTGCAGGCAGGCCAAGATTTCCCAAAATTCTTTGAAAAGTTCATAAAAAATCAGGAGCTAGAATATTAAGTGAAGGTGTGGAATCCTTTGGATTGCCTCAAGAATATTCAGCCTCCTCCAAAAAAAAAAAGGGAAAAGCAAGGTCCTCCAGTCAGAGGAGGCCAAAGGAGGATTTCAACAATCCAAAAATGTGTGCTGGAGTGAGAGCTTTGGCTCAAGAATTAAAAGGGGCTTACAAGAACTAATTTAGATAGGTCTTTTGCCAATAGTCTCAGAAATAACTTTAGTGCTTTAGAAAATAAAATTTGTTTGTGCCTCCAAAAGATCCATCAATTCGGAAGAGAAACTGAGAATTCCTGAGTACCTCCTTGATTTGAACATGGTAGTCACTACTGCCCTCATTGAAGATGGGTTTTCTTATGATCTGGAAGAAATGAAAACCGTTATCTTGGAGGAGAGAAATAAGAACAGGATCAATTATGAAAAATCATGTTCAACCTTAAGAGGAGATGGAATTCAACACCAATCTTCTTCCAATAATTTCTCCCTTGAAAAAACTCTCAGATAGAATAAAAAAAAGTTGAATAGTTCCATCAATGAGATCAAAACTCAAACAGATATGCAACTCAATATAATTAAGAATGATATCATGAATTTGAAATTTTCTCAGATTTTGCAATCTGAAGCTAAAAACCATTGTGAGTGCCTCATTCTGCCTAGATTCCCCAACCCTATTTTTAATGTTGCCCCTCCTGACTGAAATTATTCTCCCAACATGGAGCCAGCCATCAAATTGTTTCCCCCCAATCACAGATTGGCCTAAGTTCTCTGGAAAAGTTAGAATAT